>VZTF01005565.1:2022675-2476397 GCA_013397755.1 Cnemophilus loriae
CCCTGGCAGCACCGAGCCCTCCCGCAGGGACCGCCGCCGAAGGGTTGCGAGGTGGCCTTCCCTGGATCACTGATTGCCCGCATCCCAGAGCCCGCCCCACTCAGCAGAAAACCCGCCGCGGGAACATCTCCTACCGCCCGGGCACAGCTGTCGAGGGGCAGTACCCAGCCATCCCTGGCTGCCCCAATGGCCTCGATTCGCTAAAGCCTCTTGGCACGTGCTTCAAGAGGACGTGATAAATTCCGCTCACTAACTGCCGGGCAAACTTAGCTGTTTTTCTATTTTTTTAAATTTATTTATTATTACTATTATTATTATTATTATTTTTAATGACTTCTGAGGTGGGACTGGAGACACAACGCGACTTAGCATTCTTTCCAGGTAAAACCCCATGGTAGCGAGCCTTCGCTATCTGATTGCATGTTCTTGCTTTGTATTTTATACAATGTAACTGCAGCAATACCAGTATACTCCAAACTTGGCTGGACTGAAGGAAATCCCAGGTTTCCCCCAAAGTTGTCTGGGGCTCTGGTATCTTTTGCTGGACTTGCAGCTAGGCATTAAGCATACCACTGTGTTCTTGCTGTGTTCTGGTATCCACTAGTTCATGGAGGAACCGTGGCTTTTCATCCCTTGCGTTTGTAAAAGCAGCTTTTTTTCTTGGATTTGGATTTCTGTCTTCTGGTTATAACTATAATTTTGTTTTTATATTGTTATGCATGGTCACACTTCCTCCTCTGAGAGTCTGGAATAAAATTCAGCAAAACATTGGGGGGAGGGAGAAAGAAGAAGACACAGCGGTCAGTAATATTCTGGAAATTGAAATAACCCTCAATTTAAATATTTTCTTTTTTTAGTATTGATGACTGTACTGAGTTACTTTTTGGTGGGGCACTGAGACTGCCCAAGACCGAGGCTGCATTAAGGATAAGTTCATCCCCTTGGGCTGAGCGGTTGCTTGTCATACCGGAGCGTGCTCAGCTGCATCAAGTGGCGGATGTTAATTCACATCTCCATGGTTTAGTCTGGTAGCATGCTATTTCTCACTGCAAATAGAGGAATGGCCACACAGAGGAGAAAAATAAGTAGCGAAAATAATACCAGTTACATGCAAATTCAACATGTTCCACAGTAGCATATGGAAAAAGCTATAGGAAAGCAACAGCAAGCTGAACTGCAAAATACTGAGTCCCTTTTTCCTACCTCGCTGAGCTTGGCAAACTTTAGCAGGCTAGTGGAAAACAAGCAAACAAATAGCAATAGAAAAGTCCTTATAAATCAGGCTAACAGGAAGGTAAGGCTGCAGCTTATTCTTTCTGGCAATAATCAACTCTGATGAAGGCCCCCCACCTCCCTTTTTGAAATAGCTATCCGAGGGTTGTGGTGCCTGTGAAGAAGCATTTGCTCAGCGAGGGAGCAGCTGTCAGCTGCATGCTGGTTTTTCCTCCCTGGGAACAGGCTTTAGCACACTGTGATATGGGCAATGCTTCACAGTTATTGTAAACACTTAGGATATTTGTCATGTATTGTTTGTGCCTACATGACACCTATCATTTTAAATCTGGCAGCTGAGATAACTGTCTGTGATTACAGTGGAGCTGCACTGATTTTCTAAAGTGAAGATATGGCTAAGAGACTGACCTTCCTCCTAGTAAATCCTTAAAAATTAAAGCTAAAATACTCCTGAATTTTTTGTTGCTTAGTAGAACCTCTTGTTCTTGCGTGAAGGTTGTCCCTATCACAAAAATGGGTTCCTCATGGGAAGCAACATCACATTGAGACAGGTGGAGCCGTAATGAATACTTTCAGTTTTCACCAGACACAAAGGTCTACACTGCGAATAACAGCACTGCCAGCAGTACTGCAGGAAAGATCCTTATCCAATCAAGTAATTGAGATTGTCATCAAAATAAGCATTAGCAGAAGGAGCAGAAGAAGCCCAAACTGCAATTGCATGAGCAGCCTTAACCCTCAAACACCTGAACTTTCTGAATGCCTTATTTCTCAGCTTGCACGTGCTTGTAACGCCTTTCTTAGAGGTGACACAAACAAGCAGTGTGAGTTCCACAGGCTGGAAGGCACTGCCATCCTCTGAGCAGGAGCCCTCTTGCTTTTGCTGAACTCAGCACCACTTCTTGCCACCATCGCCTCATGCCTCAGAGGAATCTACCAGTCAAATTCTTTGGATGATTAATTGCTCTAGCTAGGGCAATTCTGTGGTGCTAGCACTCAGTCTGTGGGTGTCTTCCCAGGACTGGAGACCAGATTTATCCCCAGCCTATCCTTGAGGCCTACCATGCCTTCTTTCTTGGCTGTTTTTGTCATTCAAAGTACACCTTTCTCTTGGAGGCTCATGCTTTTTGGGGTCTTTGGACTAGAAACTGAAGTTTCAGGGATAAGTCATCATTTGTACAACAGACATTCAGAAAAAAAATCTTGTTTAGTTCTCATGGTCATTTCCATCCAATCAACATGTACTGAAAAATCAGTATGTATCTATCAGTGCTGACTGAGAAAACAATTCCTGAGACAGCAGTTTTCTTACAGTTAATCTGTAGTAACCTAAACCAGAGTTTGTAATTCTTATGCAGTTTTCTTAAACTCTTACAACGATCTTGTTCAATATGGGGAATATATCTACTCTACAAGTAATTTATCTTGGGCTTTCCTTTATTAAACAACAATAAATTGAAAAATTGTTGAATCATGCGCTTTCATTAGTAGTCATTTATCCCGTGCTCTAATTAACCACCTGTGACTCTACAGAAACATGCTTGTGGTGTTAGTTACTCAGACTAAGACATGGGAGAAAAAATGCTAGGAATTTCTTGCAAGCAGAGCTTTTTCACAGCATACAAAACAGATTGATGATGGAAAATATGTCAAATGCCAGTAGATGAAGTGCATCTCCTATGAGAAAAGTGAAAACTAAGTGACTGCCTTAGAAAAACCAAAGCATTATGAAGGAAAAAGATGTGTGCTATTTCTGAAAGCGGCTCATGAAAGAGTTGAGTGAGCTTTTTGGAGGCATGGTATTGCTTCAGATTTTCTGGAGAAAAACAAGAAAATATAAACTCTAAATATGTTATCATCCAAATAAAAACTGCATTAGACCATTAAATCATCTTTTGCTCAGCACTGGCGAATTTTTCATTTTCTGCTGTCACTGAGTTATGTATCTGGTCTTTCTTCAAGAGTGATCGTGCCTTTGCAGCCGTTACTGCCCACAACAGCACTCTTTCTGTAAAATTAATCTAATGTAGGAAAAAAGCAATGTCTCCAAGCTCTTTTCCACAAGCATAACATACACCAATCTAAAGACTAAATCCAGCAGCTTTAGACACTAAATCAATATGAGTTTTGCTTCAGTAAGCACTATGGACCCTTCCCAAGGAATTTTAAAACTGTGCAGCTTTTTTTGTTTGTTTGTTTGGGTGTTTATGTGTATGTGTGTTGGTTTACCTCAGGTAGTTTATAACTTTTCTCCCAAGACTGCATTTTTTTACCTTCTGGTACTCTTTGCTGTCCCAGCTGGAATGCAGTTCTGGAAGGTATATCTACCCTGAAAGCCAGATCTACCAGATGGTGGCACAATGTACACCAGGAGATTCTGGAGCAAAACGTTTCACATTTTTTTAAAAAGTCCTCATTACAAAGAGGTTATTTATAGTGTCATTCTAATAAGGAGCCAAAACAGAACAGCCTTTTATTAGAACTTGCAATAAAGGTCATTACACTGTGGCCTCCCTATGCATAAATACCATTTACTTACTGTGCAAAAGTTGGCCTGGAGAGCAGAAAAATTCAGCTTGTGCTAGCAAAGAGCTCATTTAGGTAGGAATGTTTTAAAGAGTTTAAGTAACATGGGCAGATTTCAATTAATTCCACATGTGACAATGTCATTTTATCCTAATTAGTTAAGAATTCAGAAATGAGGAGGGAAAAAAAGAGAGAGAGAGAGCTGTTCCCTTGTGAGACTTCATCTGAAGAGTTACAATAAAATTCCTGTAAGTTTGCCTATTGGAAAATAACGATTTAAAATATTTTTTCCCCAGTCCAAATACAGATGTGTCTGAGTCAAAATAATAATAATAATAATAATAATAATAATAATAATAATAATAATAGTGCTGCCCTTATCTTCTAGGTGAATATAAGTGGGTGAGCGAAAGCAGCAGAGGAGCTCCTTTTGGCTCACTCTTCTGCAGTGAAGGTTCTAGAAAGATCCTGACCAAAGAGGCATCTTCAGCCAGGGGATCCGAGGCATGTAGGCTTTGGCCCCTCCAGGGTAAAGGCTGCTGGAGTGTATGCTTTGTTTCAAACAACCCATGGAAAAATTCCGATATTAGGGCAGTTGCCTCTTTCTCTCGGAGTCATTGGAGCGCAGGTGAAGAGCAGCCCCCAGGCTCTGGGAACATGCTCCAAGTCTGGCTTTGGGACAGAACATCCCAGTCACCCCCTGCTGCTCCTGGTGCTGCTGGCCCCCTGCCCAAAGACACCCAGCGCTCTCTACACTAATTTTTGGGCTTGGGCTGCAGGACAGGTGCTTTCTCTCTCTTCCCCCAAGTGCAATAACGCGCTGCGTTACAGTGGCAAGTATAGCTTTAGGGTGTTTTTGACGAAAGGGGGAAGGAGGGGCAGACGACAGAGAAGAAATCGAAGAGACGGATGTGGGTGTCCCCAGGAGACAGCCGGTTTACGCTGGGGACGATGCGGCCGGGAGAGGTGGTGCCAGGCGCTTCCCGGGCCGGCCACCTGCCCCCTGTGCCGGGGCATCTCCCCCGGAGCCGCGCTCCGCCGCCCGCCGGGTCCCGCGCAGCGCCGGGGCTGGCAATGGCACCCGCCCGCNAGAGAGAGAGCTGTTCCCTTGTGAGACTTCATCTGAAGAGTTACAATAAAATTCCTGTAAGTTTGCCTATTGGAAAATAACGATTTAAAATATTTTTTCCCCAGTCCAAATACAGATGTGTCTGAGTCAAAATAATAATAATAATAATAATAATAATAATAATAGTGCTGCCCTTATCTTCTAGGTGAATATAAGTGGGTGAGCGAAAGCAGCAGAGGAGCTCCTTTTGGCTCACTCTTCTGCAGTGAAGGTTCTAGAAAGATCCTGACCAAAGAGGCATCTTCAGCCAGGGGATCCGAGGCATGTAGGCTTTGGCCCCTCCAGGGTAAAGGCTGCTGGAGTGTATGCTTTGTTTCAAACAACCCATGGAAAAATTCCGATATTAGGGCAGTTGCCTCTTTCTCTCGGAGTCATTGGAGCGCAGGTGAAGAGCAGCCCCCAGGCTCTGGGAACATGCTCCAAGTCTGGCTTTGGGACAGAACATCCCAGTCACCCCCTGCTGCTCCTGGTGCTGCTGGCCCCCTGCCCAAAGACACCCAGCGCTCTCTACACTAATTTTTGGGCTTGGGCTGCAGGACAGGTGCTTTCTCTCTCTTCCCCCAAGTGCAATAACGCGCTGCGTTACAGTGGCAAGTATAGCTTTAGGGTGTTTTTGACGAAAGGGGGAAGGAGGGGCAGACGACAGAGAAGAAATCGAAGAGACGGATGTGGGTGTCCCCAGGAGACAGCCGGTTTACGCTGGGGACGATGCGGCCGGGAGAGGTGGTGCCAGGCGCTTCCCGGGCCGGCCACCTGCCCCCTGTGCCGGGGCATCTCCCCCGGAGCCGCGCTCCGCCGCCCGCCGGGTCCCGCGCAGCGCCGGGGCTGGCAATGGCACCCGCCCGCCGCCGAGCGGCACCAAGGCACCGGAGGACGGCGAGGTCCCCGAAAAACATACGCCCATCAAGGCGGCACGACGGGAAAAGGGGCTTTTCGCTCTCCGCCAGCGGGAGGGGGATGGAAGGGACGCTGCCCGGGGAGCCCCTTAGAGCCAGTCCGGGGAGCTTGAGGCAGCCGGGGTCATTCCTGCGCATCCCTGCCTTTTACCATCTCTGGATGCATGCAAACTGATCTGTGAGAGCCATCAGCCGTAACAGTAATGGTCTGAACAAGGTGCACACGCAAATGACTGGAAAACTTGTGAGACTGCAAGTCACACTTCTCAGTTCTTAAGCAATAGCGAGGAAAAGGCTTCTGGGGCGGTAGGGTGAGTTACACAGTGAGGAAGGGAAATTCCAGCCCAAATTCCAGCTTCTGTCTCAAGCTTCCCTCCTTGCATGCCACTATCTACAGGCACGTCCATAGATGGCAAAGCAAGTCCAGTGCACAAGTGTCTTCACCGACTTTTAAAAAAATCTATTCTTTCGTTTGCATTAAAACAAGGGAAAATCAATTACACAGAAGGCTTTGGGTACCAAAGAAGTCCACACTAATGGAGAAGAGTTATACCTCTCAAAAACCTCACTGCAGGCTTTGGTAACATCCACAAGGTGCAAAGGAGTCTTTGAACCGTGGATGCAGGGATAAACTAAACATAGAACAAGTTACTCTGATGTAGAAAAGATCCCATATATCTAGTGGTATAACAACAAACAACTTTGGAGAGTCTGGATATATTGTTTTGAATTGCTTGTAAACTCTGTTAGAAAGAGAGACATTTTTAATCTTATAATTTATGTAATTTGCTACTAATATTTAAATTACCAAAGTCAGGTTCACTCCTCACAAAATCAATGAACTGAGAGTTCAGCGTGGTTTTTTTATCCAGAGATTCTAGAATACAGGAATGTTAATGAAACAGTGTTATTGAACAGAGCAAAACATTGTGCAAAAGACAAGATTTAGAAACACTTACACCATTTAGTGTGTGCATAAAAACATCATAGCTGATGGTTGTTCGAGGAGAAGTTGAGGATCTCTAGATTTGTTTGCACTTCTTTGTACTACTAACTGAAACAATTGTAGCACTGATAGATGGTTCGGATTTTCTAGTTAAGATCTTCGTGTGACCCAAGCCATGGAGAATACTGAACTTGTTTTCTTGTTTCTACTGTGCAGGTATGTAATATATCATAAGGTTAATTCAGTGTTTTTCATACAGATGTTTACAAGGATAAAACTAATTAAAAATAAGTATTTAACTGGCTTATCTTCATTTGGCAGTCAATACGTGCCTGGAGGAAAGGTTTCCAACAGCCCACTGCTGTGCAATAGCCCCTTCCCCATGCTGTGCAATAGTCCCTTCCCTTACACTTCAAATAAATGAGAGCATCTTATGAATTCTGAAGCCATTTCAGTATGTCATTAAGTTGATGCTTTTGAGTTTTGTTCTGATGCTGTTGCCATGCCAATTTGAGACAGGAAAACAGTCTCTAAGCATTTACTGAAAACATTGCTCATCAATTGGAAAAAAAGAAAACGGGGGAAAAAATCTAGACATCAATCTGGTACTTGAAGAGAAACACAAGCTCCCCTGTTCTGGCAGCCAGTTCTCCCACATGCACACAGAGCCCTCTCCCTGCCATTGTGAAATACTCACATATGTCAACCACCCAAAAATGTAGCAGTGGAGAACAAAAGAGTACTCAACAGAAGCTTTCTTGCCACTCATCACAGGCAGTCACAGTGTTGCTGAGTCGGCACCCAACAGCTTTACCAAGCTCAGGCCACACTGGGACAACAACATTTTTCTCCATGGGAGTTGATGAGCTGAACAAACTCTGAACCCAGACATAGAAAGAGCAGTTAAACAGTATTTACTGTGTGATACAGACACTTTAAATCTGCCCTCTGAGTATTCTTCTGGATATAGCCATGAAAAATTAGTTTTTCCACTCCCTTAGGCCTTTTGTGCCCTGGCCACACGCTGAAGGAAGACACTGCAGGTGGACAGAGTGTGCAACTGGCTGAAGAGGTGATGTGATTTAATTGTGCAGACTCCAGGCACAATGGTAACTGTGAGGCAGGACCGGATGCTGCTATAGTCCCAGCTCCGGGCATCCCTCAAGGATAGAGTTAATGGCGTGTGGCACTGCGGATTGCAAGACAGCACAGCTTTTTCCATCCATAGTAAACAATGCTTCTTCTCATGAAATGTCTCAGCATTTAGTTATTTTTAGAAGCATTCGCGTTTGCTAAAACAACACAAAGAAAAAACCTCAAACTCATCAGAACTCTCATTCATAGTGAAGTATTAATATTGATAGTATTTTCAAAGTGAAATTCAAGAACAAGGCTTTGATTTTCTAATTTTTTTTGAGAATCAGAGTTTTTGTTTGTTTCTACCATTTTGTTCAAACTCATGACATCATACTGTTCTTATTATATATATTTTGTGTGCCATACCCAAAGAGTTTAATAGAATCAGAAAAGGGAGTTTGGATACCTTGCTTAGTATTTATCCATGAGAAATTTTTACTTTTCGTTCTCAGTTTGAAGAAAGTTCTCAAAACACAAGAAACTCCTGCTTCTGACCAGCTCTTCTCTAAAGATCAGTCCATGCTAACGTTAAGGTTGCTGCAGTCACCCCAGCCCCTCTACCCCTCTCCCTGCCCTCGCATGATGACTCAGCTTCTAATGACACAGTCACACACGGGTTTTTCCACCGCACCTGTCCCATTTGACAGCCTGTAATGAATGAAAGGGTGGAGAAATGTTTATTTTTATCTTCTCTTTTCTATTTGAGCTCTACTTTGGGGACAACTGTCAAAAGCATACTTAACCACTTACTTTTAAAGACTTTCACGTGTCCTTCCAGTTGCATCCCTGTACTTATGAAATTGACCTTCAGAGCTACAGCTAAGCAAAGTCACAATTTCCTAGTAGGACACTATCTTGCTTTACTTTTCTGATTAAGGAAGAGACCCAGTAGCATTTTGCATTTCTCATAAGGGAACATTTCATCTTTGGGGGGAAAATGGAGCTCTTCCAGCTCTTCCACAGCACTGTAGTTTTAACAGAGAGAGTCATCCTGCCCCATTCCACAAAGGAATGCTGTTACAGGTACTGTATGTAAAACATTTAGCAAGACAGCTGGCCATGGGCCTGAGGGATGCTCACACGGACAATGCAGGCTGTGTCAACATGAACTAGCTTAACAAGCATGTAGGCAGAACTTCAAAAATAAACATTTCTTGTGCTTCCTTGATCCTTGTTTAAACAATTGATGCTCCTATCACTTTCCATTTTCTTCAGTGGTTGTCCTCTATCATAAAGAGTCTCATTTCCTTGTGCTGCTTTCCTTCTATCTGTTCCCATACTGGGAGGGTTTGACAGGTACCTGACCCAAGAAGGGCCTGGCAGAGGACCTGAACAGATGTAAACTCTCAGCACCTTCTCTTACTCCAGAATTTCCTCTTCAGACCTGGCTGCTCTTCCCCTGGAAGCCCACCCACTTCCACTGGACGTTTGCAGACAGAAGAACTTCCTCTGTGTGTGCACAACCATGACAGCCAGCAGCACACCTGTCTGCCAGCCCCAGCTCGTCGGGTATGCTCGTCCAGCAGAAATAGCAAAGTGCATACCCTTCCATTATAAGAAACCTACAGTGAAACCTTTGCTGGATTTGATGCTTGCACAGACAAGAGCATGAGTATTCCTATCCATTCATCAAGTGCCTTCACTTCTCCACTTACCAGGAGGAGCAAATAGGATGGCCATTCAGGGGCTGCGCAGGGGACCAAACCTTTGGCTTTGTGTGTTCTGGAATAATGACTCCCATCTGCTTCCATCAGTCCCTTTTCACATATTAGTTCCTCAAACCTCCATGACCGGGCAGTAGAGGAGTGATTTGCCACAGGGAACTGTATCATTCCTTATCCATGACCAGAGTCATTGCTCTTACTGGCATGTGGGGTGAGCAGGCTGGATCGTTTCCTAATGCACTCAAGCACCTGCAGTCCCTATTTGTACAGCTGTGTATCCTTACACCTAACCTGACCTTGTCAGATGCCTGAACTGTGTTGCAGGTGAGTAGAAAGGAAAGTGTTTCTGGATGCAGCTGTGTACAGTGACTCCAGCTGCATTGCACACTGCTTCGCTTTCAGCGTGCGGCAAAAGAAAGCAGAAAGTGAAGACAACATTTACAGTAGTTACCAGTGGGAAAAAGTGTGGGAGGCTTTATAGAAAACCTCTTCTCCATGTATTATTCACATTCACATCCAAGCGTGGTTTTTCAGGGACCTGCCCATCTTGCCTCCCTTTCCCCTCCCACAGATTTCTGCTCAGTAGGTACCATACGGGTAAAGCAGCTTTAACTGAGACCTTTATTCATTAGCTATCAGTGGTTATTGTCATAGGAGGCCCACAGGTGAGATCGAGGCTTCATTTTTCCAGGTGATGAATCCATATAGATCCTGCCTCAGGTCCCTACTGTAGAGCTGGCCCTGAAATGAGGCAGGAGGTCTCAGCAAGCTTTGAAATATCAGCCCCAGCTGCTACCTCAGGGTTCAAATAAGCCAGCACAGTTCCCCAGAGAGTGACATTACCAAATCTCTTGGTGATCTGACTCTACAGGCTGGAAGGGAAGAATAATATTTCAAATAAGTGGACTGGCAGAGTTCAAAGAGATAATAAGCGTTTAAATCCAACATGAAAGACATCTTCCTCTGCAGAGCTTTAGGATGGAATGTAGCCAGGCAGATAAGCTATTTAAAAGCCCCTTTAATCAAGACTATTAACATGGAGATTTTTGCTGTAATTAAAAACATCCCCCTATTCAATCACCTTAAAGAGAAAGTGATACAAAATGTAATTTATTTTTTCTATTTGAGTCCCTTATAAAAGAACAGCTAAAACATTTATTCCTTGCAGGGAATCACATTGTCATTAAAATTATCTTTGAGAGAAGATTCATTTAATCTATTCCATTGCTCATATTTTAGCTCAGAGTGAACTGTTGCACTCGTATTTCAACAAAAAAGGTAGAAAGCCTACATTTTTACTTCCGAAGTGTTTCATTTTCTGACCACAAGCAATAGTGAGACAACTTAAAAGGAAAATTTTTCTTCTCACATATTTCCTGATATCTCAAGAGATGCTGTAGAAAACAATGCCAGCTCATGCAGAAAACACACTTTGTGGGTTTTTTGTTTGTTTATTTGTTTGTTTTTGTGCATTTGGAAGTAAACTACATTAGAAGAAGCCTACCTACTTTGCAGAAAGCAAAGCAGATGGAATAGTACCATGCACTTGTATTCAGCAAAGCCTTTAAGTGAGCACCAGAAAGGGAAGATGGCACTTCAGGAGCTACAGAGTGCTACCAATGCACCTCTCTCCTTTCCTAATTTAGGAGCTCTATCTGCTGTGGGAATCCCCTCTTCCCTCTAAGGTAGCTGTTAACTATTTAGCTCACAATGATGAAGAATAGAAGAAAAATTAATGGGACCAGAGAAACCTTCACAAAGCAGCCACAGCAGGGATGCTTCACACAGAAACATGACATCTGAATGGAAATAGGCAGTCCTTAGCAGGACAAGGGTTGCTGTTCACTTTGTTTTCAGGCAGATTTGCAGACCCGAGTGGTTACAGAGGAAGAGCAGCATATGGGACATGCGTGAAACCTCACTGAGCCTCCCACGCAGTGCTAAGCCGGCTAGCTAAGAACCTAATCCTGGGCAGGGAAAATATCACCATCTGACAGAGCTTTGCCAGTGTGAAGCAGCGTTTCTCACAAGCTGAGAAGCTCTTTAGTGGTACAGCTGTGGTGACTCTGAGGATGTATCCTGTTGATCTTACTAGACGAGAAGATGTTGCAGGCTCCTTTGCTTGTCAAGCTTCTATCGCTTTGCACTCCTCAGATTTTTAGATAATGCCTTTGCTGTGAATCCTTCTTCCTTTCAAGTTGATGCTGACTAAACTGGAAGATCCAGAAGGAGCATCTATCACAATATATCATATACATTAGCTCAGTGCTACATCTGGTTTATAGCATCTGGTTTATAGCTGTGTGCTAACTCAGCTGCATTGTTTTGTCCCTGGAACTTGGCTGGCCAGCTTCTGCAAAAAGCCTTTTGTTGGACTGCAAAAAACTTGGAAATATATTTGAAAATGCCCCATGTTCTTCACAATGTCTTGAGCAGCGCAATTTCAAGGTGCATCTTACCCTCTCATAGTGTCCAAAGTGACAGAACATCTCCTCACCTGAACTGAAAATGCTGAAGCAGCTGCATAACCAAGCATCTGCTTGACTAGGTGGAACATCCCCATGCAAGCACCTACCTGTACAGCCCTGTTGTAGGTGCCCTGTTTGAGCCAGAGAACATATGCTGAGAGGCAACTACCACATGAGATTGCTGCCTGACAGGGCTCTTCAAAGAGCAAGATCACCCTTCACTAAAAGTATTAGATATGTGTATTTTGTCCTACAGATTTGTATGGGTTCAGAGCAGCATTTACCTTTTTACAAGTAAGGAGCATCTGCATCACCATAGCTATTTATAAACTTCATATCAGCTTTTCCAAGCAGGTCTAAATCACAGACATCATCTTCCTTTCCTTGGCAGCTTAGTCCTCTACCCTTACCATTCAGAAACTTGATGAAATATGCTAATTTCCATCAGGCTCTATTTGTTCCTGTTCCTTAGAAGGTGTCTGTGCAGGCCACAAGCTGAATAGAGCTGTGCCAGCTTATGGCAGCAGGCATCAGCTGTGGTAAGACTTGCTTACCAAGCCTTGAGCACTGCCATGTTCTGCCTTGTGCATTACAGGCAGCTTTTCCTTGAGCTTACATGTCTGGAGAAAAAGGCAGGATCCACCAGAGGGGCTGGTTGGATGGTTCCTAGGCATTAAATCTATTTAGTCACTGCTTGAAATGAAATCTATTTGAAGGCCATTTGATGACTTTAGTTAATTAAAAGGCTTTTATTTAATGCTGGTTACTCTTACATTTAGTGAAAAAAAAGAGATTATTTCCAATATTCTCTCTTCAGATAAGAAGAATTAGTTGCTTTTCCTGATATAATCTCCTCTTAGTAAGTAACCAAGAAAGATTCATTATTGTCTCTTGAAGCTAAAGAAATGTCAAAGGTATTAAAACATTGACATTTTGTTGCAGTGAGATCTGTGAAATAAACCAGTAAGCTGCCTGAAGGCAAGATCTGAGATTACTCATCTAATTCTGTTGCTGTGATATGGCGTTGTGGCATAAAATTGCCATGAGTCACCCCCTCCCCTGTCAAGGTTCACACAAATGGCTGTGCACCATTTATCATGGTTATAACAGACTCAAAAGGGCCTGAACTAGAAACCAAGAGCTGTTTGTGGTGCTGATTTTCATAACAAAATACGAGCTTGTTAGAATCTGCATTTCTTTACCAGTGCCAAATGAAATGCTGCACATGACCTGATCAGATGATGCTGAGGAAACACAGTATTAAATCATTTAGGTTCAGTCAGTTGGTATAGCTCAGAATCATCAAAATGTCCTAATAAAAGATTATTTCTCCTAAATTAATCTCTTCTTCCACCTATCTTTCCTGGTCCCATTTTTATTTTATTATAGTCCCTTCCAAGTGCATTGAGAAGACAAGATGAAAAAATCCTTGCCTGGTGAAAAGACCTGTCCTGTCTGTGTGTCCAAGATTCCCAGTCTTCTTGTTCACCTCCTAGGGACTGTGTCCACTGTCCCGCTGCAGCTCTGTCCTTCAGCCTTGTGCTGGTGCCTTTAAGCTTACCATGGCCCCTATTTCTGAACTCTCTTGAGTTAAACCATACAGAGGCAGGCAGTTGTCATCCAGCGTGTAACAGCAGCCTTGGTTTCTCTCTTTGCTGTCCAGGACAGCCTGCGGGATGCCCTCAGCTTATTTCACCCTTCCTCCAGGATGCCTGAAACTGTCACAGATCACAGTGGGACAGCCATTCCACCAGCACATTTCTTCCCTTTCTCTGAGTATATGTTTTAGAGGCAATAAATACTTCTGAGCTCTCACGAAAAACCAAAGCCAAACAAAACAGGAAGAATAGCTTTTTTGACCATTTGAAAAAAGCAGATTAAGGGTTTTTTTTGCATTTCTTTGTTATAGAAGATGGTAAGAAATGAGCTGTAGCACTACAGTAATGAGGATTAGCAGACATTTTTTCTCCACTAACCTATGGCCTGGCTGGCACATAAACCAGTGCTAAAGCAGAGAGGCCTTGGTATCATTAAAAACCACATTTTCTCAAACATCACTTCTGACTTAGAATGGATTTTAAGATCAAAAATCCCATCACCACCACCACCACTTCAGCCTTCACAGAGTAAGGAAACTCTGCTCAAGCTACAGCAAGGCCTTACTGCCTTCTCACTAACTCTGTTCTTGGTCTTGGTGTTTAGCCTGGAGAAAAGATAAATGACTGGGAACCTCACTAGTGTCTGTGAGTATCTAAAGGGAGGGCGGCAAGAGGATGGATCCAGGCTCTTCCTGGTGGTGCTGAGCAATAGGACGAGACGCAATGGGCAGAAACTGGTGCACAGGAAGTTCCCCCTGAATATGAGAAAGAACTTCTTTACCGTGCCGTGGAAGAGGTTGTCCGTAGAAGCTGTGGAGTCTCTCTCATTATTCAAGATTTGCCGACCCTTGGGACTTTTTCTAAGGAGAAGCGAGAACTCTTTCAGTTTTGAGTGGTGGGGTTTCTTCAGAGTGGAGGCAATGTTTTATTCCTCTCAGATCCTGAACAAGCCTGATGTATCTTGTGCCCACAGGAGAGGGATTTACATCTGTCTCCATGTCCCTGGAGCCTTTCAGCTGAGGAAGCTCAGCCCCCTAGAGATGGCAGTTTCCTATGCAGTTACCCATGCTACCAACAGTTTCTGTGTATTTTAGAGCGTTTTCAGTGGTGAGCCCTCTCCCTGCCTTTCAAAAGCCCAAAGGCAAGGAAAGCCCATTCAGCAGGACTGCCCTGACTGTGGGCTTTTGCTCAGCTGTTGCTGGGGGTTTCATTTGACTCTCTTATTGCCACCCAGAAATGCTCAATTTTAGTGGCTCAAATCTCCTCGAGACATTTCAAGACAGCTCTTGACCACTCCCCACTCAATCATTCCCCCTGTTCCCTTGCTGGAAAGCAAACATAGCTGCTGTGCTATAGCTCCTGCTCCAAGAAGGAAAGGGAAGGAAAACAGCCAGATCACCCTGGTCTCTGCAGGCCAGGAGTCACAGATACATTTTCACGTGGCTCACATTTGCATGGGAAGATCCCACAGATTCAGTTTATGAAATTCATCCAGTACTCAGACTTCTCTCCATGTCTTGTCTTCCTCACCCAAGGTTCAAACTCAAACCTTGATTTTGATTATCTATTTAATGCTCAAAAAAGATATCCCAGACTATCCTTAAAAGCTTCTTGCCACGTATCCAGGTCCAGATGCAACCTGCAGGCAGCCTCAAACTTGGAAGGGAGCCAGAACTCACAGCAGACCCAGGCTGGTGCTGGCACATGAGACACAGACATAACCAGGAGAGGGGCACCACCAAATGAAAACAGCAGCTCCATCACAGCTTCCAGTTCTTCTCTGCCTTTCTGCAGCTTGGTCTGCCTTCCATGTGCAGAGAACGAGGCACACACCCCACAGCACACCGTAGCAGAAGGTCGAGGTGAAAACAATCTCTTTTGGGCTTTAGCTGCTTTTGGCGCTTCCTTCTCCTGAAGCCTGGTTTCTGAAGACACCTGACTCCCCCAGCCATCCGTCCGTCCCTAGGCCTGTCCACAGCACTGGACTTCTCTTGTTTGGTCTTCTAGCTGAGCTGTCCTTCCCCATGGTGCTCGACAAACCTCTTCCCCAGGACTTCTGCCCCACATCCTGTCTCCACCCTGGCACAGCGGATGAGGTCTGTGCACTTCCTGAGTCACTGCAAGCCAAACAGGCAAAGCTCAGCCCTGAGGATTTGTCAAACCCTGACCATGCCAGGCACAGAGAAGAAAATAACTCTGCAATCTTTTTCGGAGCAGGCTGCAGCTTCGTGCCTTCATTATGTATTACTCTTGTCATCAACCAAAAAGCATGCAGGAAAACAGCCAAGCTTAGCTTATCAAATGTGCCTGGTAAGAATATCTCGCAGTTTAAAGCCTTGACACAGCACACAGCACAGGCGAGTGCTTCCGCTGCAACAGTTTGAATTTTCCTGGCTATTTTGGAGGGAGGCCAGGGGGACCAGTCTCACCCTGAAGCTGGGCATGTGTGAGTGTCTTTCTGAACCAAGGCCAAAATTTCCCTGGAAGGAAAAAGGCAGAGCTTGTATAAGCATGAAAATCAACAACAACAAAAAAATCTTTACCCTCATTTCCATAAGGCATCTATGTAGAACAAATCTACAGTAAATTAACTAGAGATGAACATTTGGATTCAGATTTCATTAGCTTGCACATCTGGTTAAAATGAGGCATGATTTATTGCAACCTCTAAGGGGATATATGGGCCTCTATTAAGTGATTAGGGAGAGGAGTCTCCCTCCTCCCCCAATCACTTTGTTTCCTGTTTTAATTTCATAATGGCCAGTTCGAAATTTCCACAAACACTAATTGGATCTGTTTTCCCTCATGAGAGTTCACTCTACCTCCTTTGATAATCGAAGATATGACAAGGTAGCAGCCTTGAGCAGAAGACTGTTGGCACAGCCTCGGGCACAGTCTGCCAGGATGGACTCGGCAGTGGAGCGAAGAGCAAGTCTGCCCTGATGGGCAAGATTTTCTGTACCCAGAAAGACAGCACAGCGTTTATAAAAAGTCACTCTTCTATATTAATGAAATGGCTTGCACTAAGTAGGCATATAGCTGAGCTGTGCACCAGGCACCTCATGGTGACATTAAGCACCTGAGGGTGGGGGTGGCAGTGCCAGCCATGGGATGCTGTGGGGAGCTGCAGATGCTGGGATTTTTCCACCACCAAGCCCTGTTCTCCTGTCCCATCCTTGCCAGGCTGCTGGAGTTCTCAGCCAGCCCATGGGTCCCACATTTTATGCCCCAAGACTGCAGGATGCTACTGCCTGCGTAGCCCCACAGCAGACAGGTGTAGGTAGTCCAATCCGTTGCTTTCCTTCACAGCAATTCTGTGTCCCTAAATAATGTGATTTTTAAGCCTGATGTTGTAAAATTTTCCCAAAAGGCAGTCTCCATCCTCCTGGGGGGAAACTGGTGGAGTAAGATGCATGTCCCTTGTCAGGTGCCCGAGAGTACAGAAAGGTAAAGGTGACTCCAGATAACCCTCATGTATGCCACTGTTTACTCCTAGCAAAAGTTCAGCTGGCAGTGTGAGGTGTGTGAGGGAGAAATTAAGCAGCCGTGGGTTTCATGTAGCAGCTAGAGCTGAATGTACTCAGTTACTGCTCAAGCCCACACAGTAAGGCTGTGGAAGAGATACATGCATAATTCATATAATTTTAATTAAATGGTAACATCTTTCAATATATTGAATTTACTGCAATTACATTTATCGTAATTACATTTATCTCTTCACACCCTTTGACTTACTGAAGCATCACTTTTTTTTTTCTTTCAGTTACAATATAAGCATAAACAACACTAATTGGACTTTAGGACTAGACGTGACCAAGGAGATCTGGAGCTGTTCCAGGCTGTCCGCACTGGAGAAAGCAGCACCAGAACAGGGATGCCCAAGGGCCACTGAGGGAGATAGAAGCTGCCCTGAGCTGACCCACAGCTGCAGGGAACAAGTCCTGCATGTCCTAAATCTCCTCTCTGAGGCTTGGATACAGTGCTCTTGGAAGAGTTTTCAAGCAAGCAAAGCTGTCCTGCAGAAGCTTTGTTCAAGCAGAGACCACAGTGCAGCCAGGGCTGTGCAAGCAGGGGTGAACAGGCTGGTGGGAACAGTGGTTTGGGATTGTCAGAAGTGGCCCTTGGAGATCGACTGAGACCCCTCAGTGCTGCACAAAGATTTCATTTAGGAGAAGGTTGTCCCTACAAAGTGGAGCCTGGAGCTTTTGCCACTGAATTCGTAGGTAATGCACACAGCTAGGAGATGTGTCACTTCTGAGGAGCAGGCTGCTGAGACCCACCATGGCACTTTCTTTGCCAAACTCATTTCTCAGCTCCCCACAGTCTGTGATGGGATCTATTTGGTGCGGTGCAGGGTCAGTGTCGGGGTCTGCTGGGCTGGGCAGGCCATGGCACAGCTGTGCTGGGGACCACTCACGTGTGGGAAGATGTTTCAAGGCACCAAGGATGGGCCACAGGACTGGGAGTGCAGGGGTTCAAGTCGCTGCACTAATCCAGTTTTTCCAGAGAGGGAACCTAAATCATGTTGCTGGGGAAGGATGGGAGATAGAAATCCCAAAAGGGTAGAATGAGGGTGAAGAGAGGAGACCTCTCCCTCTTCTACCACATCCCCCATTTCTTTCCAGTCCTTCAAAGTTTAGCACAGCAATATGGAGCAGCATAGCCAAAGACTTCAGTGGTAGGAAGGGATAAAAGGGTGGTCATTCCTACCATGTAGATTATGGGGAGGACAGGGAAGCTGCAAAAATACCCCTGAAGCAAGAAGAAAGAAAGGAGAGAAGAAGGGAGGAAGAGTGGGAGGAAGGGAAGGAGAAAGAGAGAGAGAGAGAAGGAGAAAGAGAAGGAGAGAGCTAGGGAAGGAAGGTGACTTTTGTCACACTTCTTCAGGGTGCCTCTGTTCACTATGGCCTCACTGATAAAATGGAGTTTAACCACCCAAAATACAAGAGCAAAATCCTTCACTTCAAGGGTAGGGCAAATGATAATATCCTCTGTTTAACACTACTTCTCTGTGTCCTTCTCTGGTGCCACGGAATAGGCAGGAGTGTCACTGAGGCTGAGCAGTGTACCCACAGATATTTACTGGACTTGATGGGAGCCCCTGCAGCCCTGGCTGATGGCAGACCCTCACTAGCCAGCTGGTCTCTAATGATCTCTCATGGAGGTTTCCTGGTTGGCAAGAAAACCTGTTGTGCTGTAACGCTTGTTAGACACTGGACCCAGGACAGCAGAAGGGGAGGTGGAGAGATGAGTGAGACACAGAGGAAGGGTAGAAAAGTGCAGATGGAGGAGCACCTACTGAGGGTCAGGGAAAGCAAGAGCTGGCAAGGGCCTTCAAAAAGGCAAAAGATTTTCAACTGGAAAGCCAACAAGCCAGAGGTGCTATGTGGGAGGGGTGCTCACAAGAGAGAAGGAAGCAGGCACCCATGAACCACTCTGGGAGTGAGTGCCGAGCAGAGCAGGGAGGAAGATTAGCAGGGTAGCATAGAAAGGCATCAAGGCACTGAGAGGCAGGTCATTAGAGGAGGTACCTTCTGTTCCCGGTGGCTTGCAATAACCAGGGCGAGTTGTCAGGAACCCACACTGAGCTTTGGCATGTTGAGCTGGAAGTGGAAAAATGGGAATGCTCTTGGGCTGCAGAGCTAAGTCAGTTCCAGCACTTCCTGTCCCTGTCTTCATATGCTGGCAGCCTTGGTGGAGGTGCTTCTCAGGGGCTGTCATCCTCGCCTTGCCACAAAGGAGCTGTGAGCCAGTGTGACAAGGGCACTGCTGTTCTCATTCGGAGCAAGCACGTGTACTGCCAAAGGCACCGGCTGCAGCTCTGCTGCAGACCTTGCTCTGTTCCTTGAGCAAAGATTGGTCTTGTGGGGTTTAGCCAGCTTTGGACGGCACAAGTGTGAAATGTCTTTGCAGGAGGGAGGAGTAATCAGTCCCACAGTGATGCTTCTACCACTAAATCCCTAATTTTGCACACTCAGGTAGAGGGCAGCTCACACTGACCTTTCTCCCCAGACCCTCACGCATCTACTCGTGGCCTCACAACAAGGACACAAGGCAGCCTCCAAAACCTCCAGAGCCTCAGCTCTTATGGGTGCCTCTTACATACATAGGCACCACAGATGTCAGCCTCACCAGGCCCAAACCCTCTCTGGGTGGCCATGGAGCTGCAAATATCTCAGCTCCCAGCAAGGCAATGCACATCCCGTCTTGGAGAATGAAGAGGTTGAGTCAGCCACAGCAATAAATGTACCCCAAGAAGGACAGAAGTGCTGGGTGCTATTAGCACTCTTCCCTCCAAAAAACCCCCACCCAATCCTTGTCGTCTCATGCCAAGCCACCTTGTGCCTTTGCCAAGCCTGGCATTGCTGGAAGGGGGCCAGCAGCCAGAGCAGAGCATGAGACAATTAGCACAGAAATCACTTTTTTTGTTGTTGTTTTTGAGAGCAGCAAGGCAAGTAATTAAAAAAATAAGATATTTGAGTTCTTCACATCCCTGGGATGCTAAGCATCACTGACCAAATATCTTTTAAGAAAAGAATTTTTGCTGCGGTTTTCCTGGATTTCCAGAAGAGTTTGCTAATAAAAGGCAGAGGAAGAATGATGCAGAAGAGTTAAGTTGCTCCCTGCTTGAAGAACTGAATAATCACTGCATGAAACAATAAAGATCCATGTGGCTTTTATGCCACTCTGATGACAGAGCTGAGCACTCACTGGCATTATACAGCAAACACACACACTGTAGAAATGCTCATTAAAAAATAACATAATTAGTATCAATTGCATATTGCTTATGTAATGAGGCAATTTTATATTTGTAAGTTTAAAATAAGGTAAAAAGGCAAATAATATTTTAGTCTGTACTTTGCCATCAGGCTGCCCAGCAGGTGACAGTGTGGGTTGTTTGCTGTTCTCTTTTTCACTGTTGTTTTCCCTTATTTCCCTGACCATCATAGACCCTAAAGACTGGTGAGTAGATACCTCACAGACCATATGTGCTACTGGCAGCACATAAGACATAGTTGTGATGGACGGAGTTGTCAAACACATCTAATGCCACAGCTAAACCGATCCTATTTCCAGCTTCTCACAAAAAGGGCAAGCCTGCTCTCCTCATCTGACACCAGAAGTTGGGATGCTCCCATGAACCTGTCCTGGGGTGGCTGGGAAAGGGCAGTGGTTGATCTTCTATTTCCCTCATTCTCTGGTGTATCCTCCCACACATCTGGTCACAACCAGACCTGACTTTGGGTTTGCTGCAGGGTTGCCCTTCAGGTCAAGTTACATCTCTGAAGTCCCCACGCTTCTCCATTGCAGCCGAATTCCACAAGAGTATTTGCCGACCTTTTAGTGCACAGCTTCTCATTCCACTGCACCTCAGAACACTTTAGCAAAGATCTTTATTAAGGAGAATTAATTAACTAGGTTTGCTGTCTGGATAATCAATTTTCTTGGTATAAATTGAGTAGTGTTGGAAGAACGCTGATCTGTTGCTCCTCTGATTTCCCTGCATAGAGAATAAAAATAGAAGATCCAGATGGAGAAATTGGGTTGGGATCAGATTCCTTCTGAATACAGAGTTTTGGCAACCTCAGAAAACGGGGTGAACATTGCTGGGATTTAATTTCCTAAGTGCACTGGGAAAGTTAATGTCAAAACGTCCTGATTTAGAGATCTTTGAAGTAAAGGGAAATGTTTCACTCCGAAGCAACTTTTCATTTAGACATTGAAAGAAAGGCAAAATCAAGGGCAAAAATATGAGTGAAAGGTTTTAATTGTGTTTGAAAAAAATTACAGTGAACAGGCTTTGTTTGTCATGAGTTTTTTGGTGGGTATGTTTTTAAATTTTCCTCGATGGAGCATTTCAACAACTTGATGTCTCTCAGCCCCGTGTGGAACATTCCTCCCCACCCCTTCCACTCTGGTAATGCTTTTTGCTGCCTTTTGAACCCTAGATGAAAGCCCAAAAACCTGCCAAGTTTTGTGTTTGTCTACCTTGATCCTGCCAGTGTTTTTCTGGCTCTGGTATTCAGCGAAGTGTGCCCCACCTAATGACCCCACAGGTGATTGGCACCCTACAACACTGGACTATAACTTTAAGCTAGAGGAAACCCTCTGGGCTTTATGAAGAAATTATCTCTCCATTTTTTCTTTGTGCTGCAATTTTTTTTATGATGGTGGATCCACTTTCCTAGCAAGCAAATGTTTCCTTTAATTGGCATGTTGCCCCTTGCCTCCTAAATGACTGGTTTGATTACAAAGTGCTCGGACTCTGTGATTTATTTTTCATCTCTTTTATTGCAGGCATGAATACAGGAACAGGTAAACAGCTGAGCCGTAAAAGTTTCTCTTTAGGCATGGTTTCAACAAAATGCCATCATACACTGTCTGATGATACACGCTGCTACTCAGATGAAACAAAATGGTGTGAGCAGTCGCTTTAAAGCTGCTACCCACCACTCAATGCTGCAGCTGCCAAAGAAGCCTTTTCCTCCACTTGCTCTCTATCTTCCCTCCTTCTCCACATCATCTACAGCTTCTTTTACGGCACTTAACTTTACAAAACACAGTTGTGAGGCTAATCTTACATGCAATTACAGATCAGTCTCAGTATATTTATTGCAAACTCCTTGAACATCAGGACATTAAAAAAAAAGAGAAAGAAAAAGAAAAAATATTCCATTGCATAATTACAAATAGGTTTTTTGTAGCAAATGAACCAGAAATGTATTCAGAAAAAAATAAATAAATAAAACCAAAGGCTATTTGTAAACAGTTCAAACAAAACATGATGCTGCCTCCAATGAAACATTTCACTGCATTGCCAGCTCTGTTTCAAATGGGCACGTAGGCATCCTGTTGCAAGAGAGTGAAGCCACGAACTGAAACTTTGGAGGAGTTAATTTTCAAATTTTGCACTTCCAGGGTCTATGAAACATGAAAGGTCTGCACACACTGTGGGATCTGAGAGAGATGAGGAATCTCAACCAACATTTCTAAAGAAAACCTGGTTCTTCCTTTTAAAATAAAACAGTGGAAACAGCTGAGCCACACAAAAACAAAGCACAATTGGTTGGCTTCCATAAGGGACTGCAAAATGAGAAAATATTTAACTCCTTGCATAGCTATTTAAATGGCCAATAAATTTTGCTGGAATCACCCAAACGTGACAACATTGCATTCCGCTGCTTAGAGACTTCACGCTGAAAAGCTGGGATCTGCTGACGGGGTCAGAGCATCACTCGGGGCACTGCGAAAAGCCAGGGCCACCCCTGGTAGGCTTTGCCAGCGTGGCTGTAGCAGGACGTTTCATCAACCAGCTGCTTCCCAGATGGAGCACAGCTATAGTGAAGCCTCTGTGCTTAGGTCACTGTAAGTTGTTATCCCAGCTCTCTGTTCTCCCACAAGGGATAAAAGCTGTTCTGGCAAAAGGATATTTCTGGTAGTTTATTTACACCTAACATGCAAGGCTTTCGCTGGCAGAGCTACGCCGATCACAAATCGTACCTCGAAGCTGAACCCTGGATGATGCAGCTGAGTCAGCAAGGGTTTGCAATGTAGACCTAACCAGAGGGACGGAAAGCAGGATTCATCTCACTTAACTTTAATCAGTTTAAAGGTAGACACTTAAGTCAGAGGCACCTCCGGAAGACAGTTCCTTTGATCTCTCATCAGGTGAGAGCTGGGCGTTTAATGTTAGATGAGATGAACCCTTTCCCAGGAGAGCTGAAGAGACAAAATCCTTTCAGCCACCCTTTCCTGTCACCAGTTCTGGAGACCATGCTTCAGAAGGCTGCTGTTCAAATGCGTTATCTTTACACATGTCCATGTACATGATAATGATAGCCTTTGCTGGGCTTCATGCTGCCACAACTACATATGCAAGCTCATTAAAGCTAGCTCAGATACTTCTGCACTATTATACAGACATACCTTCAGGCAGAGTATCCTTTAACACCTGTAAAGTTAAATTGTAGGGGCAAATCTGGACTATCTGCCCTTCTGCAATATGTTCATGTTGACATTGTCTTGTTCACAGTAGTTTTGGGTAACAGGTGTCCTAACACTGTAATTCCCAACCAGAGGTTAAACAGAAGTGTTTCTCCAGAGGATGTGAAAACTGAGATGCTGAAGCATGGCTGAAGAAGGTACGTATTAAGGAAGAACAAGGTGATGACATTCCACAGTAAAAGTTTAGTTTGATATCAGTAAAACAGTTTTAATAAAGCTCCATTAGACTGCAGAACAGGAAACGGTGGCAGCCAGTGGATAAGACACTAAAACAAGACAAGGCAATGTGCTTGGAGTTGTTCTGTAGAAAACGTCCCACAGAAACTAAGTAGCCACATGAGCCTTTCCCTCTTCTCCTGGTGGGAACCAAAGAAGGATGAGCCTCTGCCCTTCCTCAGCTATCCCAGAGCATGCCTCAGCTATAAAGACTTTGCCATATACAGTAACCTTTCTGGTTCATGTTTCTTGTTTTCTGGTCCTGACTATTTCAGCTGAAGAAATTTTATACAATGAGAGCAAAAATGATGCATTAAAAATAATAAACTAATAGACTGTTTATGAGCCAGAACATCTTATGGGTTAGTCTGACTCAGGCTTTCAGTTTTGCTAAAGGCTTTTGCTTATGTGACCAGACTGTCCTAAGGTGGGTAATTGGATCTGTTTTGCCCCCAAACCTGAAGGCATATTGTAGGGTTCTTAAAGTCCACTCCATGGCAATCAGTATGACTGAAGGGTGTGATTAGATTTTTTTCTGTTTGTTTTTTTCTCTCCTGCTTTTCCTTGACAATGACTTTGTGAAACTGTTGCCAGTTCAAACACAGCTGGGGGTTACCTAACAGGCAGCAAACCAGATTCAGCTGGAGTTAGCACTGTGCCATTCTCAACCTTACTTTGTTTTCCTCTCCCAAACCAGCATTTCTAGTTACAATTTTCTTTTATTGTTCTTCAGAATGCTCACTCTCACTTGGGCACAGGCAAAATGTGCTGCTGCTTCTCCCTCACCAATACCTTCTGGGAAGTGGTGAGAAAAGAGTAACAGGAAATTGCGTTCTTTTGTGTCTGTGCATTTTCTCCTCCTTTCTGACGTTTAACGTTCCTAATCAATTTTTAAGAACCCTGGACTGATGGAGTGGGGCATTAAAACATAAGGAACAGAAGTGTCCTGGCACTGCAACTGGAGGGTGGACAGCATACCGGTCATATCTGATTACCCAGAAAAGTCACTGGAATGTTCTTAAATCTACAGTCCAGGTGTGGTTTTGTGGCTCCTTGTATCTACTGCTCATGTTGAGCCACTTGATTAAATTTTGTAATGTGATTTTCTACCTAACAGTTGTGCCGTGTATTTTGACCCAGTTTATGGCAACCAGGAAGTTTTGGGTTTGTGGATTTAAATGGGAAGCCTAATGCTAATTTCTTGTCCCAGCAAATATAAAATAGACAAGTCATTTTATACCTTCACGCTGCAATCCACAGTCTTCCGAAGCTCTCCAGAACTCTCATTTCAGAAAAACAGCAGAAGCTAGCTCTGAAGGAAACCCAGTCTCACAGCAATCACTTCCCAGCCTCCACACAAACAAACTGCTTAAGCTGAGATAAAGCCATCGTAATCTGTGCCAAATGAAGGGCAATCTTTTATCTTGTTACAAATAAGAGAATGTAGTGTACAGAGTAACAGAAAAATATACATCTTCAGCCATACAAAATGCACAAAAGCTTTCCCGTTGAAAGAGTACCTTGTAGCTGACAGCCAGATGTTGTTAGTTTTCTAGATGACCCCGCACTACTGAACAAGGGGAAACAGAGACCTTTTTTTTTCCCTAGGAAATAGTTGGTACAATTACCTGTATACCATAAATTCCCTCCCTGTGGCTGCGGCTCTGCTAGTGCTGGACCACCCACCCTTCCTCATGCCTGAGATAGCTCCACTGGATGTAGAGGCTGCTTGGGTGTTGGAGGTGAGCGGGATGCATAGCCAGGCACACCCTCCACAGGTCAGCCTGACAGGACATACGTGCTGATTAGTAGAGTTAAAAATATGGGTATAGGCACAGCTATGCCATAAACTACCATTGTTCTTGTTCTTCTTCGTGACCAATCAATTCATGTCAGTCAGGAAGGTGGTTTACTTATCCATGAAGGAAAAAATTCTCCCTGTGTGAGCTACGTCCACACTGCTGAGGCTCTGCAACCTTCAGTGCTGGGGCAGAAGATGTCTGACCGTGGGCAAGCCTTAAAGCCTAGGCAAACTGGAGAAGGTAAAACTCCTCACTTACTTTAAAAAAGTCAGTATTAAGCTAGAAAGTCAGTAGCAAATTACTTTAAACAACGGATCTTTTTCATCCATTAATGGAAATACGGTAAGATTTAGTTGAAGGTTTAGGTCAAGGTGACAAACTATAGGGAGTATTGGGTGTGTGTATCTGTATGGTGGGGTGTCTTTCCCCCTTGCAGATATTTATATCTCTGAGTGAAGGTTAAGGTTAGGAATTTAATAAGACAGCCGTTTATTCCATGGAGACTAACAGTCCTGGGGTTAGGATGTAATAATCATTCTTCTGCTTTAAAAATGGTTCTTTAACAAATAGCAGTAGCTCATTGCAATTTTCAGTTGTACAAAATGACATATTTTCTATGTTACTATCAAAATATTCTGCATAACATTAATTTCTGTGCACTTATTAACATATGTACAGAACAGTGTTTCCCAATAGAAATCAGTATGCTCCTTGCTGATCCTCTTTGCCCTAGATTTACCAAAACCGAACCAGAAATTAATTGTGTTAATAGTATAAAATCTCAGGAGAGATAAAGGATTGAAGGTTTATTTCCCAGCAGCAAATGAATAAAGGAACTCCTTCAAGTTAAAGTCTAGCCGAGACGTAATTTTAACCAACTGTGGTGAATCCAGGCGAGCCAGGAATATCACACATTTTCCCGATGCATTATGTTGAGTACACAGAAGCAGAGGAATGTAAACAGACAGAAGGCACATGAAAGGCCCCAATCCATTCTCCATCTGACGGAAGTGCGAATTTCATAATTCTGTCATCAAGAGTCTTTTCATCATTTTCTCTCTCTCAAGTTCACGCCTCAGAGTCTCAGCGCTGTGTAATTAATGCACAAACAGCCAATTATGGGAACAACAATAAGTCTTAGATTTCAATTTAAAATAATTAACATTTTCAAAATACCAAAGGAGAGGGAAAAAAGGTCAGACTCAACTCAGCGAAAAAGCTGATAACTGATGGCTGATGAAAAAACAAGTATTGCTTGATATTTCTGAAGAGCAAACAGAGGCAAGAAGAAGGATATAAAAAGATCCACATGGCAAAACAGTTTATAATTTCATCTAACCCCCATTAAAGGCTACTGATTTCAAAGCAAGCTGGACAAGGACTCTAAAAATGGAGCAGCTACAGCAAATGCCATTATGAAAGACTACTGTTACAGCCTTCTGCTCCTTGGTGTGATCTGATATTGAGGGATATCTATATACACAGACATATAGATATGCTGAATTTACCACAGTCCTGCACATATCAGGATGTGAGAACCAGAGCCTGAAGTCTTTGCTTTCACCAATTCACTCCAGAGCCCAGAGGCTCTGTAACCCTGGGAAAGCCCTGAGTTAGTGATTCGATTTCTGAAACTGTTAACCCTGCCGTTCTGGAAGTTACGTATCTCACACTTGTAACATAGTTTGGAGATTTAAACTGCATTGCAGAAACCTTGCAGCCCATTCGTGGACAAGTAGGGGTAAAATCACCCATTTGTGCTCGAGACATCCCACAGAAGCTGAGTTCAGCACTACAGCTTCAAAATTACATTTTCACTGGAATGATAAATTTTTAGATGAGTTAGCAATGTTGAACAAGTGTGCAGGTGCAATTAACCAATATCTGCAAAAAATAATTAACAACTAAAAATGGGAGTCCACTGTGAATACAAATGTAAAAAAGACTCATTCATTATGATGTAAAAGAAATACTTTTCTCTTCATAAGCCTAGGACCATTTGTGCTCCAGAAGTACTGAGTATATCTACTGCTACATTCATATTCAGTAAATTATCAGCTTGGGAAGTTCAGCTTTGATTGAATTATAGAATAAGAATCCAGCATGCAAAACCAGTAGGATGAAAGAATAGAAAATTGAAAAGAGTCTGCCCGTGGACAGGTGGTATAGCTTGTTGTTTCTCTGAGAAATTACAAGACCACTGTACCTTGACATTACTAAAATAGAAGAAAAAAATAAGAGAGAGGAACAAGAAAGAAAACCAATGCCTGTTTTTCATTTAGAAGAACAGACACTTCTCAAACTCAGCTTTCCCCCATGGACATCTAATTTCAAACAACAAATTGTAACAGCCATTATTAAAACAAAACCTTTGTGGTTCAGACAAAATTACTTGCCTGAGGAAAATCTGCACAACCCTTTCTCTCCAGGCCACTGGCCACAGAAATTGTACATTGCTGGCTGCAGCAGTTAATCAAGGTAGGCTTTTTTTAATCTCAGAGCATGACAGTATGAGTTACAGATATTTCTTTACATAACCCACCTATTCTGAAGTAGTCAAGCAATAATCCTTTGGTATAAATTACACTTTATGGTAATTATGACAGAAAAAGAGAAATCAAGCTGATTCCTTTAATGCAGAGAGCATCATAGTATTTCTGTGAAAGAACTGCACAGTACCTGTCTGCCAGCGAGATGGGCTTATGTGATGTATATACTGTCTGGACTGTTGGAGTCGGTATAGTCTCTGCCAGAGACCTCAGGACGGGTGATGGAGACACCAGCGTAATCTTAGGAGATGACTGCACCCCACAGCATTGTAATTTGCTCTCTGTAAATTCTGCCTACAAAATAAAAATATGTATACACACACAGAAAGAAAAAACTGTAGATTAGCTTCTACTGGTCCTCACTATCCAATTCATTGCCAAGCACTCAGGAACAACAACTAAGAACGAGAACAAATGGGAGGCTGTGGCTATAACCTCTCAGTGCAACCTCTGCAGATGTTGGACACCCACTTCTTTTGACGACTGAGAGACAAGCCTGATTGCAACATGCGCTATGTGAGATGACACTGCACGTATGGGACTGGCAGCATTCAGGTGAAAAACATCATCAGTTTGGAGAATGGCACTTATCATTATTGTATTTTCCCTAAAAATGAAGCAGAATGTTGACAACAAGAGATATCTGGAATATTCTTCACGAATCCTCTACAATTTGCTGGTGGGTCCTCTAACTGCTCTGTATTTTGTTAACAGCTGGGAGCCTCGGCTTTTAGGAGTCCAGGTTTCAAAATCTCCCTCTCTTTCCCACATTTGCTAACTGGAACATGCCTCAAGAGAAATATTCCTGCAGTATCCAGTGAAAGGCAATGTTAAAGAAATATTGGAAGTGCAGATTTAAGACGAACAGCAAGCAACCATCTCCTGTCTTTTAGGTGAGGTATATCAGCGCAACAACATTACAGGAAAGACTGGGCTATTTTTACAAACAGAGGGGGAGGATCCCTAAAAATCAAACAGCCCTGTCTTCTTTTTTGGCATGGGCTCTTTCACATGCCAAACCACAGCAGCTAGTGCCTGTGGTGCATGTCTGACCCTGACCTGGGAAGAACACAGAGCAACTGCAATTGTCAGTGTGTCAGGATCATTAAAACACGCTCCTACTGGTATAAGCTACCTTTCTTCCTTGATGATTTTTTCTTCTGAACCTGGTTTAGAGTCTAAGGCAGGGAGGAAGAAAAGTCACCATCATAAGTGAGCAGGTATTTGAAGAGCAACCTTTTTTTTTTTTTTGGTCTTAAGTATTTCTCAAATTCTGTAAGCCTCTCCAAGAAGTGATTCACAAACATAGTTTAAACAGTGGGAAAACTATTTGAGCCCAGGAAAGACTGGCTATGCTAGGTTTGCTTGCTTATTGGCACTTTTTAACATGCCTAAACACGTCTTGTGATCCAAAATAATCTCTGAAGCAAAAGGAATTCCATTAATTCCACAAAACTAGTAAAATGGAAAAATCAACTAAAGAAACTCTCCTGTGTGTAAATAATGGCTAATAGCAACTATTCAAAATTCTTTGTCATTCGACTTTTAAAACCCAACCTTACAAACTGCAGGGGTATGAAATTTGGTGTTCTACATACAGGATCCCCGTGCTCTGAGGACTGCCAGATCTTACTCTACGGCATGAGAAGAAGACATCACTCTGAAGTTGATGTAAATTCTCCCAGCCTCACTGAAACCAGCAGAGTGATGACAAACTACACTTGCTGAAGAATTACCTTTAATCCCATAGTATGTTTGCTCTGGATGATTGTTTTACAGTAGATATCCAAAGCATCTTTTCATATATATGTCTGATTGTACAGTACACTTAAGCCAAATATTTAACTAGTCTAAACAGATATAATTTCATTAATTTAAATCTATGTGACTTACACCTGCCTGAGAATATGGCCATCATGCCTGCCCTTCTTCTATGGAAATCTCTGAAATTCAGAAGATTCCTGGCTTGAAGCTTATATTTAAACATTCCAGGTAATCAAGTAATCTGATTTTTCATCTGATCAAATCAACACAACTGCATATACACCACCAAATTTGAAGCTGTACATGAAAGGTAAAGCCTTCTAAATGTCACTATTCATGATCCTTTTCCTGCTTAATAACATTTCAATTTTTTCTTCCAATGGAAAAAAAAAAAAGTGAAGGGGAAGGGCAAACAAGGAAAGGAAACAAGAAAACAAATAAATAAAAAAAGAAAACAATTAACAAACATTACCATCTGGGTCTGTGTGTGACTGGAGACCATTCAGAGTTAGATCTGCCTGCAAGTCCTAGCTACCCTTCCCTTACAGCTCCTGCCTGTGTTGTAGCTCTCTTCAAGCCCTCAGCAGTGCATCAGGATGATCTGAAATGCTGCTCTGGAGAGACATCTCCCTTTGGGCTGGGACAGAGGGCCCTGAAACACAGGACCAAAGCCCACCTAACCCTCCTAAATGTTTTCCCATCTCTATGCAGTCCCGTACGTAGCAGCTTGTTCTCCACAGACATTTGTATCCGACTATCAATACTAATTAGTGGGAAAGCTATTTTGGGGGGGCACATCTTTTTGCATAGATAAAGGAGTACTGTGAAAGACACAAGCACTGTAACTTTTGGTTAGCTTTCATCACTATTGTACTGTCTGGACTTAGCTGACATAATGAAACATTGCTGTGACATTCCTGTGTACTTTCAAATGCATTTAATTAGAGCTCAACTGTGGCACTTACACAGCTTGGGGAGGCTAACTAAGTCTGGCTTTAAAATACCTATTTGGAGAAAAAACACATTTACATAAAAGCTCATGATCAGGTTTATTGTGAAAGAAAAGCCTCTTTCTTTAAATCATTAAATACAGACAGAACCTTCACATGACCCAATAGTGAATGAAGTTACTTATCTTGGATTATACACCAGATATAGATTGCTGCAACCAGTAAAAATTAAGGTCAAACTCTGAAATGATTCATTTTGCAAATGTAACTTACAAATTGTAAGTAATTTTACATGGGGTTTAAAAGCAGAGTGTTTCTTAAAGAGCAGTTAATTCCGTCATAGTTTTTTTGTCATACTTATTACATAATGCCTCTATCACTAAAGCAAGATTTCAATTGCACTTACTTTTGAAATTGTCAGATAATTGTTTTCTGTTTGTATGTAATTTACCTCACCAAAATCCCTAAGTCATGTCTTCTGTGAAAAATTAACAAGAATTAAGTTCAATATTGGATTCAAGCTCTTGGGTAAACATAACAGTTTATACAAGGATGCCATTGTAGTCATTTGCACACTAACTATAATTCTTCTTTAAAATTCAGATGTAAATTCAATGAAAATCAGGCCCCTCTTTGTGATGGCACAGCAGGTGGTTTCAGGCAGGAGGCCATGCAATTGCTAGACAGAGGACTAAGTCTTCCCATTCCCTTACTGCTCCTTGTAAAGATGTTACTGAGCTTCACAAGTGTCCTCTACAGTCCTGAACTGAACAACATTTTGGAACTGACTTCATTAGTGGTAAGCCTTGACTTTTAACTCTTAGTCCTCTGTCTAGTAAGCAGCAATGTCTGAATGCAGGCAACATTTTGTATAATGGGAATATTTAACTGCTTTGTACTCCTAATTTCTACTTGGAATTTATCTTTTTTGGTTTTTTGAGGACTGCTTAGTGCATAGATTTCTGACACTTAAAAAATCAGTTGGAATTGTGTTAAAACACAGTTTTTTAGTTGCACGTTCTACTTACAGAAAACTGTGGTACTGTTGTAAAGGGATCGAAAAAAGGATTAGATGTATCAGCAGGGAATGTCTTTATCTTTAAAAAAGATAAAGAAAAAGATGTTACTTTCAGAGCATAAAAATGCAAAAGAAAAAAGAAAAGCAGCAAAGCATTGCAACTACAGTGACACATCCAACAAATCAGAGCAGTTCAGCAGTGCTTGGACCAGACCCAAAAAAGACCCCTCCAAAAATGCATACAGAAACCTGATGATGAATAGTCAAAGCATAAATATGAAAACTTGATAAATTAATTTTACCATGTAATTAAATATGTTGAGCAAATACAGAGCTGGTTGCATACAATATATCTTCCAATTCTGTTACCAGAATTATTATGTGATTCCTTCAGCCAGCACTACATTTTAAGATATGTAATATGAACTGCAGGAGCAAATTTTGCTGTACAGGAACCTTGGCTAAAGAACTTGTGCTTTAAATATTTTAGATTTCCAAATTTTCACTTACACAGTTGCTGCCAAAGACAAACAATCATGCAAGGTGGGATCAAAAGAAAATAAAATATTAAAAAACCATGGGGACAACTGTTTGTTTCAGGCAGCTACGAGGCCCTGTGTTGAGTGGAGGGCTGTGGACAAAGGATGACTCTTGGAGGTTTTTTGAAAAGTGCACGGAGACAAAGAGGAGAGAGACCAACACATCCATCTGCTGAGAGGGCTTGGTCTGTGAGGATATAGTCACTGGTGTGACCAGACCCTGCTGGAAGTCACTTCTGCCCTTAAAGTAGTTTCAAACATTAGCTGAAATTAAAAATATGTTAAAAGCAGCAACAATCTCTGTCCCACTTCACTGTGAGTGCTGTTTCTCACTATTTTCCATTTTAGAATGCAGACATTATTCATTTATTCAGAGAGGACAAAATAGCAAGTAAACATATGAGTTTTGAACCGCACTTCATGCCTTCTCTTTGGAAAAAATCACGCTTTTCACTGTAAAGGTGTGTTTTTCCCTTTATTACAGAAACTGCTGTGCATTGGTTTGCTATGCATGTCTTTAATCATAATTTACTAACTACAGCTACCCAACTGTTGTTTAATTATGAGGAAGTCTGCCCTGAGGGCCCTGAGTCCCCACAGGCCAAAGAAAAACCTGGAATTATGACATCAAATATAATTAAGTAAATGTACAGTGTTTATTTTGCAAATAAAATAACAGAAACATGTTGGCTTATAAGGGTACCAAGGGAAATTAACAGCTATCTGCAGGCTCGCTTCTGCAAACAAGTGGAATTAAGCTTAGCATTAATTGTCAGGCTTCTTACACACGTGGAGTATGGATAGCAAAGATACAGTCAAGCATGTAAATAACTTTTTAACAGAATAAAGGTGTTTGTGAATCAATTACACAGGCGTAAATGAACTAACAACTCCGCAAAGGAGAAATTATTTCAAATCACAATTTTCTATGCAAACTTATTCAAGGAAATTTCACAGTCCTTTCACAGTCCTATATTCATGTCTGTTAGCAAAGTGTATGTATGTCTGCTATATCGCTGATTGAACCTAACTCATTAGACTGGCACAATAGCTCCTCACAAGTTTGTTATGTTATGTTATACCCAGAGCCAAGTCTGGACAGCTGTAGCATGTTTCACTCTTTTGAGAGACAGAAAATACCCCTGAGCCCAGGCTGACATTCTCAGGTTATGAAGGGTTTACAATATGATGTTACAGTACAAGGTACAAGTGTACTCAGTAACAAATAAAATCTTTGAGCCAAAGACAAACAGGGTTGTGAAGCTGGTTGCTCATGTGTGGTATGAGTTTGATATCCCACAGCTAAAATCTCTCCAATTTCGCTTGTTAGTCTCATTAAGGAAATGAAGCACAGTTACTGAATGCAGGGAAGAAAAATTATGCAGAATACTTGAGAGTCCACTGAGATTTGGGAGCAGAGGCACATAACAGGAGTCAGCCTGATCACATGCTGTGACCTACAGCCATGCAGAATACCCTCTTGCAAAATCAGCACTGCGATCTGTGAATGTGTGTGAGGACAGCTTATTTATGAAAACAGGGCAAGAAATGGTTAATCTGGTTTAGTTGTCAGTGTGAGTCCCCGTCTCGGGGAGCTGTGCTTTTTTTAATCTTGAGAATAGGGCAATGTCGATAAATGAAAGGCTCTCTGGATTATAAACCCCTCAATTTCTGGCCTTTTAAACAAAGTGGAAAGAGAAATTAAGGAACAGAGGGGAAAAAACCCATACCTGTGTTCAATTTAAGAGTGACAAACAGAAACCATCCTGCTTAGCCTTTAGTATTTACCCTTTCTTCCTCTCATATTTTTTGCTTCTGAGAACAGGCCACTGTTACTCAAAAGGCACAACAGAGTTTATTGGTTTGGCTCAGTTGATAAAATTGTTGCTGCCAGCTTCCACAGGCAAGGCAGAGAGACAACGCTGTTGTTGCCTCTTCAGCACTGGCAAGAAGTTCTTAACTCTTAATGGCTTGGCTCTTCTGAACAGGAAGTTGGCACAACATCCTCATCCATACAATTGAAGAAAAAAATCTCATATATTCAAGAATATTATTCTGACAGAGGATATGCAGGATGGGAAGACAGCAGTGTGGAAAGCATCACTTAAAAAATTGGTTTATGTGAAAGTTGATTTGGAAATCTGAAAGGTCTTTTCAGCCAGGAATATACTTCGCCTATTTGGACCTAACTGTCCTGCATGTTCACCATGGCCAGCAGTAGCAGTTGCCAGCACCTGGAAGGGGGAAGAAAACCCTGTGATTCCCACCCCACCACAAAATGAAAGCTGCATCATGGGTGCGTCTCTTCCTTACTCTTGCACTGGACTTGATTTTATTGATTTTATTGAAGTCAAAAATCTCAGATTAGCTCAGGAAGCGAAATAACTCCCTGACCAGAACCTAAATGTTATGCCTTCCCCACACAGCCTCTCTCCCTGCCATAGGAGGAAGACATACCATACCTTTAAATATCTCCTAATTCACATGGCAGACCCTTAAATTTTCCAAGGTGCTTTCTTCTCCCTGCTGTGGCAGCATCAGTTGAAAGATGCCACCTGGGAACCAAGAAAGGAAGAAGGGCAGAGCCAACTCCACCACCTACTTAACAGCTGGAGTTCCTCCATCCTCTGGAGACCTTCAGCAGCTTCCAGGCTTTACCTGGAATGGCACACACAAAAGGAAAAGGGAGAGGGAAGAGGAGATGGGCAGTTCCATGTGCAGATCAGTCTTGTGAAGCTGAACTCTAGCTGCTCAGAGAAGAAAAACACAGTAGCTGCCAGTGCATGGATTGCCTGTAGGCCAGCAGCTAAAGTCTGCTGTCTGCTTTGGTATGAAACAAAACAAGTAACATCTTTGAAGTTTACAGCTGGGCACAATTCCTGTTGTGGCAGATGGAGCAGCAATCTCATCCACATTGCTCAGATGGGCATTTTCTGGTACAGTCAGGCTCTTCCATGGGAGCAAAAGGGACTAACTGGTGTCACAGAGGCTACAGAAACATCATGAGCAACAAGAGATTAGAGCTGTGCTCTCCTTAACAACACAGATAGGCTTTTAAGTACTAAACTTCATTTCAAGCACACTTGCTCTCTCTGCAGGAGTGCCGACAGTCTTGCAGCCAAAGCCAAAGCCATAAAACAGCCTTTAAGGCAGGCCCCATGAGTAACTGTCAGGTTGCAGGGGCATGGCATGAAAGGGGAGTGAAGAAGGTTGGCATTCCAGAAGCATCTCACACGCTGAGGGCTTGTTTCATAACCTGAAATGCCCCTTGCTTGAAAGGTCAGGGTGCATTACCATAGCAGAACTACTTTGGACAAGTAGCTCCTTGTCTGGAATATTTAGCTTGGCAAGTTGAGAATTTACTAAGCTTAAAAGAACAGTTGACTCTCATTAAAAAAAAAAAAAAAAAAGAAAGAAAAACAGAAAAGAATAATACAGAAAGGATCAGCATAGTCTCAGAAGTCCAATGGCTGACTAATCTTTAAGGTGAAAAATCTGAAAACCAGTCAGATGTAACAGTCACATTGATTTTTGTGGGAAAATGAGCAAAAATTTATTCCTCTGCTAGTACTCAAAGATTCTTTTTTGCATTATTAGCTGTCCATTGGGGTAACATATTTTGGAAGCACTTTTGCCATAACCAGAAAGAATTAACAGCACTGATTTTCCTTGATATTTATACTACAAGGGAGGATGAAGAAGGGTGAAGGAAAAAAAATAAAGAACAAAAGGACAAGAACCTTTCCCTTTTCTTTGCATTTGTGCAAAGGGTTGTTCTGGATGAAATTTCGAATCTCAGTAAAAACAATTGCACACTTCTGAAACACCTTTTAGATGAGTTAGGAGAAAAAAACCTGTAATTTTCTCATAAAAACAAATGGAAGTGGAGAGAGATAAAGAAAGAGTACTTTTGTCAAGTTAATTGATATAAAATCAGCTATTTTGGTATTTCTGTCAGAAGGGAGTACTACAAATGCCCTTGCTCTGGCAAAAAATATACTACTTTTGGGAGAATTGGGCTTAATTTGGATATGTTCCCTTGCCTTTGGAAGAGTACATTCACTGCCCTGGCACAACTTTCCTTCCACAAAGGTCCAGTAACATTTTCTGCTGTTGACACTTTGTTTCACTCCCATCCCCTGCACCTTGAGTGGAGGCATTTGTAACATTATGGTGAAGACGCGTGATCTCAGTGGGTTTGCACTGCCACTTTGTATACTGGCCAGATAGAAGACAGACTTCAGGCCAAACACTTCACTGGAGTCCCCTGCGTTGCAGCAAGAAGAGGCAGAGCTGCTAACACCTGCAGCAGTGTCATAAACAAGGCCCTCAGGACACACATATAGCCAGAGGAGTATTCTGTCGTGCTTTATTTCAAAATACACGGTGTAAGTTGAATACCATCATATCTATACAGCACAGAGACTTGTTTCTACTCATCAAATTAGAAAATGACATCAGCTGAAACGTCTAGAGGACATTGCACTAGCATTTCCCAGTCCTGACATGTGATATGACTTTAAAAATACCAGTTAACCATTAGGCCTGGTTTCCAAAACCAGCATAAAGATTCTAGACTCTGCAATTTTTCAGTAGAGCTCCTTGTCTGCTGTCATACCATTTCAGTGGCTGAAACGAATAATGAGGCAGAAAATGTAAACCCAAAGAGTTTCTGGTATTTTTCACCACGCAATGCCTACATGAACAAACAAATTCTTTTGAGTGGGAGCAGTTCCAGGCTCAAATGATCAAACGCTCAGATTTTGTCAACCCTAGTTTATGTCCTTGTCATAACTGGCATGACAGGTAGGCATAATCACTGCCAGGATGCACAGGGGAAAAATCAGACCAAAACAGTGCAGCAAACTTGCAACAGGAAAGAAACATAAATCAGCAATACTATTGACTAATTAGTCTTGGAAAAAGCCACGTGAACTAAATGCCCTGATGAACCATATTTGGTGCAAATCCCACATGTGTTGCATCACAGGCCTCGGCCTCCTTCTTTTCATGGGATGCAGGATTTTTTTCTAGTTTTTTAATTGATATCCAGGTGTCAGTGTCAGCAGACAGATTTTGTTCACACACATTAAAGAGGGCACTTCTGCAGATATGTACTACTGAAAACACCCTGAGGCACCAAATGTGAAGTTTCTGAAGAGGATGGGTTTCTGCACAAGCCACTAAGCCAGGGAGGAAGAAACTACATGTTCACAATCTCCCTGCTTACTGTCATTCTCTCTGAGGAGACAACACTGGAAAATCTCCCTCATAATTCCATCTGGTATTTGGGTCTCCTTACTCATCTTGCAAAAAACTAGGGGAGACTGGAGTTCAAGGAAATACTTCCAAGAATATTCATTGACTCCTAAGAACCAACGTAAGTGAATCCAAGTCTTTGACTCATCCTATTTGGTGTGAGTTTCCACAGGACCACTGTACTGCAGTACAGAGTCCCCCTCCCCACAGGTACCGCTCGATTCCTTCTCGTAAACTGAAAAAGCTCCACTTTGAAAGCTCCATGTTCATCCCACAGAATCTTTGATGAGACATGTTCTCTTAGGGCCCCCTCAGATCGTGAGCTTGCCATTCCTCTGCTCACTGATGTGCACCAGTCCTTCTTTGGACCTTGATGCAGGCTGAGTCCACCTGTCCTGGAACACAGTCTGGCAGCATAAACCGCTTTCTTGATGTCTCACCAGCTGCTTGTACCTTCCTCTCCACCAGGTATTTTCCTCCCTCTTAGATGGACGTTGTGCAATCCTTCCTAACACAGAGGCATTGTCAGGAGGTGGCTACATGGCTCCTTGACTGTGCTCCAGTGACTTCTGTGTCCCAAACGGATGTCAAGGGAGTTCATGGGAGTAGAAGATGTAGAAGGTTCAGCCTCTGCTAAAGCTTGGCTTTGCTGCAGTTATAGCATTTCGCAGATACTTTATGCATAGTAGTTTGTTGCTGCAGTATAAACTATACACTATTTGCAAGCAGGTATACCTAAATCACAGTAGTTAAGATGCCCTGGATATAACCCTGAATCTTCATGTCAACTTCCGTAAAAATTTGCAAGGGCAGCCCTACAAATTTTGTTGGTGCTAATATCTTTTTTATGCTACCTTTAGGGATCAAGTACTCTAGATTTTCACTCTAAGGATTGTAATTATGGGTTGTTAGCAAAGAGATTTCAGAGGTATTGGGAGAGCACAAAGGGATCACGGTAGTAGTGTTATTAAATCAGCCCAGCATCTCTACAGCACACTGGAAGAAAATGCATGTCCTGAAACATTTTTACAACATAACTTTGCCTTGTGAAAATTTTTAAGAAGACATTCTTCAAAAGAATACAGAATATAAGAACAATTCAGACATGACACAAACAAGACAGTGTCCATGCTCTCACAGTCTTCAGGACTTTCATTACTCTTTCACTGGTGCTGTGAAGGCGAGCAAGCTTAAACAGAACATAACCACAGAATGGGCAGTCAGCCCAGTCACCAACCCCTGAGGAAAACGTGGCAAGGGAAAATGATGTCATAGTCTTGGTGTGTTGGCTAAAATGCAGATTAAAGATTTTGCAGAGTTTTCTTGGTCTTTATTTAAAACATAGAAATGAAGGAAACAGAAAGCAGTAGGTACCTGCTGGACAAGGTTGCTCTCCAACAGTTGCTGCATTAGTTGCATTGCTGGGACAGCTAATGCAAAGTTACCTTTTTTGTCCCTTGGCCTTTTCCAGTGAAACCAACGGTGATCCAGTGGCAGGTGCCTACACTGCGTGCACTGCCAACAAAATCAAGTGGTATCTTTGCAGATGGAGGCTGTTTTCATAGAAGAAAGTCACTAAAGATGGATAAGATGAAGAGGAGGAGATGAGTGTTGTGATTCCTGCCAGTTGAGAGTGCCCAGGTAAGCCATATACTTCCCAATTTCACTGCCAGCAAGCAGACTGTACGTGCATTTTGTACCAGATGAAAAAACTCACCCCTCACCCCACCTGATTATTTCTAAGTATAGACACTGATGGCTCATCACCCCAATAACTGTTAGTTCACCATGACATATTAACACGGAGACTTCGAACCCAGAAACATTCCCACAAAGGCTGATTAATAGCTACGTAACACACCTGCCCTTTTTAGAACCCTCAGGATCACATTCCTCTCTTGAAAAGTTATGATAGATTGGCCCAAACAGCGTACTGCTTGACCTTAGTCCAGCACAAACAAATAGTTTGTCTCTCTGCCGTAATCAATCTGTACTTGGGTAAGAGCAAAAGCTGGCTGAAAGTCCTTAAGTGTCCAGAAACTCAACCTATCACAGTCTCCTTGAATGTCAGGATAGTAAGAAATACTTTGCACTAATTTTCTGTCCTATTTTTCTGGGCTATTGAGCTCTGATAAAATCCCCAGGAGTTTATACAGTTCCTTATTACAAAGCAAAAGAATAGCACAGGTAGATTAAAGTCAGTGGAGCTGCAGAAATAGTGTTAAAATTACAAACCGGTGCACTATTTATAAATCTATACAGAAGGACACTTGAGTGTATTTTCAGCTTCAGCATGTGACCAGTCCCAGGGGCTACCGCAGCCTTAATCTATGTCCATGCCTGCAAATTTTGGTAACCTCTCACAAATTATGATCTCAAGTACACATAGGAGTGCTGACTGCTGTGCTGTGCTGCAGTTGTCTCACTACTCTAAAAGTCTACTCTGAATTAAGCTTCTCTAAGACAACAATAATTTCCTATCATAATATGCCACCTTTTCCAACATGCATCAAGGAAGCAGAGCATTGCTTCTTTAAATGTAGTGGATATAAACTATTTGATCCTATCAATAAGACCAGCTGGAGTAGAAGCTGAAAGTCTATAAGGAGCAATGTTTTGCTTGGTTTAAGATTGGTGCATGTACAAATTCAATCCCATACCTAGTAAATCTTTTGTGATAAATGTGATAAATAAAAACCTATTTATTCATAACCTCACAACCTTGACTATGAATCATTCATATTGCCAGCCATCAAGCATTAAATAAACACAAAGATTTTGTCTTGACTGCAAGTAAAATCTAGTTGTGTTCAAACACAAGAGCTCATTAGGCAAATACATTTACAGATTCAAACACCTGCATTGTAATACTTTGCCAATTCAGTGCCATGAAGCATCAGATGCCTCTGTGTCTGTGGGATGTTACCCTAAAAGCCAGTCTCTCAGTCTGAGACACTGCACTCAGGTACGTCCCATGGCTAAAGAGATTAGCCCCAGCCAAGGGATAATCCAAATAAATTAGGGTTTAATAGCCCTAATTTAATTAATGTAATTAATATTAGCACATAACCCACTTTTGCCCATCCTTAATTATAAAGAAATATCTCCTTTAGACCAAGAGTACAAGTACAGAACTCTTCTGCTTGGCCCAGGAATGACTGCAGTTTCAGTGCCAGAAGGCTGTTCTATCATTTGAGCAGAGCTCTGCTTCCCCATAATTTGTTTATTGAGAAAAGGATTCAGAGGATCCATTATTAAAGACAGGGAACAGGAAAAGTAAAAGGGAAATGGGAGAGAGGCCAAACAATGACAGTCCTCTCCCCAGAGGTCTGCTTGTGTCATTTCTTCAGGAGAAGAAATACACTGTGAATAAAATGTCACAGGCAGATCCTGGTCCCCAGTCACCGACTTCCTGCCCATCCCAACAGGAGCTCACACACAAGCCAAACTGGGGCTGGAGATTTCCTGTGAGGCATGTTTCCAACACCACTGCCTCAAAGACACCTTCCCAGCACCATGTGGTGATGGAGGAGGCCAGAACACTGTTGTCTGGCAACCTCTGCTGATGTTGTGGTCCCTGGAAGATTACAGTTAACTCTTTCAATTCAGAAAAACCTTGAAGTCTTCTAAAATGTAAGAGGAGCAAAAACTGGTCCAGTCAACTTCATAAGTGGGGAACAGTGAGGGGGCTTACAATGTTTACTTTTAAATTTCTTCCCAACAGCCCTGGGACAGCTGCAGGCTAAAACCCAGGATACTCTCTTTTCTTGGGGGAGGGTAAGAGCAGGGTGTTGTTCTGATTTGTTGTTGGGTTTTGGTTTTTGGATTTGGGGTTTCTTTTGCAATCCTATGCCTGCTGTTTTCTGAGTGTGCTCTCTATGAGCTTGGGAACTAACTGTTCTTCGTGCAGGAATATGCCCAACTTCAGCCACACTACAGATGTAAAGAAAAGCTTTTATCCACACTGCCTCACCACCCCTGCTCTTGGTGAGGAAGAAAAAAGAAAGCACAGTTTCTGCAACCCTTTCTCCAAACCAGTAGCAGCAAGACAAGAGACATCTGAAGGCCAAAATTGCTTTAGAGGCACACGCAAACATGGGCTCTCCTGACCACAGACATTTTGAAGAGAACAAGCTTTGTCTGAAGTCTGGGCAGCTCAGCCCATGATGCAAACATGGATTCTATCTGGATGTGAGCACTTGAGCTTCATGGTTATAAATTTTGACAGTTTGCTCAACTCGGATGCAGCATGAAATGAGTGCCAAATCGTGCACAAATTCAGGTGGTCAGAAGCCCACTGTGCTTGGCACATGACTTTCCATCTCCAGCACTGCCAATAGGGCTCTCAGCAGAGCATGTGCACATGGCTTGGTGCGTATGCCAGATGGCAGGGACAGCTCCTTCATCACAATCCACCCTGGCAATATCTGGTACTTCGCCAGAAGAGGCCAGGTGACATTCCACAGCACTGGAGCACTTGCAAGATTCTAGTCAACCTTTTGACAAAGGACCAGTAAATGACATTAACTTGCTAAGTGAGCTTTACAGAGGTTCACTTTCCTGACCTCACCAGCTGTATCTCCTAGAGAGTGGGGGCATTTGGTCTGGGTTTGCTGAAAATGAGAAGAATGCCATACCATAAAGCAAGCCATAAATCCACAGTTCTTCCATAGTGATGGTTTTGTGGACAAGTTCCAGGGAATAATTCTGAGACGTATGCAAGAACTGCTTTCTATTAATCAGGCTTAAAATGGTTGTCTAGAATATCTACCTCTGTAGAATTTTTCTTCCTCAGCTCAAAACAGTTTAGCTTTTTTTTTTTCAAAGGGTCGTATTAGGGATAATGAACAGAAGGGAACCCTTCCTACTGAGTTCATTGGTTTGCAATCCAGTTACCACGATAGCTAATAAGCTAGAATTAGGGAACTCCTGTTTTCTTTCTTCCACTATTAAACTACAATTTTCTTCTATGATATACAATGTCTGGGACAAGGCACAGAACTGTAGAATTACCATAGATGTGCTGAGGTTTATGCAAACTTCAATTTTATCAGTTTGACTTACTGGTTATTCTACTATTGCCATTCCTTAGAGTTATAAGACTTGTACTAGGCTCTGTATAAAGTCATAGCAAAAGATCTGTCTGGATGTAAATCTCACAAGTCAATGACTGTATTTCTGTTTCAGTTTAGCTGGCTAGTAGACAGACTACAGAAAATTAAATATATATTATGCTTCAGTAGAGAATTTACCCACTGTTGTGAATAACAGCAAAAAAGCAGAATAGGCCAGAAGAGAAAATCTCTGGTCACTTAGGTACCACTTGTGGTTCATCAAAAAGGACTGCTACTGTTTAAGAATTCTCATCAGAAAATGCCAATTTATTCAAACTGAATGTGTTACAAAAGAAATGGTGCTGATTCAATTTTCTCTACACTTAAAAAAACCAAATTTTAGAAGGTTTCAATCAGCACTTTGTCAGAGCAGTTTTTAGTGCCTAATTCAGAAACGACATTTTGGTTGGAAACATGAGTTCATTGAAATTAATAATCAAACATTACTTCAAAATGAACCACTATTAAATTTCAAATTGGCCTGATCTTTCTAGCTACCCTTCTTGCTACTCTCTGACATTCAGTTCAGGATATTTTCCAAAATACAGGCTTTTGAAAGGAAAATGTAGACAACCAGATTTTCCCTTAATCAAAGAAGAATAAAAAAATATTTCCTATCAGTTCAGATTATTCAATTGCATGGCAAATAAAAAGAAACTTTACTTGACCTTTTTGCTGGTTTTACAAGTTGAGTCACCCAGCCAGTCAAAAAACAGTTCAGAAAGCAGATGTTCCCATTTTCTGCTGAAGCTTGAAGACATTAAATTGAAATTCCACAGAACAGCCAAGCTGTTAGCATCACACTTGCTATCACACTGGAAAAATGTGAATTAGAATTACACATATATTAATTCATTAGATGGCTGGAAAGAAAACAAACACAATAGTTACTCACTGGAGTCTAAATGCAATTGTCCCTAATCACAGTGAGGAAGAGAGATTAGGAACTTTGCAGCTACGGAGACAAAAGGAATAATGTACTTCTCCGGCCAAAAGAAAGGTGATCGACATGCCTTTATCAAAAGACTTTGCGACATAATAGCTTCATCACTATACTTGTCTCATCAAGAGCAAACATAAAAATATATACCTGGTTTCAGTCTGCACAGAAGCTGAGCATTTTGCTACCACACTGATCACTGCAGAGTGAAGAGAAGACTCAGCCAGTACAAAAAGTTGATGCTTTATGCTCTATGTCTGAAAAGCCCTATCTATTGTTCACTTTTATTCTTCTTATGCAGATGTTACACCTGCTTACTGCTGCTCAGAACATGAAACACATTTGCTTGAAAAGTACAGCAATAATCTGAAATAAAAGACGCTGAGCAAAAGTATGATTGAACATATTACCTCTGATTTACAACAATACACAGGTTATAAAAGATTTGCTACAGTTTTGCCTTCTTTGCTTGCTGTAGAAGGTAGATGTCAGCTGGTTTAAAATCTGTTTTTTTGCATTTACTTGATTCCTTTCACTTACTTGGATGTTGATTTCAAGCAAAAGAGAAAGCAGCTACTGCCATGGAATGGTAACTTTTTTTTTTTTGTTTTTAAAGGAGGCAGCAGAAAGGGATTTCAGGTAGTTTGGTTTTTTTTTTTTTAAGCTCAATAATGTTCATGACCCTCAAGTTTTCTGACCTTCCTAAACACTGCTGAAGTTGTGGTAATCTATATCACTTCAGAGGCACTAAGAAAACCTCTGGACTAAAAACGATTAGTGCACTAATTGCACAAAAAGAGAAGTACACAGTCTTGCACTGCCCTGTCTGAGGTGTTTGGCAGATGCTCTCCATCATCAGGGAGCAGACTCCCGGGGATGCTGCCTATCAGTTGGCCTCAAGTCACCATTACTGCAATCAAGCACATCCTATACCCCTCTCATAAATGGACTAAACTTTAAAGTAATTTCAACAACCACAGTACTTCCTTTTGGAGTACTTCTCCAGAAACTACACTGCTTGCAAATATACTTTATCACTCCTACAGTCCCCAGGAGAGCCATCTGTGAAACCACAGGGTTTCATAGATGATTTGACTTAAAGATAAGAAATTTTATTTGTCGGGTTAGTGTTCAGCCACAGCCCCAGTAAAGAAGCTGGGACAGATTAAACCATCCAGCACCCATCTACAGAAAGGGCTACATGTGCAGCTGTGACACCACAACCTCCAGCTTCATAGGCAAGTCTGGAAATGGCCGCTGAACCACCCATCGTACAGGCACAGCAAACATCCCACCACTGTGCAACAATCTCACAGTCATTAGCTACAGAGCATTTTTCTGATTCTATCTCTCTGTAGGCACACAGGTTGTACAGGATCCTCCAGTCGTCTGGTGTAAATATCTTTTCAAATGAGATCCCATCTGCTCAGGCCTGCTATGGAGTCCAGCCAAAGTCTTAAGTTCCAGGACCAGCTCTGCTTGCATGATCTGGCAGAAACCAGATTTACTGATAGGCATTTACACATTTTATAACTTCTACGACCATGAAGCAGGCACATGGAATGCCAGAGGGTGGTTAGGACAGCATCTTAAAAAGCACAAAAGGTGACAAAAATAATTGTATGTGGCAGAATTTATCACCTCTCCAGGGAAAAGCTTATGCCCTCTTGATCCAGACTATCTTCTGACATTGCACCTTACCTTCATCTCAAGTTTTATAAAATGTTAGCCAGTGGACCATTGATTATTTAAAAGCACTGAATTAGATGATACATGCCCGAACTTTTTTCCATTTAACACCTTCTCCTATTTTTGGAAGGTTTTCTTGCTCATATACACATCACATCCAATTTATCACAGGGTCCACAGGTGCAAAGTCAGAAATGGATTTAACTTCGTGGATCTTTTTATTTTTTGGAGAATTCACTTTCAATTAGTTAAAGAAATAGAGAAGTGTTGAATCATCTGTCTTATATATACAGAGTGCACCAAGTTGTTCTGCTCAGCATACAGATAATGGGGAAAAATATATTGAGCCAATGAATTTAAATCACTTAAAACAGAGGAAAAATAAAAAGTAAATGTAGAAGCTTACAGTTCATCTTTTAGCATTCTCTCATTTTGTTTCCTCACTGACTACTTCTATAATGGATGAATGGGAGCAATTCCCTAAATAGCTACGTAGCAGTCAAAGAGTTTTAGGCATTTCAGTGAATTTTAAACTAAGATTCAAGGGGCTGTCTCTGAGCCTGACACTCAGTTATCTTGCACGTTAGTAATTCAACAGACTGCTTATGAAACTGGCATGCACCAATAAAGCCCTGTACTTTGCAGAGATACACATTAGTCACAAGTCCTATTTATAATGCTTTATATATTTATATATTCATATTTATCTGGTTGCCCAAAGACTGTGATTGTTCTAAAATGTTCTAAGTCCCATCCCTGGTTAATGACATGCCTTATATAACCTAAATGATGCTCAGGTAACCTGCATTTGCTTGATTCAAGCTGTGTGCTCCCAGGAACCTTACACCGCATGGGCCCCCGAGCGCTTCCTGCAAATCCCCGGTCAAAGGCGTTGTGCTTGGTTTGACTGAGCCTTGCAGGGCACCCCTTTGCAATGTGCTCTCACCCAGCTGATGCCCTTTGCTTGCAGCTGAAGAGAATGGTCTTTTGCAATACGAGTAAATTTAGAGTGTTCCTTGAGTTCAAATGGAACTAGGTTTATTGCCTGTTGCTGTTTTTTGTATTGAAATTGTTTGCTTTAGCAATTGCTGTTCTTTGCTTTTTCTTAGTTTAATACGGAGTTAAAGGGCATGAACTTGAAACTGGGAATAAATGTGCATTTGACATCCTGCTTGCTGCTTTTACTTCTTATTTCTATGGGTAACAGAGAAACTGCTTCTTTTCGCAAATTCTTTTGCTCATAATTGGCCATTGTATGTAAGTTTGAGTGTGCAAATACTGTTAATTGAAAAGCTAGCTTTGGAAATAGCATTTTTAATATTCCCCTTTGAATCCATTTCATAGTTATTGCATCCAATTCATCTTATAATAAGAAACTTGCTGTTGTTTTCGTGATGAAGATGTAAAAGTAGAAAGCTTCTAATTCTGAAATACATCACCCAGTCTTCAAGAGTCCTATTTTTTCTTCAGTATGTAGTTCACTATAAGTAAAGCATTTATAAATTTGTCTCTGACTGAGCTGTTTTAAAGACCTTGGGGGCATGCAGAGATACTTGATCTATACCTTCAGCCAGTTAGATAGTAGATACATGCTAATGTTCTTATCAAATATCAGTCTTGAATTACTTTATAGTCACTTTTGTTTAGAATTCAGTGCCAAAAGGACTAGTTATGGGGGTATTAGAATTTGATATGTTTGCCTGTCTTCCACTGAAAAATTGCTTTGCATAGAAAGTGAAAAGTTCTTCAAAATGAAGGCAAGAAGTACTGAACTCACTTACCACTCTGTTACTTGGCTTATTGCAACCTTGCAAAATTGTCATAAAAATTTAGCAACTAAAAAATCAAACTAACTCTTCTTTATTAATATAACGAACATTAAAGGGGAGTGGAATGAGAAGATACTTTACTTATTTTGCTCTATTCATTACCTCTTGCTCACTATCTACTGAGAGTTTGCAGGGATGTTTTATCACCTCCATCAAGATACAAAAACTTCTCCCAGCTTCCCCCTGAGCTGACTCACTTTTGACCTGGTTACCTTCACTTTATTTCCAAAATAGTAGATGCTAAAGCATCAAATTCTGTACTCTTTCAGACTCAGTGAGATCACTTTGAATGAACAGGATTGCATACCCTAGTAATGCTACCACTAAAATAGAAATACTTGTTTCCAACTCATCCTAAATAAAAATACCTTGTGTTACACTGAAAGCATTTATTTTTCATTTTTAAACTATCATACTGGTAATTTTTACCTTTTAAATGTTATATCTCAAGCTTTCAATAGGCAAATAATTTTCTCCTTTCTGATTTCCACCAATAGATGGCAGGTGAAGCTCTAGAAAATTATTCACTTGATACAGCATGAGATAATCTATAGGTTGAAAGTACACCGCCAGCTGTAAATTACTGCTCTCTGACACCTCTTTAGATGTGATCATGACTTAGTCCTAGCCCATCCACCTTGCATTACAAACCTTAGTCTAAGTTTAGGAATAGCTCCATGTTGTATGTAAAACTCTTCATTCTTATTTCTTTTGTCCTACTCCATCAGGTCAAACTGAAGTTTGTGCACACTGGCTTTCTCTCTTGGTTGAGAAGGTATTGTCAGCGTGGTGTAGCAGCTCTTACATTCATTCAGGGTCTTAAGACTGAGCTTTCTGTAACTAAACAAGAAAAGCTCTGCATTCATGCACACGTCAGAAATCACACAGATTATAAACTGCAACAGAATAGCTTAAAGCTCAGGCTTTGGATTTCCAGTTCCATAAAAGCTAGAAACACAAGGAGAGAGTGCAGGAGGAGAGAGAGGCTGGTGGCAGAAAAAGCCTACTACACTGACAAAACTTATTCTAATATACCTCATTAAAGATGCTCCTAATGTGATAATATAATTCTTCATATATGATACTGCACTTTTAAAATCCATTTTATTTTTCTGAAACACAAAAGAGGGAGGGATTGAATCTTGTTTACACACAAGCTAAATGCCTACAGTGCTAAAAGTCACAATAGAGTGGTAAAAAAAGATAAAGAGTTTCTTCTGCTCATGTTATAATGATTCTAAGGACAACAAGTAATATGTTGTAGTCAATTAATTGTAGGATCTAATTGAAAAATGAATAGAAGTGTGCATAAACCACAGGGTTTTAGGACTGCAGAGCACAAAAGGATACCTTTCCCTCTAGGCAATCTGCATTAGTAAATGTACATTATTTTTCCTGCAAAATGATTTCCTGAAATCAGTCTGCCTCTTAATTGCCCTGCTGTTACTGGCAGTCTAAGTATTGATGACTAAGTGACCATTAGAGCTCAGCTGGTTCTTGTATCTATCACAATAGCTCCTCCAGGCTGACCGAGTAGGACAAATTTGATTGCTCTCATCCCTGCATGGCAGCCTTGATGATTTCTATTAATTCACTCTATTCAGTAATCCTTACATTTTTATAAGTTAATTCGGTTTTCTGAGCTCCACTTCTAAGTGTAATTCTCAGCATGTATCCCACTGTATTTGCTATCTTCCACTGTTTTGCTGGCAACAACAGCAAAACATGGATAAAACCCAAGGTCATCAGGAAGCATCAATGGTTAGACACTGAACAACGAAGATCATGCAGCTAAGTCAGTGACTATTAATCACCCTCTACCAGTAATGTTACAGAAAAGAAGGGAGGATATCTAAAGCTGCTTCAAATTAACAGCTTTCCAGTGAACTGGGGAAGTTCAGCAGCATACATCATGACCAAAATAAATTACAAAACCTAATTCTGGATGACTAATTTAGGCGCCTTAGTCTTTCTAGTCCAGAAAACAAAGACAAGACAGCTGTTTGAATGACCCTCTGCAGGAAACCCTTGACTACACAGTAATCTGAACGTCCATCTCTATCACCTCAGGCAAATACCCCAAATAAGACAACACGAACGACCCCTTCAGATACTGTACCTGTCACTGAATGTGAAACAAATGGGCGCAATTAACAAACAAATTCCCAAGAGCCAGGTCACAGCATGCAAAACCAGCACATGACCACAGACTTGACAGTAACGTGATGCTAAGCTGTACATGACCTTGACCCTCAAATAACAGACAGCACATTCTATCACAACAGAACTATTAAATAATCAGACTGTCTCAAAGCTACGCTTTTGCCCTTAGCTTGCCTTTGCTTGGAGCCTCTCTCCCCGAAGAGTAAACTTTTCATTCAAACCTCAACTGAGAGCAGTCTGTAGTCAGTGAAACTGCAGAGAAAGGTCTGTAAACAATACCTGCTCTGTAGAGAACAAGCTGACCTTTATAGATGTTAAACAAAACAAAAAGGGTTGATTGATGCTGGGCAGTACCTGCTCTCCAAAATATTAAAACCAAGAAAGTCAGTGGAAGGTTAGTTTATGAACATACAGTGTGATAAATCATGTCAGTGGGTAGTGGGGTAGGGAAGGGGAAAGCATGATTTGGTAAAATATTTAGGGCAAAAAGCTTGTATCCTCAGCTGGAAAAGGAAAAAGTGTGTAATGCTGACTTCTGCTAAATGGGGAAAAAACCCCCAAACCTATGTTATCTAGAGCAGGTCCATTGCTGAAGTCTCCATGACTCATTTTTTAAAATTCCGATTAACACAGTAAGATATGGTATGTTTTTTAGAATAAGAAATCTATTTCTAAACTCCAACAGATAACTACAATTTAGCCACAGACGTGTTACTAATATAGAGAAGGACAATCTAACCCAGACAGAATCATGGAATCGCTTGTGTTGGAAAAGGTCTTTCAGATCATCAAGTCCAACCACTAACCCAGCACTGCTAAGTCCCCCCCCTTAAACCACGTCCCTCAGGGCAACATCCACAAGTCTTTTAAATACCTCCAGGGCTGTCGACTCAACCATTTCCCAGGACAGCCTATGACAATGTTTTATAACCCTTTCAGTGAACAAATTGTTGCTAATATGCAATTTAAGGAGTAATTTGAGGCCGTTTCTTCTTGTCCTGTCACTTCTGACTTGGGAAGAGACCGATACCTACCTCGCTACAACCTCCTTCCTGGCGGTTTCGGTTTCAGTCTGTCTTTGTCTTGTCAAGCCCCACAGCTCTCATCCAGTGGTAACAGGACACAGGCAGTTATTTACAGACAACTACAATACTGTCTTGGAAGCAAAAGGCACAACCCCACAGCACCTTTCCAATACCGTAAACGAGGAGCTAACCACACAGTGAAAGCAACGCCCAGGACAGAGTTACCTTAATACAAAAACATTTGTGCCCAAAATGTAGTGCTGTCCTTGTCATGCTTATGATATGCTTTAACCGTGGTTTCTAGAAGACAGCAAAAATGCCTTTGGATGGCAGAGGAGCTATCTGGCATTAGAGTTATTTGCAATGCAGGATGACTTGGAGGAAGTTAAGGATCGTATCATGATTATTCAATAAATCTGCTGAGAATCTGAGATGAAAGCATTGAAATCACTGAAGTCAAGAGGCATTTTGACTTCAGTGGGACCGGCATCTCTCCCTGGCCTTTAAGCAGAAATATAAATCATGCAGCTCCAAAAAAAGAAGTTAATAATCAACACATTACAGACAATTTTGTCTAAAGTGAGGAAGAGCACTCTGCTAATGGAACACGAAAGTGCAGGTACACGTCTTTGGATTGGCTATTAGGTAAGGTCTGAACAAAACTGTGGGGAAAAGAAGTGACTTTTCAGACAACTCCCAAAAGCAAACCTATGATCACATTAGGAATCTGTGTTAAAGGGACAAAGAAGCTTGTGAAACCAGTGCAGCAATGTGTAAAGATAGGAGAGAGAAATAAGCAGTTATCCAACAATGAACACATTCAGAAGATCAGCCATAACACTTGTTGATGTGGACTGATTTTCAGAGATTCTGAGCTGAGTTTGACAGAGACTCAGGATCACTGAATATCAATATATTACTTCATTCCCGTGCACTCTCTAACACACTGCGTAGTATCCCATTCATTTTGGCTGCAGACAAATTATTGAAAACTTTTACATTTTCTTGGTTACAAACTAAAACTATTTACCATTGGTGTGGCCTCTGTGAAATCCATCAGGAGGTCACCTGGCTCCAAAGCAAATGTACTTCCAGCATCTGTGGAACTCTAAAGGCAAAAAAGAAACCTAGCATTGGAAAAAGGAACTGTTTAATTTCTGTAATTTTGTTGGTTATTTTTGTTTGGTTTTTTCAATTCCTTAAAACACAGATTGCCAAATGGATTTAAAATGTCACACCATGTTCTTTAGGTATGGCTACTCAGGAAAGATAGACAACCAAATTATGCACCTTTAAAATCAAAGTGATTAATCCTGATCCACTGCCCCCTAATGCTGATGAAAAACTTATGGATTTTGGTTGGGTCTTGGAGCAGGCTCTAAATATTTCCTTACACAAGAAGTTAAACATATTACTACAACTCGGCATTAAAAACTACTCTTAAATGTAGAATTACTCTTATCTAGGGAAAACCTGTTACTCACAGCTCCCTCCTACCCTTCCTGAATCCCATCCCAAGTGACATAAGCTCATCTCTTCATGTGTTACCTTGCCACCAGGCGAAACCTGTGTTTGTCCTTCTGATGTTTGTGGCGTACACGTTTTCTGCGACCCGGGAGACGGTGAAGACACAGGTGTTGATGCTGCTGCTGCTGCTGCCAGTGCTGGAGGAAGGTCATCTTCATCACTGTCGTTGATAAAAACAGACAGATATTCTCATTAGAAAATGCCACCGGACTTTTGACCGCACTTGTGTCAGAGGAGGAACTGGTAACCTGTATGTCTGCTGTAGTGCTTTGAAGTGAAGCTCCATTTACTCTTCCTTCTGAAATGCAGCTACCTTTTCAACTAAATTAGATTTTTTTTTAAGCTTTAAACATTCTTTAAAAATGGATTGGCTAGGTACCTCTCATCTGCAAATGGAAATCTTACGGTACTTAGGTGCAAGTAGCGTTTCTATGGATTGTGTATGTATGCATAAATAAACTGACTAGATATTACTCCACTTTAATGTTTATTCTTTTCTATGGAGGCTGGCAACATTGATGAGAACACATATGGTGACATCCATCCATGGATCTGACTGCTTCATTGGCTTCAGACAAGAGTAGATTTGACACCTGTTATGGAGCTAGTCTGTGCTGCTATTTTCAAACTGTTTTTAGAGGAATTTGATTGACTCCAAAAAGGATCTCTTTAAAAACATTCTTGTGAGGGTCTCTTTTTCCTGTCCCATTTATTCCATTTACAGAGAAAACACTTTATTTAAGATGAGGTTGCATGCTTCCTCTGGGCTTTAGGCTGTCAAGCTGAACTCTTTCCATCTCACCTACTGTCACCACTAAATGAAAGCCAGTAAAGAATGTTATACCTTCATATGCAGAACCTCATTGACTACAGATCACTGGGATCAGTCAGCCCTGAGTCTGCGTGTTTCCAGTTGCTAATTGCAATTGGACGGAGGTAAACAGAGTCATAATTTGGCCTACGGAAGCCTTATTACTGGGAGTGATGTGTGAAAAGGAAAGACTACAGAGTGACAGTTTAATGCACAGCAAAAATAATGAGAAAAATTACTTCTGCTCATAAAACAGCACCAATTTTAACTACCAATTAGGTACTCACAGTGCACAGAAGCCTGCCATGCCAACTTGACAGATACTCCCAGAGCAGAACTGTACTTGATTTAGTGCCACTTGAAGACAGCATGCCTGGGCAACACAAAAAACTTCAAAACTACATGACATACAGGTTACACAACCTTATGCTGGGTTGCCTAGCAATGTTTTTTAATTATGATATAAAGTTTTGGTGATTAATATTATCTTTTTCAAACTTCATTTTTTATTTCTTCTGGGTAAGGATAGAATTCAGCACCACAGCATGCACAGGACACAGGTTATATGCTGGAAAGAAAATGTGAAATCTTTTGGACCCGTTGAATAGACAATTTATTAATGTAAAAAGCCCAGAGCTGGGCTGTTGACCTAGTTAATCTCTCTTTCAGAAACATGTAGCTGACATTTTCCCAGTCCTTTCTCCCCACTCTCAGCAGGAATTCACTGGCAGCCTCCCCATCCTTGCTGGAGAGCTACTCTGGTGTATACAAGGAAGTGGAAAAATAAGGGTTAGGGTTGATTTATCAGCCATCAATCTATCAGCATGCTAGCTGTAAGACTGAGAATTGGCCTCCACTGTATTGCTTCCATGATAATCCTTCGCTGTTTTTTCACATTTCCCATATTTGCATTCCAGATACAAGATAATTTAAATTGAATAGAATTTGGGTTTACAAAAACAAAAAAAAAAATTGTGGCCTGTATTTTTAACAAAAGAGTCTTTGGCCCTACACATGGCCACAGCATAGGTGACACTTGTGGTTGGATGTGTTTGTCTGCGGTTCCTCACACCTAATATGGGACAACTGAAAATCCACATGGGACATGTTCAAAACTGTTCCTCAAAACCTCATCAAAAAGTGGTTGTGTGTTTCCACATGCCAGTCTTGGCCTCTTGGATAAATACCAGTTTGGCTAATAGCTCATTTTCCTCCTAGCTTCAATTTGACTCGTTCTTCTGTTTCTTCTCCTAAATAATTTTTCAGTTTTGGTAATGCAGATTGTTAAAAAGACAATGTTCTTAAGAGTGAAACAAAAATAACTACATATTGATATTTCTTAGAATCCTTTTGAAGAGATGGAAGACTTTTCCTAATGCTGATATATATTTACTGACATTAGAATGCTAAACTCCTGGAGAGACTAACAGTTTCCATTCCACACAGAAAGCATATATATTTTTTCTTCATTATGGCATTGGTATTCTTGTACTAATATGTTTATGCTGACATTATCCCTTTTCCCCCCAAGTTTCTGTTAGCCTTCTCCGTCTTTTCATGGGAGGACAAATCAACATTGACTTTCACTTCTGCTTAGTACCTCACATCTCTAGAGACTTTCAAGTGGAATGAATTACGTGTAAATGGAATGCCAAAGCCCTGTAGGCACAGATCCCTCTTGCCAGGACTAAGAGAATTGGTTTTGCTGGCTGTGGCTGTAGCAGGCTCAGCAATTTCTTCATGTGACAAATCACAGAGAGTGAAGGTGTGCTCTCTGAGAGGGAATGGCTCACAGCACAGCTTGATGCTCCAACAACTAAAGACTGTTTTCCTCATTTTGCAAATGGGGTTGTAATGAAGCCGACAGAGCAGCTTGCTCCAGCTCACACCAGGTCTCTGACATTTCACGTGGTAAAGAGGTTTTTAATTCCTAACCCATAAGCTCAGGAATAGGTGGATGGCCTGCAATTCAAAGGGTTACCAACTGCATAGGAAAGGCAAATTCATTTTGTATTAAAAGCCTGAAGATTCTCACGATGAAACGAATGGTATCGGTATAAGATCATTATCTCGTAATTGCACTTGTGCCTTTCAGAAGGCATAGCTAGAGCAATAATTAGCATCCCCTTTCATTTTCAGCTGTAGTAGGCAAAACCACAAAGACAGTGCTGTATGTTACTCACAAACTGTACTGCCTCGTTAACTTCCTCACACGAGGAGCTTTAACCTCCTGCTTTTCTGTAGGGACAGTCGTTGGTGTAGTTTCAGGTCTCACTGGAGCTGGACTTCTAAAAATAGCAAGAAAACAGAAGTCATACAGGCTCTATTTAAACTACTTCAGGCATATCAGCGAAGTTCTAACTCATCAACACTTATTTATCTTGCAAAGTGGCAAGTGCCCATTGAAGTTCATCCTTTTGTTCCATTTATAGTTCACAGGCCAGTGTGTGTGTACAGAAAAGGATGTGTGAACTCACCCTCCTGTGCTGGGCATACCATTTATAGAAGCAGCCACTGGTTACAAACACAGAGCCTATGTGAAAGACCATGTGGAAATGTCACTGTTTCCAAAATACCACATTTTAATAACAGACCAGCATTTCAGTCAGGTCAGAAATATTTTTACAAAACATACATTTAACAAAAACTATTTCATGAATTGTGAAACCTATTCTGCTTAAAATAGTTTTTACCTGAAATTAAACATTATCCTTCCAAATTTGAAAGAGCAGCTCAAGGGAAATGAACAAATAGATTTGATCTAAGAAAAATGATCAAATATTTTCCTACTTGCTAGAAAAAAGCAAAACTCAGACATGTTTCAGATGCTCATTAATGTGAAATACATCTGCAGAGGTCCAGCAAAGGACAGGTATGGCAATGAGGAGGTCCACGTGAAAGAATCTTCTCCTTAACCATTTATCAGTAGAATTAACTCAGGTTTCAATACAAAAACCATAAATACTAAACACAAGATCCTCAAGATCTTGGGAGGAAACCATTTCAACCATGAGCTTGAGGGGTATGAAGACACATGAAACATCTTAAATACTGCTTTTATTTGAAGCAACAGATTATGATCAAATACACTATATGTGTACTGTAAACATAATAAATATGCCACACATTAAAAGAGTAATTTGAAAGTCCTGACTAACAATTTGTGAAATGGTATTCTGCCATCTAATCTGAAGTCAGATTCTAAATTAGTAACTTGAGCAGCCCTACTGATTGCTGGTGGGACTGCTCATGCATAGAGGTACATTTCACAACTGACAAAACTTTTTCAAGTCTACGTGCATTGTATTAGCCTTCTGAAGCCTTAATAAGACACGCATGTTTAATCTTCACAACTGCAGATCCCTCTGATGCCCCTGTGTGTTTTAAGCTTCATTAATTCTCTTTGATAACTTCTGAACCTGCTGTCCAGCTACAACAGAACCTACTGAGATGGCACAGCCTTCAGGTTATGTATTCAGTTTTCCTAAATGTTTTTTAGTCTTTGGAGAGATCATAGAGCATAAGATGGAACAATGGAAAGTATTAAAGTACAAAGGGCATAAATAAATCATAAACCTGACTACTAGTTCCACTTCTTATGAAACAACTTCTGTCAATTATTTTCCTGCTATTTGTTCCCATTAATTTCAATAAATTGTTATAGATAGCAGCAAGATTCATATATTTCCTTTTCCCCAGTTCAAATTTCAGTGTCATTTTCATTTATATCACAGGTTTCTCAATGACATTAATGCAGAACAATCCAGCCAGATCTGAAGACCTTTTGCTGAGTTTGTTAGGCTATTAGGCTGGCAAATATGGGGAAGATTAGCAAAAGAAAAAAAAAAAAAAGCCCAAATCATCTGTTTTAGTCTTGAATTCAGTATATCTGACCTGGAAATCTGTGAATCAGCATCATTATGGAAGATCCTAAGGTCATTTTCATCAAGTCAGACTTCAGACTGGAATACAACTCTAGCTCTTCTTTTGCTCAAGCAAAGGTAGTTTTTGACTACTGAAAAAAATTACTTGTTCAGTTTACGCAAAGTGATTTCCAATTGAAGTCTGACATAAGCAGGATAAATATGTTAAGACACGTTAAACAACTGATAGTTAAATTCTGAAGGGGTGTAAATGAATGTAATTACTATGTCAATATTTTTAGCTCAAATATATTAGCTGACATTCTTGCTCTGTATGAGTAGTCCTCACAACTTTCCAATGATTTTGTAAGAGGGTACCTTACAAATTTTAAACCTTTCCATCAACTCAGTGAGAGCAGAAACAAAAATAGTGGTATAAACTACACGAGTTGAGTAACATTTCCTCAAAATGATAGCAATGCTATGAAGGGGTTCAAGAAACAGCAGAGTGTAGAACTGGAAAGCTGGTGACAAATCTCTTTCCAGTTCATGGGTGCTTCAAATTTCTCAGGACAACATTATAACCTGTGATGTAAGTAAGTCAGATACTTTCACACAAAGAAAGATTTGAAGTGATAATTTCAGCTCTTTTATTATGTTTCATTTTACGAAGCCTGTGTATCTCCTTTGGAATACCATGGTTTGTAATTTAAAGAAAAAAAAGGGGGAGTAGGTGGGGCTTTTGAAGCAGTTATTTCAATTGTCACAATTAAATTTTTGTTTGGAAAGATGTAGTGCAATTTTGTAACTAAAGCAGTTTACAGTGATTTCAAAGCAAGTTATAAATCTCACTCATGCATATGAAAAATTTTAAAATTCTAAGTCTGAATTAATGCTGAAAAAAATGTTTAACATTAAAAATTTCACTCAACTGTAAATAAAATGTTTGAGATACAAACAGCACCTACTCTCTAATCCAATAAAAAGATGAAAAATTTATTATTTTCCTTTGAATGCTGCAGATTTTCAAGTGGGAAAAAAAAAGTCAAGCAAACATTAGACACACCCACTCCTTTTTCAGTCATCATAATTGCTCAGAATAACTTTACTTACGTTTTGTATCACACCGGTAAAGTATTCCACTCACTTATGTTGCAAAATCAATACCATTTTAAAAGCAAAATCCTCTTTCCCATTATGATAAAATTTTGCCATAATTTTTGTTAGAGGCTGGAGGCAGCGACTGTCTTTCCCCTGATATTTATCAGGCCTCTGGGGGAGACACGAGCACCATTTATTGCACATTTTGAGAAGCTGCAGGTTAGGTAGGATGTAAATTGAAGTTACCCCTGAATGAAAAGCAGCTGAGGCAATGCCTCTACCCAAAGAGGCCATTAGCACCAGATGAAATGTTAGATTAGTCCTGCCAACTGCAGAGCTGGATTTTTTTCCCTCATTAGAACCTTGCTAGGTTACCTCTTTCCACACCAAACTAAAAATTCCACGACAGCTCCTGTTTCATCTCCAAACACTCTTCCTCAGTGTGAACTTGTTCAAAACTGTTCCTACTCTCTCAACAGCAACTAAATGCAAGAAGTGCTCAGCCTGATCTGTGTTTTAAAAATGGCAGGCTTTTAACATCACAGAAACTCTTAAAAAAATCTCATTGATATTGCAGAAAAAGAAGCAGAATAACTTCTGTTTTTATCCTTTGATTTCTACAGCCAGAATTCTTACATGGAAAAATATTATTTTTGAAGAGAAGCCCTGTAATTGTTTCAATTATTTAAATAGAGTGATTATGTGCAGATATCACCATTTCAAGTTCGTAGTCCTATACAAATTATACAGCTCTGTAAACTGCTGTAGTCCTGTACAAACTATATAGCTTGAGGAAAGCCCAAAGTGTTAAAGGATCAGTGGGACTCAGAATTAAAATGAAAAAGAAAACGTACAGTGTATTACAGTTCCTTTAGAAGGCTCTTTTTCAATGTCATTAATTCATAAGAAACCTTTTTCCTTTAACAGTACCCAACCACTACTGCATACAAATGAAGGTACTGAACCAAGACAGAGTCACTTAATGACCTGGCACCTTACATAAAAATCTGTCACTTCCTGGTGAGAATGACAATAACAACCACAAATGTCAGCATGCAGTGGCAGGTCATCAGAAACTGCCTGTGCACTGAGAGCCCCAGCCAGCACACTCTCCTGAACTAGCTTCAGCCTGTTTCACAAGCCTGCACAGCAACACAAACACGACCTAGAGAGAGATCCCCCCCAAACCCAAGGAATCTGTTTTGTTCTCAGAGTAGCTGCCAAGAAGGCGACTGAAACCAACTCTGCTCACAAAAAAAATTTACACTGTGGAACATTTCAAGCGACCACAGACGTACACTGATTAACTTGAATCTTCTTTGGGAGCAGAATGAATGTGCTCATGCTGAGGGACTCGGGGTGTCCCACCCTGCCTTGGCTCTGCTTGCAAGGCTGAGGCTGCACTGCTCCTGCACCACCCCTTTGTGTACCATGGCTTCCTTGTCCCCTGCTTAGGTGGCTCTGGGCAGACCTCCATACTTGTTTGAAATGTGGCAATTGGGCCATGTGGGCTCAAATGTTTGTCCACCTAATAAACTGAATGGCATTAAATAGCTTCTCTTACCTTGGAGGATCCAGTTCAGGATTTTAAAACCACCAAAGTCTGCTGGGGGAACACACTTCCTGCATTTGTCTTTAACAGGCTTTATCCTCTTTGCTTCTGTTTGTGTCTATTTTGTCATCTGGAACAATCCCTCTCCCTGTGTCTTCCCAGACTGATGCCAAGAGACAGAGACTAAAAGCCCCATGATTTACAATGATAGAGCCAGCTGCATGAAAGTTGACCTGCTTTCAGGTGCTGACTCATGGAAAAGGAAAAAAAAGCCCCAGAGGCTGATTTTTCGGAACTCCCTTTGAGTGGGAACATGATAGTGAAAACTTGGGAAGGATAAGCAAGGAAGAAAGGAAGGAAAAGGAAAAATATTTGATAGACGCATTCTCTTGTATATCGAAGACATAGCCTAACAAGCTAAGCAAACACAGAGAAACACTCAAATCTTTCCTAAGCCTGTGCTCTAAGGATTTCACACATTTCTTTTCCAAAGGTCATCTGAAGTTAAGAAACAGTATGTTCTTTTTCACTTTGATAAGGTAGCTTTTCTCAGAAGACAGGTTAGCTCTTCAAAACATCGCTTGGACATTTTAAAGCTACTGCCAGTATCACATTTTCTGAATAAAGTTTTTTTCTTCTTTTCACCTCCCTTACCCCCCTCCCTATAGATTGCAGATGTGTAGCGAAGTTCCTTGCTACAGCTTATGTGCTTTTCTTACTTACACATTGAGTTCTGTTTCTCATAAAGGAAAAAATTCCCCTCCCTTGCCCTCAATGAAAATGTATGTGCAGTCTAGACAAAAATACGGTGCTCCTGTGGTCCAACAGATAGCTCATGATGGTACAGAAACCATTCTTCTCCCACAGGTCGGGGTAATGTAGGAGGTCAACACCTGGTATCTAAGGTCAAACTGAGCTACAAATCTTACCCCTCCTCGCAGCAACCAGGACAGCCATGATGAACTCTGTGCTTTCCAAAGAGCCTAGGCACAGCTTAGGGAACACAGGACAGAGCCAAAGAAATGCATCTCGAGTTGGGTATTTCATCAGCCTAACCTCATGTGAAAGGTCTGAGTACTGCTCCTTTCTCTGTAGTTTGGAGGTTAAGAATACAATTACAAACAATTCATCAGCATTTGGCTTCAGGCAGCAGGTCAAAGAGGTCTTTAAGACTCAGAATGAAGTCAAAGAACATACCTAGGTGTGCTATCTGCAATCTTTAATGCAGATTGGCATGCAAAGGCTATTTAAGAGTTCAGCTTGAAGTTATGACTTCGATGCAGAAATTACTGGGTGAGGTTCCTGCAAAAAGCTAGAGCAGTAGATCCATTAACCCATCCATGGATTGAGGCCAGGGCGATGTGTATTTAGATATTTGCTTTATTTTTGGAAATGCTGGTTGAATTTTTTCAGTTGGAGAATGATTCTTTATTATTATTTTTTTAAGGTAGAGACTGAATGAAAAAAGGAGCTTTTTAAAAGCAATTCAAATTTGTCAGGAAGAAGCCAACACAGGTAATGATTTTAGTTTACCTACAGTATTTCACAATATATTCAGAAGGACATGTTTAAATACAATGTTTCAGACTCTGCCTCACAGAGTTAACTGCATTCTGAATTTAAGAAAACACAGCCTGCTTGAATTAACTGAAGTTCATGCCAGGTAAGCACTAAGCACATAATTCTTGATCAACTTCAATTCTGAACTGCCTGAAAGTTCTTTTGTATATATCTAGTTTTCTAGGGAACTGAAGTCTTTGACTTGAGGAAACAAGCTGCCCATAATCATCCAGGTGACATACCAGATAGCTTGAAAGTTACCCTCACATTCACTGGAAGTCTACGTATAAAAACAGGTACTGAGGTTCTAGTTTCAGATGGAATTGCGTACAGACTAGGCAAACATCAGTACATTTTGCGCCCTGCTTATACAGTCATATTTCGAGAGCACCTGCAGAGAGCCAGAGTTCTCTGAAAAAAATGGTTCAGGTTCCGAATGCAGCAGGCATGTCAGCAGGATCTTAGCTCAGATAGCAAAAGATAAGAATTTAAATGTTAATATAGTTTGTGCAGGTGAGAACAGAGAGGGAAAAGCACAAGAACGCAGAAATTACTTTGAGAGACACTCCTTCCTTGATGGCACATGGAAGTTATATTTCAGAAGTATCACTTCGGTCACAAAAGGTGTCGGACATTTTCCCACAAATTGAGAGGCAGCCAGACTCAAAGCCCAGTGCACCTCAGGGACACAAGCCACAGCAAGTTAATCACATTCTGACAATCCGTATGTGCAAACCTTACTCGGCAGTGGGCATTCAGAAGAGCGCCTGAGATTACTTCTCCTGATGCATCTGCACCCCGTAAAACTTGATATAATTTAATGTTTTCCACCCTTCTCTTCTGGTGTGCAGCATCATCAAGCTCTATGGGATAACATTTAATTTTACGTTATGTGTTGAGCAGCTCCTAATGTAATTAGTCTCGATGTAATGGCGTAATTTGGTTTTGGATGGGAAGATTTACAAAGAAAATTAGAATAAATGAATGCACAAAGCACCAGCTGGTGCTTATACCTACTCCCACATAAGAAGAATATTGCTATTTGCAATCCTATGAAAGATGAGATAATTTGGATAACAAGGATCAACAAAGGGTGATGCAGCAGTTGGTCTAAACAGAAAGAAATCCACAGACAAATCCTGAACCATGTGGGATATAAAGCCTGCCAAAGCTGGCAGTAATCCAAAAGCATATTTTAAGGGAAATAAATATTGCAGTGCATAAATGTACCACATGGTGCATGACAGCAAGTGGCAACAGCAACAAGAACAGTAATAACTGACCAGCCAACTTGAGGGCTTCAGTTGAAGAGGGCTCCTGACCGACAACTGAACTTGTGTTTACACTTTTAATTACTATTTTGAATAAGAGGCTATATAATCTCTATCCTTCATTTGGAGGTTTTCAAAATTCAGATAGACATAGCCATGGCTGATTTGATTTAGTGTTGGTGACAGTCCTGCTTTGAGCCCTCATAAAATGAAGACTAACATATAATAGATGGAGAAGGTATTAGTGTTTGCACGTACCAAATGTATCATATCTAAGCTTTCCTGAGCAGCACGTGAACAGGAAGAAAAGTGTATATTATCAGCAAGTCTTGTTGCTGGATAATTCCTGTCTTACAAATTTTACTTCAGTTGCTTACCCAACTCATTTAACTTCGGGCATTTTTACCAACATTTCTACTGTTGGACTTATCCCAAGATTAAAATTTAGTTTGGCAAAGAGGCTATGACCAAGACTGCCAGTATTTTGCCTTGTCCTAAGTAGTAGCCATTCGTAACAACCGGACTATTTTGGTGTAATTCTTAACTCCGGAATTCCTTAAGCCAATACAGCAGAATTATACCTGGGCTTGCATTCAGACACGTTTGAAGAAGCAAACAAAATTTTAAAAAATGCAGGCCTTTATCTTAAATACAGTCCAAATCTGTATGTGTGAACCTGCATGTACATGCACACAGGTATCCATGCTATAGGCTTATGCAGGTGGTCATAGCCAGAAAGAAAACATACTTCAAAGAGTTTTCAGGACAAATTCATGTATAGGCACTGGGGAAATTGTACAGATGGTGCTTCTATCTGGCAAAGCTTTGAATAAGAAAACAAATTCTCTTGATGGGGTTCTGTGGTTAGCCATATATTCCTTATATTTATTAATTAAGCAGGCTGGCAATTAGGCAATTGATTTCTGCAAAGAAAGTTCACGAGTTTATCTTTCTAGCATCCATCCCTTTACTGAGAAATTGGTGAGGTTTATAAAAAGGTGAAAAGGTGACTTTGTGATTCACATTCCCTTGATACATTGCAGGAGAGAAACCTCCACGTCCCAAAGCAGTAGGAGGGACACGCACCTGATCAAGAGGAAAGTGTGACCAGAGGTGATAGTAAAGTTGCTCACTACATTTTTCATTTTTCTATATTGCACAACACTATACTTCCTTCATTATACAAATGTTTCTGGCAGACAGCTGGAACCCTGATCTCTCAAGGCTAAAAGAATCAAATACAAAAAAAAACTAGTTGGTAGAGACAGGGGATGAGAGCCTTATGAAAACTATACTTAAGAACATTCAGTAATCTCAAACCTGAATTAAATTAGATATCTAATCAGCAAATTCTCCCACAACGCTTCTCCCTCAACACTTCCATCTGGACACAGAGACAGATACCTAGGTGTAAGGAACTCCCTAACAGATAGGAAAATACCTCTGCTGCTTCCTCATAATCTCTTCTGGATCATTTGTCACCGTGATAGGTTCTTCTTTTACAATACTAAAGAAGAAACCAATGTTAGAAAGGCTTTTCTAGCTCTATTGTAAGATGAATTCCTCTTGTTGGTCTTTAAAAGGATTGACATGATCACTTCTTCCCTTGTACACTTGGGTTCTACATCCCAAAAGAAGTACCATTAAAAATCCTTGCAAAATGACTGCCAGTACAAATTCCAAACTAACCCAGTGTTGACACAAACACATTTTTACTACATGCCTTAACAAAGCATGCCTCACCATGCAAAGTGGTAACTGCAAACTAACTGTATCTCTTCTTGATTCAACATAGGCAGTATAAAAAGCAAAAAAAAAAAAAAAAGCAAATACATAGATAACGCTTTTTTCCCCAGGTATTTCTTCTTCCAAAAACCAGTGTTCTGCTCTGCCTTGTCCAAAATGCATGCAGCCCAGCTATATAGTTACTAGTATATAGTTATAGAGTACATATCACTTTGGTGTTGAAGAAAATGTGTGTGCTTTCAAATCTGTTACAACAGAGCTGTAATAAAGAAACATCCGACTCTTCTTAGGAGGATTCCTGTGTCTTTTCAAGGTAACTCGTGGCTCTCCTATTTAACCTGCTAGAGAAATTCCCCTCCTGTTAGCTGCTCTCATTCGACTTTGTTCACCTGAGAGCTCTGTCACATGCAGCCCAGATGGATCCAGCTGAGGCAACCACCCAGCTTCCTTGTAGCCACTGTCCAGACCTGCAGCTCTGTTATGGGTTATCAGCAAAGCAGCAGGGTCAGCAAGGGGAATGTACGACTATGTCCCAGTTCATAGTGCACTCTATCAGTCTTAATTGAGGATAAAAGAGGATATAAGCTAGAACACTGCAGCACGTATTGGGTTACTCAGTCACCAATTTTTCCTCATTTAATGTTGGAACTAGCACTTGAAACAGTCTGGGAGAGAAAAAAAATGAAACCTATCCAGAAGAGGAAAACTTATAGAAACATGTAGCACTGCTCTCCAAAAGCAGGGAGTGAGAGAGGATTGTAGCCTGCTGTGATCCCACATCCTCCTGCAGCTTAATCTGGTGTATACAGATTAGCTATTAACAGGAAGATCAAGAGACAACCTTGCACTTCCAGCCTGTGCAGCAAATGACAGAGCAAATTTAACAAGGTTTCCCCTCCTGAAAGTTGACAAATTAATCCTATTTCAGCTTCAGCTCTGGTTCTCCCTTCCCTCCCCCCCATATTTAAAATTACTTACATAAAGAAGTGTTTAGAGTTTGCCAGAAGACACGGAAAACAGGTGGATAAACTGCCTGATACATGACCACTTTGCATAAGCACAACATTATCCTGAGGCCATGCCCAAGAAAATGACTGGAGACCTACTTGTAGCAAAAGCGGCTATACCACACATACATATGAGTAATTACTAGTTGAACCAGAACTAATTCTACAAAGAGCTATAGCAATTGTAAGCCAAATTGAGTCTGTTGTGGCAGATGCTAAAATAATTGCTCGGGGAGATTACAGGCCATATCCAAGCAGTTAATTCATTAGAAGTGTAATATCCAGAATAGCAATGGAAGAACAGACAAAATGGTAGCAAAGAGAGCACAGTTTTTTAATCAAACAAGCGCTACTGCCCTTCTCTGCCATCCTCTAGTTCCCTATTTATATGAACAATTCACGCTTCGGTTACTGCTCAAAACCGCATATGTTTGCTTACTAGCTGGCCTGAAAAAATTTCCCTATGTCTTGGGTTTGGAAAAAACAAAGCTTTCTGTAGTGTTTCGTACAGTCATCAGTGTGAAAAATACACAAAGTCATTGTCCCTGCTATAAATCCCTTGCATGAAAAGAGTGGAATATTGTTAAAAAGCTGTGACAGCTACTGGTTTCAACTGGCAAGATATTTCAGCAAACAAACAGTCCTCAAAGATTCACAGAGGTATTGTTTACAGAAATGTCTGCATGGGTACTTGCAGGAAAAAAAATGTATTCCATGTGGAAGGGTTTTTTATACAAAGGATACTTCTGCTTGTCTCTGCTAAAGAGAAGAGAAAAACCCCCAGGCAACTTGTCTCCCAGTATGAACTAACCCTTGGCTCTACTCAGATGTAATTCCTAGCAGAGCAAAGGCTCATTTATGTCCATCAAATTCCACAAGACAGAGGTTATAGAGGATGTTATTGGCAAATAGGTCACATGCTGGCTGGTTGCAAAGGTGCATATATCCCTGCAGAAAGGGTAGCTGCTTGAAGGAGAAAGAGAATGGTTAGACATCGGAGTTATTTTGCATTTTGCTCTGAGTTTTGAATGCAGGCTGTTAAGGTTGGTCTATCTCCTAAGACTGGTCTATCGCTGAGCATTGATTACTTGCATATGTGCACCTCCAGGACACAGCAGTAAAAGAATACCATTTCATTTGGCACAACTCACTGTAGAGGAAATGATGCTTCACATAACACAGATAAAAATAAATACTAGACAAATATACGCCAGAATGCTGCATACCAAGAACTCCAAAGTGATTTTTACAATTTTATAAGCTTGGATGTGTGCAAAGGAAAACAGAGAAATTTGCTTTGCAGCCAGGTTACCAACCTTACCTCATGCTGAATAGTACTTTACATCACAAAGCACACCACTCATTTACAGTTCAACACGATGCAGTAGGAGAAAACTTATTCCAAAATGTGGAGTAAAAAGGCTTTTCTACAGATGTTATGCAGAAGTTCAGCAGAAGTGATTAAGGAAAACAAGTCTGTAGCCACATTCCCAGTCACATAGGGATATACAAATTGGGTCCTCCTGAACTGCTTCTGGATTCGACAGCGAATCAACAAAGGGTGTTGTGGCAGAGAAAACATATGAAACTCATTTCTATTAAACAAATAAATAGGTCACTGTGCAATGTATGTGATGAATCTTCCTAAGAAAGAAAAGAATTTTCTTAAGAAAGTTCTATGGAGGTCTAAGAAGAGCAATGGCACAGGAGAAAAATGGGTGATTCTAAATATCAAGCAGACTTTACAGCCTCTTGGACAAACAAATGAGAAAATAATGGCCTATGAGGTGAGAAATTTCAGCTCCGCATCCCGAGATGAAAGACATGGGGAACTGGGAATCACAAATGCACTGAAAGCAAGCCAGGAGCTGCCATGGGAGGCAACAGAATTGCCTCTTGTGTCTCCTCCTGCCTCAGCACCACCAGCAATCCCCATCGTTCTTCTCTAGGTAGCTGCTTTCATCAAGCAAGCACAGCAACTCCACTAGCCCAATCTGGTCAGAAAGGCATTTCTGAACGAAGTGGTTTTTGAAGGCTAGTGCAGATTTATCACTTTATAGGAAAGATACACATTTGAAATAAAGGTTGACAAATTTTCCCAACTATAAGTGTTTCTTTTTGAGTTCAGAATGATTTAATTTGTCAAATATAATTCATTACCCCCCTCAACTAGACTTTTCTATAAGGTGATTAAATGTCTGGTTTCTGTTGCAAGAGACCTGAAAGTTATAAAATAAAATCATGAGATGACTAGAGCTCCAGTACACTGGCGTAATTAGCTGACTAACAGCCATGCTGTAAATCTGTAACATTTTTCCCTCAAACTTTCCCCTCAGATTTCAACGCTGAAGAAGTCCAAAGGGACGGCACTACCACACACATGGAAGAGGCGATTTCCAAATGCTCCTGCTGTAACCTCCTCTCTAATCACCTGCTGGAAGACAGCATACTGTGCCTCTCAAATAATGTTTATAATTAATATGCCTCTTCAAAATGGCCACTCCAATAAAGAAAGACTATTATCCACTCTCAACAGAAAAAAGTACAATCAAAAGTAGTCACTACTTTGTGCAAATGAGCCATTTTTCCGAAGGCTATATACCAAATCCCTATTCTTCTGCAATAGCCCTTGCACAAATCAGGAAAATGCAAACATAGGGATATTCCAGTTTGGACACCTAGCATGTTTCAGACATAAAAGTTATGAAAACTGACTTATTTTTATATAAGCTTTTCTAAGATTGTCCCTAGACCTGATTTCTTACCCAGAGCTTTTGTCATTTGTTCAAATATATACACTCGGTCTGATCTTTAAAGTCGAGCTTTTATCAATTCTTAAACTGTATATGATGTATATGTATAAAATAAGCACTGTTCTATCAGCCACCTTTTCCTGAGGTCATTGCATGGTGAGCTTTACACAGCAACCTGGAGATGAGCAAATTGAACTGTAACAACAGGTTGAGATAATGCTTGGGAAATGCCTTATTACACCATACATTAATTTTATGTTTTCCCTACAGGCAAGAAGCAACAGACCTTACATTAGGGTCCTGCAGACTGGAGGTCTTACTGGGATTTACAAAAGAGGTCTCTTCTTTCACAGCCTGTTAAAAGAAGGAGCCAAAGTTTAGTACAGCGTCCATGCACTTAGGATAATACAACTGTTTATTAAAAATAGTATTCCTGTAAGCACCTCAGAAAACTGCAGTACCCAAAATGCCTACTCTGTCCAGATTTAAAATACATGATTTTTTGGGGTTTTCATCTCCTACAGCAAAGATTCACTGTGATGAGCTACAATGTACAGTGTGCCGGGCAATAGTGTAAGGAAGAGATTGGTACTGGAGGAGAAAGAAAGGAACACTGACATTTATGGTTCCTCCAGAAAGCATTTGAGCAGAAATCATACAAAATCTACACAGGCAAACATAGTGTAGTTGAGCTGTCCTTTCAATTGGAGTAGAATAAATATTTATGTAACCTAACTGAAATAATGATGCCAACTTTTCATTCAGTCTTTGAGAACCTAACTGAAAAATGTGATCCTCTACATATATTCACACTGTACGCACAATTCACAGAAAATCTCACCCACTACTGCTCTCTGCTAAATTACAGAGTCCTGTCTCTTGTATGCCATTTGTCTGTAGAGCTGAAAATACTAGCACTGCAAAATAACTTACATGGAAATTGCTTTATCACCTAGGAAATGCCCAATCCAGGCAGGTGTTGATATACTTTTCAACTGAGATGCAGTATTTCACAATCCATGTGTAAAAGGCAATGTGAGCACAACACTGCCCCTCCCTACAGAAAATATTGACTTAAAGAGACAAGAGTATCTCCAAATCAGTCAGGGACTTCTCAGACTGTGACATTTGCACCCCGCTACATGAATAGAAGGAAACTGAAATAGTCCCATAACAGAGTGATTTTTCAGTGTTCAGTATCTGAACCACAGTAATTTGAGGCCATAGGTCCAGATCAAATTAAATTAAATGTGTCAGTCTAATCCTCTTAAAAACGGATGAAACAGATTTCTTCAAATCCATCAAATCCAAATCAAAGGATTTTACAGACATGTAAAAATATTGTAAATGTTACGTAAGACCTTCCATTCAATAAAAATTGATATATTCCATTTGAGGGTACTCATAAGAAAAGGAAACGAAATCAAAGCTGAGTTTCTTCTATACCTTAGCGATGAACGAAAATAAAAATATCAGTAGGGACACAATGCTCAGGGAAATCTCCCAAGCTGTGATAATTTTGGGCTTGTTTCCTTCTTGTACTAGAGGGAACAAAACCCTCACTGCCACTTCCCAGATCATTATTTATCAGATCATCACCCACGGTGGGAAGAGACTGTTCCTGCTTGTACACACAACTAACTGTATGGGCAATTAAACTGGAACCACTGGGAGCCTGTCAGAAAGTGAACACTGTTCTGGGTCTTCTCCAGCCCAGGCAAGCACCTGACGTGATGGGTTAGAGGGCATTTTGAGACAAGTCCTTTAGCAGGAAGTTCATCCCTTTCTATTAGAATTGTTGCACCTTGTATATCGATACCAAACCCAGCATCAGCAGAGAGGGGACCCTCTGACCCTCATCAGCAGGTTTGTCCCTCTCCTAGGGGGCAAGTTTACACACAGGAAGCTGGTTCACAGCTAGGTTACTCGGAGGAGAACAGGATCAGCAGTAGCTACTGGAGAAGCTCCACTCCAGCATAGAGCCCTTACATATTTGGGTCCAATCTCCCTTAGGCAGAGGTTTCCTCAGTCCTGCACAAATGCTCCAGCAATTTAGGAATCAGGTAAATGTGGGATATAATCACACCATCACCGTCATTGTAACTCAGCCACAAAATGTTTTGCTGCTAAGGTTTTCAGTGAATTAGTGTTGCATCACAAATCATTTTGAGATCAGGAGTGCAATTTTAATAAATTTGTCACTTTAAGAAATTCAGCTCAGCTTTAGAAAACTTTTTTTACTGGTCTTCTAGTAGCTCTGTCTAGCATAATGTTTATTCAAAATCTATTGCTTTCTTGAAAGGAAAGAAAAAAAAAATTTAAGGACTTGAGAGAAAGCATTGAAAATCATTCTTTGTTGGCATAGATGAGCAGTGGAAGCAATATTTCTTTGTTCTACAGAAATTATAATGCTTTTTATAAAGCTGTTTGGTTTCTAAAAGCTGTAAACATGAATCCCCCGTCAGAAACCTAATGCAAAGTCTCTTCTTCCACACTGATGCCTTAGCAGCATTCTATTGTTAAGCCTGTCAAGCTAGCTGCTTATTATGTGTCAAATTCGTTACCTTTTAAAACTATAAATTTTAGCTTATTCCAATTTTCACCAAATTAATTGATCTGCATTTTAAGATGCACTTGAACACAACAATAGAAAAGAGATTACAGAGATCAAGAATGCAATGCAGGGGTTGTGACCGGTAATTAAATTATTAAAATTCCACCTACTTAGATGCTATAAGCTATGGATCTCATTAGCCAGCTGAGAGGGCTTCACTGTGTTAGACCCTTGGTTGCTTCTCAGCTCTGTGACTACATTACTTCTTTCTTTCGTCTTCTCTGCATTGGAAGGCTAAGCCTGCATCTCAAGAAGTCATATATTCCTAAGCAGCATGACCAGCATTCTCTATTAACGAGGAATTTCTCTTGGTACTAATTTTCTCCGTTATTATTCATGCTTTAGAGATCCGAAAAGACTCCCGTACCCACAAGAAAGCACTGCAGACCAGAGAGCAAGTAATCCCACTCTAAATTGTAAGCAGAGAAGGAGCATGCAAAGAAATGGGGGGGGGCCTGAACAGCCTCAGGTGATGAGGCCTGACCTCAGGGTGCCATGGGGTGCGCATTGGCAGGTACAGATTAACAAGGATGGGCTCATTCTTCTCACCTTCTGCCTCTCCTCCCTATCTGTGGATGAACAGACATGGGAAAATGTTATACTTGCAAACCCTTCTGCAAAGGGCTTCAGCCGTCAGGAAGTGTACCACCCTTGCTTCACTGAGGGATTGTTGGCTTTTGGGTTGTTTGTCTGTTTCAGAAGGAGGTCAGTAAGTCATCAAGTGGCAGCCTCTTGCTTTTATTTTTCTTCTTAACACTGCAAATCCCATTCACTAACCACAGAAGGACTTCCTCAGCCTTCCTGAAAAGATGTGACTGTAGAACAAGGGTTATGCTTGTAGACAACTCTTACAATATAATTCCCAGATAGTTTCCCTTGATTTGAAAACAAGTGCACCTGCTGGGGCCAAGATTTGGGTTTCCCTTGCAGGATGCCGTCCAGCAATGGAGCGAGGGGGTTTAGCCTAGAGTAGCAGGAGGTACCTGATGGGGAATGTACAGAGAGAGCTGGGCAGAGGCTCTCACCCACCGAAAGCCCAGCACTGAGCTATGTAAGAAAAACAGAGGCAGAAGCAAAGCATGGAACTGCTTAGATCTTAACTAAGGCAGATTCTAACCTCCCCACAGAGGCTGCTGCTCTGAGGGAGAGATTTCAGGGCAGACCTGGAAGCCTGATTTATACAGAAGTAGATTAATTTAATAATTACCCAAAGAGAAACAAGCTACTCTTCTGGCTACCAGACTGCAAATCAAATTAAAAGTTGATCCATATAATCCATCCACACAATGCCATTCTTTTTTTATCTGCATCAGGCCCAGAGGAAAAGAAAAATCGTTAATGTTCTGATTTCATATGCCATTAACTTTCTGGATGATGTTAGAAACAAAGAATTACTTTATCATTTTAAGCATTACTTCATACTGTTTAGGGACAAGAAACATGACTGGGCAGCAATGCCATTGTACAGGCTCTCTTCACAGATGATTGCTAAGAAATACTAGTTTCAGCAAAGAGTGAAAAGAGGAGAAAAGTATCTAAGCAATATCAAATTTTGCCCACAGCTCTTTAAGCCATCTACCTATGGGAAGCCTGCAAGATCTCAGATTGCTTTTCAGCCAGCTCCTGAGCACTGCTAATCCCTGCTGCTGTCTCGGCAGCCAGGTCCTTTGGAGCCTTAGAGAGGGGGTGGATGCTCCAGGGATGCCACACCAGACTCTGCTGAGCTTTCTAGAGGGGGTGGGAACACTTTCTGGCCCATGGGAGTAAACCCATGCATGAATTCATAAATCCTGGTGGCTGGATTTGCCTAGTGAACAGCAGCTCCTTCCATTTTCTTCTGAAGAAAGAGTTAGCCCCAGGATAATGGAGGACAGAACCTCAAAATGAGAATTGTTTGCACTAGGCATTTACCAAGAGGGAAAATATAGTAAAGATAAAACTTTGGGTGCAGTCTTCTGTGATTTTGTGCCAGTGGAGCACTGTGCAAGGCAGTCTGTGTTCTTCATGCCTCAAGCAAGCACCATGGGGAGGTAGTGCCATCTGTGTCTCTCCTCCATCACAAGGGGCACCGCTGCAGCTCTCACCTCTACTGATCCAAAATAGGAGTACCTTGGATAAGCAAAAAAACTGCATGAAGAATCAGATCACTGCAGCCGAGAGGGAGTGTCAGGTTCTCATCTGAGAAAGACAAGGGCCTAGAAGGCTCATAGGAAACATATGATGGCTCTCATTTAGCAGTTTCACAAAGTTCTCAGTTGCAGAAAGGAAGGGAAATCAACACAGCTTTCACATGTTTGGAGATCTTAAAGGTAAGGAAGGAATTACTCTCACTGCAGGGGCCTTGAAATACTTCTCTATCTTGGCTCTTTCTGAATCTGTAATGATGGTAAGGAGGCCTGAATCATATTTGATTTTTCAGCTCTTTATCAACGTTTTTATCTTTTGTCAGCCATGCCAAATGTTGGCTGATCTCATTAGATAATACAGGCTAAGGAACATGTCATCAGGAAGAATGTTCTGCCAAGGTAAACCTACCTTGGTGATTTAATATGTCAAATGTAACTTTTCAGGCAGAAAAGCATGATGTTTATGTCTCTTGGGAACAGACTACTCTGGTTTTTTCCCTCTGAATGAGGCCTGGCACCATGGGCTATGGCAGGGCTCTTACACATCATAGCAATTAACAGTACTTGTCTCATCATGTCCTGGCACTTAGAGACAAGACAGAGAGGAGACATAGCTGACATACCCACAGCTCTCTTGTGAGTTTTGTGACACCACTGCTACATTTGCCTCCACTATCCCAGGGAATAAGTTGAAGATCTCATCAATTCCCACATTCTGTTTATGTAAATCCTCACTCCCCTTCTGTACCTCTAGCAAGGCTGCCACATCATTTCCTCAGTTCTTTCCCTGATTCTGAGGTATCATTGCTGACACACTTCTAATGAGCTGCCATGTATCATATATTCATCACACACAATCAAAACCTTGTATTTTTATACCTGTGGAACCATCAAATTCCTGTAGCCTCACTTTTAGAGTTGAGCGAACCTGTTTTCACATAGCAACTGAACACAGAGAATTTGAAGCTGAGCCATTTTTAAATTCCATTGTTATGAACAATTATAACTGATGCGATGTTGCACTTGCTGCTGTTCCAGTTGAGAGTCCCAGTGCAGTTGCTTCTTTTTACCTAGCCTGAAACCTGACAGTGAGGTTATTGCTCATCCAAGTGGGTGACTAACAGCAACAGCTTTAGCAAGGAAGGCACAGTGTACATAAGGAGCTGTGGAAGCTTCCCCCACAGCCTGAACACCTCAGCTGCGACCTGTTATGCTCACATAATTTCAGTTCTGATCTCTGTGCACAGGCTGTCAAATTGTGCAGTAGCTCGGTGCTATGAATAAGGACGGATGGGGGGAGGGAGGAAAGGAGAAGAGGGAGGCAAACAGCACCTAATTCATGATGGAAGGACCCTGAAATGTTGGAAAAGCTGATCCTTTCAAGGTACTTAAGTCAACATCTAGTGAAAGCTGAGAATTCCTCTGGGGAGCCAGAAGGATTTGTTTAAGTCCTATTATAAGAAAGATCGCATATGATTATAAATCCTCAAGTGTCTTCCCCTCACCTACTCTATTTTCATTCATGACCTGATTAGGGTTTGAATCCAGATCTCCTTAAGTGAATAAAGCTCCAAAGACCCAGCTTACAGAAAGACAGTGAATTTTTTCTAGAAATACATAGCAAAAGCATCTGGACTTTGAAGATGACAAGTCCTCACACTTGAATCTTTCCTTAAAGGAGACAGAACACTAAAAAAGGCAAAGAATCATCAAAAATGTAGCTACGACAGACCAGCACTGTGGATCACCTCACTCATGCACCTTTTCTACCATAAATAATGTATAGATCCCAGTCTTATTTACATTGCAGCCATGGCTTGCATCTGTGTAGAGAGCACAGGATGACAGTGGTCTCCTGCGCGACTTGAGGTATTTTCTTGTACCATGGCTTTCCTCAAGGCAACTCTAAACGGCACAGGCAAACTGCAAACTGCACTTACTCACATATTTGCAATACTTCAGGCAAAACTACAGGATATTCGGTCTGTTCTTGTTTCCAGGAAAGAGAGAAAAAAGAGAGAGATGGCTATCGACCTGGCCTAAAAATTTACATGTGTATAGGCTTGTCAAGAAAGTTAGTGTTTGAAAGGAGTTAGAGGACTGAAAGTCCCTTTGTTCAGCCTAAATGTCCCTTTGTTTACTGAGAACCAAGGCAGGAGAATCAATGGCTGGAGAACCCAAACCTGGCTGATTGAAGATACCTCTCCCCGGCCAAGAGTTTCCACTGGGGTTGAAAAGGGAGAAACAAATGGGATTTTGTATGCTCTTTTGTAAGGACCCTGCAGCTCCAAACCACCACCACCTTTTCTCACCACTTTTTTTCTCAGCAAATAACCCATAATGTTCAGTGAGGAACAGCTCAGTAGTAATGTCACCTCTATTTGTCTTCTATAAATTGCACTGCAAAAATGTACCTTCAGAATGAGCTTGGCCTTGCCTTGTCTGCAGACAAGGGAAAGAAGCGAGTGATCCAAAAATCAGCTGCAGTAGGAATCTGTGAGAAACAGGATCCTTCCCTGTGCTAACCTGCTAGACGCACATCAACCCAAGGATTTAGGAAAGCCTGGGTAACAGGTGCAGAATACAGACACCACTTGTGGATGACAAACTACTAGAACACAGCACACACTGCCTGCCAAAATAAAAAGCCCTGCTGAGATAGCTGTACGTTTGCTCAGGAGCCTGTGCTTAATTTTAAGGACAATTAGGATTTGTCCGAAGCCAAAGTGGATATAAATAGCAACTGAAACCTGCAAGTATCTTTCTTTCATCACTTGGGCCATGAACTGTTTGGCAAAAGGGACTCTGTGATACTAACAAGTCATGTCTGCTCAATCACAGCATATCACCACTGACTCATGCAAGCTGCAAAGGGGTTTTAAATGCCAGGGAGAGCTGGTCTTTTGTATTCTGACAGCTCCTTACTGCTGCTTTATACCACTCTCTCTCAAATGAAGAGTCTGGAATAAATGCAAAAAAAAAAAAAGATATGTCAGTTGCTTCACAGTGTTTAGGGCTCCCCTGGAGCTTAATTATGTGGGAACTGTGACATGTAGTCTGTTAGCTAAAAGGTGGCAGATCCCCGTGGCACAGTTTGAGAGGTGTGTTGAGAAACATTAGTCATTTGCTCTCGCCCTACAGGTAACTGTATGGCATGCCCTGTGCAAACCACAGGTTCCCACAGCTGCGTGTGGGTTCCTCATGTTTCTCACCTGTGGTGTCCATGGCAGTGAGCTCCTAGATCCAGCTTCCAGCATCCCCATGGACACCATAGTTAGATGAGTGGCACATAAATATTCCCATCTTCACCAAATTAAAAAAACCCAACCCTCACTCACGTTAGTTTTCTGCTGCTCTATAACTCTAAACCAGAAGCAGGGCTAAGTGATCAGCACCGTAACCTTACAAATTTTTGGTCTCTAAGTCAGGGCTATAACTGTGGGAGATGTATTGTCCCCTAGGAATGTGATAAACTGCTCCTTGGCTCAATTCTGAAATGAAGAAGCACAGAGATCATATTCCAGGATATATTTTCAAATGTCTAGCAACATTTTCCCTGGTTTCATTTTTTAAATCATAAGCACTGGAATAATTTATTTCTAAGGCTCTCTCTTGTGTTGGTGCCTAGTTGCCATAAAAAAAGAGAAAACTACAAGAAATTTCTGTCCCAGCTTATATTTTCCATTTGCAAACATTTACTCCATTCTCCGAATTAACAAGGAACAGCTTCTTCTTCTACTACATGCAGGAGGTGCTTTCATAAACTTGTCACATCCTGATGTTAGTAGCATATGGTATTGAAAATATTCCTACTGCTTGAAGGGAGAGCTGTTACAAATACTTCGAGCAACAGTTTGTTAATTTTGGATGCGATCCTACAGCGCACCAATATTTTTCTCATGCTTTTAAACCTAACCATAAAATGAAGATGCCCCATGAAGTTTCAAGAAGGACAAGTTAGACCATAGATTTTTGGGGCCCTTAGAAGAACATTTCCTTTCAAATACCATGTGCATGAGACAGAGTGTTTCTTTCTTCCTCCTTTTACAAACTAAAAGAGCAAATCCTCTTTATTTTCTTCTTCTTCTTCTTTTTTTTTTTTTGTGCTATCATGAAATATGGGAATAACTATGCTCCATATGAGGAAAAGCAAGGCTGCCTTGCTTGACAACTCGAGGAATATAGGCTGTGCCTTACAGAACCTATATATACTTCTTGCTCTGTCTGCCTAGTAAATTGAAATATGACAGTACAAAAAAGAAGAGATGAGAAATTGGAGTGTTACAAATAAGGCCAGAAGGCAAGACGTCTCAGGGATATAATATGGAACTGGCATCAAAAGATAGAATTGGGCAGAGAATAACATCATTAGTCCTCCAGATATACTGAGCAGCAAGATATGTCAGATGGGGTCAAAGAGGGGCAGGATCACAGCCCTGGGGGAATACATGGAGTTAAATAGTTGTCTTCCATGAAAAAAAACTATTCCTTATCTGCTCCCTTGAAAAGATGCTGTGTCTCTCAGCAGTGTAATTCCATCCCACCTCACTTTTCACAGAGGATGACTGAACTGCCACTGGGAAATGGCTTAGCTATTGGTATTCAGCTAGTTGTCTGGGTGGCTAGGGGCAGGTAGAGAAGATAACTGGGTGGTTTTATGGTATTTGATATGCTGGTTCATCAGGTCCTCCTGTAGCTGCCTTCCCTTCTCCCATCTTCTAGATGATGTTATGTTTCTACTGATTCCTTCACCATGAACATTTTTCCTACCCTTTTCAGTGCTTGTGTAGCCACAGCTTCCTACTGTAACAGCTGATCATTGCCTGGTCTCTGCCTGCTTATTTTTGCAATGTATCTGAGAAGGGTGATCCTTCATAATTGACAAGAGAGGAGCTCAAGTGCAGAAGAACTCATCTCTAGTTATGCTGGCAATTTTGTGGCTAAGCAGGTAGTTGAACAAGGATTTCTAAGATTAAGGTGACATCCTAATTTATTGGCTATAAATCTTAAGCCATACTTTGTTAGCATTGAAAGCTTCAGAGATTTCAAACTGAACTGCATGCCATTATTTTTCCACAATATAAGCTATACTGCAACAGTCTTCTTTACCTTCCTTCCCCTGAAATAGTAAAATTTTTCTCATTGAGACCAAGTCTACAGACATCTGCTTAATCCAATCTGACTTTTAAAGCCTTGTGAAAAACAACACAGGCGAGAAGGAAAAGAGGCATGCGCAGTTTGCTCTGAAAGCTATTTACAACACAGCAGCAGCTAAAGAATATGGTTATAGCAGAAAAAGCAACCCAGGGTGTTTTCCCTTGGAAAGCCTCAGACTGAAAAATTAAGGCAGTGCAGGTCAATTGAGAGATGCATACATTAAGCACATTTCCTATCTTGCCTTAATAATGCTGTATTCTGAATGCAGCAGCACACACTGCTTCCAGCCTTCACCTATCCAGTCAAACATGACCATTGAGCATATTCAGGAGAAAATACAAATATGAGAAGCATACCACGACATCCTGTAGAAAAGACACATATGAAAAACAGAGGGTAAACCCAAGGGCAGAAATACGCTGCATAAAACACAACTGATACAACACAGAGTTCAGAGAGGTGAGAGAACTGCTTTAAGCAAAAACCAAAAGAAAAAAACCTACCCAAACAACTCCTTCCTCCTTATGCTGCCAGATTTATGGTTTCTGCTATTGAAATCTAGGGCAGTCAGAATAACCAAATTTTGATACCTCCTTAGATCTAGCTATACCAGATGTAATCTAGCTCTCAAATGAAAGATCTGCCAGGGAACAGCAAATACACAAAGCTGATTGTTAACAAAGTCCTTTGCAGGGCAAGTTGACCTGGTATGTTATTGTGAAAAGAAACAAAGCAATGGAAATACCAACATAATTTGTATTCAAGGAAAACAGTGTGCTCAAGGATACCACAGGAGCTTGGGATAAAATTATAACAATCTTTCTACCTCTATTTTTGTTCCTAAAACTCTGTATTTGGCTTTATTTTTTAGTGGCGATGGCATTATCCTTTGTCCACAAATTGCACGTAAAAAGAATCACGTGTTTTAGGTTTCAATAGATTTACCTCTGACCAGGAAAATAATTTTTTACAGTCATGCTATTTAGCATCAGTTTTCAGTCGCATGGCATCATTGAAAGAGTATTTTTGAAACAGGATGTATCTAATGTAAACACTAATCAAGCAGTGAAAACAGAAGCTTAAAATTTAGTTAAAAGAACACGAACAAGTAGGAAAACAAAAGACTAGCTAATATTTCACACTCAGACGTCTAAAGCTAATCCCCTGAAATAAAGGTTGAATCTGTATACATAGATATTATCATTGGAACAATCTTAACCACAGTTTCTATGAGTAGTGGGTAGCCTCAGAAAACTCCAGAGGTTAGTCTCTCTAAGCTACAAAGTAAGTAAAAGCTACAGTGACAAAACACAGAGATTTCCCGAGCCCATTTTTCATATTTTCTCAGCCTCTCTTGGCTGTGTTAATCATGTCAGTTAGGATAAATTTCCTGCTTCCACCATATCAATCATTTTTCGTTACCTGAAGGAACTGCAGAGCAGCTAGAGAATGCTATGTCGATGTGCATACTTGACTAAAAATAAGGTGCTTCCACAAGAACAATGTGATTTTGGAAAACTGGTGAAAGCTAAGCCAAAATTAAAAAAGCAGAGTATTAAACACAGATTACCTGGGCGCCTACTCTAAAAGCAGCTTCCACTTGAGCTTTGAGGATGTTGCACTTCAAATGGTCAGGTACAGACGAAGGTGACACAGGGGCATGAAGAGTCTTTTCCGGTACCTTCTTTTCTTCAGCCTGTATTTAATAAAAAAGCAGTGACATATATTACAAAGATAAGTCCATAAAATGATCAAAGGTTAAATTTTCACTTGCAATAACTTGATTCAACAATACTGGCTAAAACTTCCATATTCATACCCCGATAGATACATCTTAGAAGTTTTCAAAATATGTAATGACTTGATATTATGTTCAAGATAAGAATAGCCCCAGGGAAGCCTGAGTAATAGAAGCAAGAAAATGATGTGAAGATACATTTAAAAAGCCCAGCCCAGCCCTGGAGCGGTTGCTCAAACCTGTGATCACACTGAGGAAGCAAAACATTGTCTCAAAATATCCCACAGCAGGCAGAAGGGTGAACAGCACACCTATAGTGAGCACTGGCTTTTTACACCACCCTTAAAAAGCAAAGCTTTGCAAATTTGACCAGAGAAACGTGAAGGAATCTCCACTTAACTGCAAGCCAAGCAAAATCTCCTTCATCAGAAAGAAAAGAAAAATCAAGGGAGTTTAAACATTGCTGATGCTGTTTCCACTTGATATCAATCCTTTACCTACGCAGTGATCTGAATCAGAAATTTTGGACTCAGGATAGTTAGTTTAGTGCCCTGTTCAAACACGACCTATAGGTTTTGTGCCTTGAACAAACTATATCCAGCAGAAATGCCGCATTAATAAACTTCCCATGCAGAAAAGGAAAACAGAAAGAAAGACAATGTAATACTAATGTATCAACAAAGAGGGTATGAATGAGACCAGGATTGTAAACATGAACTCTTAAACAATCAAACTGTGATATGTTACATATTTTTAGAGAATAATTGGGCATTGGCATAAAAGCCATTGCAAACTTCCCTATTCTTCCTGGAAGCGAGACCTGAATTAGAGACCAGTAACAGCCTAGATTGTGCATTCATTTTCTGCTCTCATGGCTGAGAAGGGTGAGTGGTTGTATGCACCCAGACAGAACAGATATGTAATGCTGTCATTCAGATTTCAGCCAAAACAGGTGCAAGGCATCAGTACACCAAGTCCAGTGATCCTTGAGGTTCACCTCTGTCAAGTATTTCAAGACAGAACCAATCATTTTTTTCGCCACTGAAATTACCATATGATTAGCCCTTTAACTTCAAAATCTATCTCCTTTATCCTTCCTTCTGCCCTCCCCAATGGCATCCCACTGGCTGATGGTAACTACAGTCTTACTGACTCTTTTCTCAGGTCCTTGAGCAATCACAGACAAATGGGAACATCAAGATTTGGGGGACGCTTTCTGCAAGTGGAGCAAGTCACAAAAGCAACTGTGTTGCCTGAGGAAACTATTCAGCAAACACTGGGTAGGGAAAGAGCCAGCCCTTACAGAACTCTGTTGAGACTGCAAGATATTTACGCGTAAGCAAAGTTGGTTTAGCAGCCTTCTGCATCCAAAATGCCATAGCTGCCAGGTATGATTTTGAACAACTGTCTGTTAAAGGACTACTTGTCATGAGATTTTTTTTCTCTGGCAAATTTCTAATAATTCTTACATGTTTATTTGTCAAGCTACATTTACTTTTTTTAGAGGAAGATATATTTGGACTTCCTATTCTCCCCAGTCTCCTCCTAAGGGAAAAAGAAAATACACAAAATGAAAAATGACAGTGTCTAGCTGGAGCTAACTTATGGAACTGTAGTCATCTATTCAGTCTTGAATATAACAGTAGTTCAGCAAGTATATGAAAAAAACCCCTCACCAAACCCAAACATGAAATATTTGATTGCCACAGGTGTCTTTTCTGGGATACTCGTGAAGCTGAGAAGTGGAGATAATCAAAAGAACAAAATTATTTGTAAAGAAAGCACAGCTTTTACTTCACCAATATTCTTGGTTGACAAAGCGAACACACTTTAAAAAGGTCATTATTACTGCCAACTTTTATGTATATTGATTTCTAACAGCAGAAAAAACAACACACCTAGCAGTGGCATTTCTAAAGGCCGTGCAAAATCCCACCTTTGTTTTAACACTGTATACCAATTAAATAACATTTCAGTCAAGCAAGATTAAACAACTGTATTTTACTTGCTGTATCAAGACAACCAAGGCTTGTGTAGGAGACAAGCTTGTTCCATAACAAGAAAATGTTCCCAAGTCCCATCCCTCTGTTATTCAGATGGATATAGATATTCTTCAGTCCTATTGTTCTTCCTCTACTGCCCAATTTTCCCACATTGACCACGAGGAAGATAAAAGCTCCCAGGGCTGCCCTATAGCTGGAACTCTCAAAAGGTCTAAATCTCCTGCTGTATTCAGTATTGTGCAGGTGACTCCATTTAATGGAGATCCCCAGTGTGAGATCTGATGTGCAAGTCTCACACTGAGATTCTAGAGAGGTCCAAATACTGATGGTGGCTGACCTGGCTGAAAGAGAATGCTGCTGCTAGAGGGTGCACACTTCTCAGAAGCCTTTCCTGGGCATTCAGTTGTGCTTTAGTCCTTGCTTGGATCACACTTTAGGAGTTTTACCTTCAAGCAAGCAAAATTTGCTTTGCTTGCAGTGCAACAGGAGCAGCAGCACCTTTGGTGACTGGTCACACATGAAGAGCACACATTGCTGCAATTGCTGCTTGGCCTCATCCTGCTCACCAGCTGCTGAGCCAGCAGCCAAAGGCCACCACGTCCCCCTGCCCTAGTGGAAATGCTGACTGCACACAAACCACACACGGGGCTTGGGAGTGCTCTGTCTAACCCAGGCCTTCTTTAGCTTCTGAACATATGTCAAAGGATTCTTTGCCAGCCTGCCTTGGCAGTGACAGTCTTTTTTGCCACTGAGCAGCATGTCCTGAATCATTGCTGAATTCTGCTCTCTCACAGCTGATTAGCTGAGACTATTACACACATAGTCAGTGGCACTGAAGATCCAGATGAAAAGTAAACTCTAATCACAGAACAAAGCAGCACCTCCTTATTGCAGACTATTAGCACTTCTAAGCATCTAAGTTCCTATTTTACCTTAATGTCACTAATCTTTACACATAAGCTCATTCATCCCTCAATTTAACTCCTAAAGTACAATTGTCATCAAGAATGCAAAAGAAAATAAAATATTTCACAGCTATGAAAGCACACACAGAATCTTCCATGGTTCATTTCACTAGTTTATAAGAAAATCAAAGATCTAAAACCTGTCTACATTAAGAATCTCCACATACTATTGCTACAAGAATGAAAGCTGTATTCTACTTTATTTTGCCGTATAATAAAGAAATTTTACATTTCCAGAATCCTCACTGCTCACAGCATGAAGACGGCAGCTAGGTATTCATCTGTTGAGCCAGGTTGGCAGTTATTAACATTTTGTTTTAGTTTATAAACTCAGAGTATTGTATTAGGAAGTGATTAGAATGCTAAACATGGCATGATGTTAATAAAACTTTCTATTTTATCATTTTTCATGATGTAATTCGAAAGAATCTTAAATGCCCCTTTCAAGTGAAAGTCTTAGAGTCAAACTTGCATTTGAAGGAGATACTATTCTTGCTCAGAATTGCAATTTAAACTTATCCTAAAAGGTTTAGAAATTAAGAAAAAAAACATTAAGATACCTGATAACAGTCCAGTTTTCCATGTCCAAATCTGCTGATCTCAATAATAGCAATGTGTTTACATTTTTTTCACCGTTAATGCAGAATTTTATTTTTCCATAGAAGGATAACACTGGAGAATTGCATTTAAATGGAAAAAGTTGAGCAAGCTCAGACATATACAAATATAAAACTAGAGGCATTTTTTTTGTTTTTGTAATTGAGGTCTTACATTTGCTTTTCTCCTCCCAAACATTTACTTTAAATTCAATTACATTTGCTGATACTAGAACTGAAGGCAGATTTGTTCAGTGTTAGATAATGATGACACTGACTTTGGTTTGCAGAGCTAAGTGAATATTAAGTACACACACAGAATATAAAAATAGTTGCATGAAACACAGGAATACCACTCCTGTACAGAACATTTCCAAGCTCTGCTTTAAAAGGTTCATGCTTTGTTTCACATCAAACTTTGTACCAAGAGCAAGATTCATGATCTTGTGCCTCTGCAAATTTATTGATAGCCTCTCCTTAGCCAAACAGCATGTTTAAAATATGTATTTGACTGGAGATAACTGAAGAATAGAATGAATATTTTCTTTACGAATGCAGGTCTATTTTTGTCACTAGTCATCACTACAAGTGGGAGGTAAAATTTTAACAAAGACAACACAAATATATAGGTTCTGAAAGCATATTAGCTATGCGAGGTTTCCTGGGACTCAACTACATCTGCAAATGTGCATGGAAATCTACAGACTCTTTTTCCTCTTTTTCACCAGGAAATGTATTGCTCTTTTTTTCCATGTGATACCTAACACCAATTACAAACAGGTACCACAATTATAAGACCTGTACAATTATGTGTTATTCTTATTTGAGGCAAAGTTTACAAGCAGAAACTGCAGAAAAAAAGTACAATTGAAAAATCAAACAAACAAACAAACAAGCAAACCCCTCATTAAGCTGTCAGATACAGAATATTTTCTTCAGGTTAGCTATCAGTTGGTTTAATAAAAGATAGAACTCCCAATAAATCTTGTTATGCTTATATCCTAGGAGTAAACCTCATTAATTCTTGGTATCAAATTTATTTTATAAAATGCTATTGCTCAATATTATTAAATCCTACCTCTGCCACTGTGAGCTTCATGACAATCTTACCAGACCATGGTAGCCATGTTTCCTAGGATATACCCTCTGATCCGTGTATCACAGAGAAGAGTCTCAGATACATCACAAGGTGAGTTAGTTTTGGGGGTTTTCTAAAACTACAAAGGATTTTTGGAACTGCAGTGGCTTTAGGCACTGCTGTCATGCAGGGAGCAGGTAGTTCTCCAGGTTTTTGCAGGTGGTATTGTTTGGAAGCAGACAATCTCTGTAACAGAGCAGCCCCATAATATAGTCTTGCCCCGCTAGCAAAAGGCCGTAAGTTTTGAGCAGAGTTTGCAAGGACGTTAAGGCTCATCAGGCTGGCTTTGTCTGAACCGTTCTCAATCTGCCTGCAGCTTTGTTCTACTAAGTTTAGAAAACAGTGACACCAGTATTTTTGGTAGAATAATGTATGTATGACTCTAACACAAATATGTAGTTTAAAGCAATGTAGGGCTGATATGAAAACAGGGGCCTCGAGAAGGGAAGACACAGGACCTGGTGTAGAGGAGCACTGACATAGAGTGATAGCGCAAGGGGCACGGGCTGGCACTGGGGACCCATGGCTATAAACAGCTCACCAATGGCCAGTTAAAGTGCAGACCTGAACCTGAGCAAAAATTTGGTTTAGGGGCAATGAAGAGGGTGAAGACATATTATGTAGCACATATATGCATAAGCCACCACGTACAGTAAATTTGGGTGTAATGTGAAGATGTAGATCAATGAAGAAAGAGCAAGGTGTAAAGGCTTATTCGAAAACATACAAAAGGACCCAAAGTATACCGTAGAGTGAGGAGAAAGAAGGACATGACTCGATAGAACATTGGAACACGCTGCCCAGGGAAGTGGTTGAGTCACCATCCCTGGAAGTGTTTAAAAGACACGTAGATGTGGCACTGAGAGACATGGTTTAGTGATGGACTTGGCATTGCTGGTTTAACAGTTGGACACAATGGCCTGAAAGGTCTTTTCCAACCTAAATGATTCTGTGATTCTATGACCATCATAATTCCCCCTCTGACCCCACCAGAATGAAATCACCAACTTTAAGACCCATGGGTGTAAGGAAAGGGTGAGCATACCACCAGGAAAAGAGGTAGAAACAATTTGAAATATATTATCATTCTTTCTTTTTATGCAATAATTACAGCTGGGCTAATAATTACTAGACTCCCAAGATTTCAGAAATGCTAACAATACATTCTTGGCTTTATATTACACACACACACACACACACACACACACATAGAAAGCAACGGGGGATGGGGGAACATATTTTTCCTAATGAAAGGCTTCCAAGAAAAAAAATCAGAAATACATTCCAAGCTACAACATTTAGGATCATCTGTCCCAGAGATTAAGGAGTCTGCTAGCACCAAAGGGCATGAAACACAAGTTGAAACAGACTTTCATCATTCTGTAGGTGGACAGACACGTACACCATACCGAACAGCTCTGGAAAAGAGGTTGGACACATCCATTCATCATTCCCATGAGACGAAGTTTGCTGTAGCAGACAATCAAATTAATTAACTGCAGAATCTAATTTACCCAATTTCTTGCTAATTCTCCTATGGTTCGATTATTAAGCCTGACAAATTCCAGCCTGAAAGCACTCTGCTTGAAAAAAATAACAATTAGCAACAGGAAGGGAGGGAGTGAAAACTGGGACTCCACAACAGATGTGGAAATGGTTGCTTTTTTTTTTTTTTAAATCAGAAATAGAGTAAATGAAACAGCTTTGTAACAGCTTCACTGGTTTTATTTAAGCATAATATTTTGGAGAATACAAGACTAGGCCATAAAAAGCACTTAGTAGACCAGAAATCAATGGAGTGGTGCAGGAGAGGAGTTAAAGCTTCATTTTTTTGCCAGAAACTAGACACATTGAACACTCATTAAAATCTGTTTGCTGCTGGACTGAGTAGCTAGTTAACTACCATAACCAAAGGAACTTTAAAGGCCCCACTCTCAGTTAAAAATACTTGTCACAGTTCAGGATTGTTCAGTCTGGTCTAACCTGCCTTGTTGCCTTTCTGCTGGGCAGTGCTCTACAGCATTTCAGCCCAGGGTTAGCCCAATAGTTGCAGCATGTCCCTCTCTTTCACTGGAGAAGCCATCTGCTGAGGCAACTCCAGGCTCTGCTCAGAGCTCAAAGACCTGTGGTTGGTTTGTTTGTTTTAGCTTTGTGAGCTCTGTATACACATTTCACCAGGATTTAGGTCAGAAAGTGGTGCTTGAAGAAGAAACCACAAGTGAAGGGCCAAAAGAACTTCAGAATGATTTGTTGGTCACAAATCATTACATAGCATGTAATGTAAGGGCTGGATCACTGAAGTGCTTTCCAGTGGTGACTCTGGGCCTGTTTCAAGACTATGTACAATTTTCAGCTTGCTAAAAACAGTAATTTTAATAAATTTTGAGGGACTGGCCTCTTTTGCATTCACATGGTAACCACTGTTCATGGGAATGCTGCCCAGTTCTTAAACCTAAACCCTCTATGACTGCCAGGGGAGGGTTTTCATTAGACAGCCCATGTCTCCAGCCTTGCCTTTTGTTGAGCTTCTGCCAGAAACAGAAGCATTTAGCAGCTCTTGGTGCTCATTACAAGACTTTTTCATCAGCTAAACTTTGACTGATGGCAGACTCATCACAGCAGACACAGGCTGCATTTACTGTGCAGCTGCATTTATTGTGAAGCACTGACTTGTTATGATACTGGGTTCTGCTAATTAGTCCTTAAATAAATAATCTATCTGACTGTGGACAAGATTTTAGAGCTGTCAGGACAAGCCAAAGAAAACCTTTAATTATAGAAGAGCTGAGTCCTCCTTCCCCAGACTTACAGCGAATATGAACAAGCGAGAGGATCAGAGATCAGGCAGAAGTTGCAGGGACACTATTTGGATTACTTGCACAGTATTGTGGACTACAGGACCAAAGTGTTTTAAGCTTTCAGTTTAAGAAAGAAGACAGACCGTAAATCTACTCATTTCAAAATCACAGGGGTAGCATTAAAATCATATCTTTGAATCTTCTGTGCAACACAGGTCAGATTGGTTCACCCAATTGTGCACTGTGGTCAATGTGGAGAGACTCCTCTCACTTCTTCACTCTGGCCCTTTAAATATGCCAAAGTGAGCTCTCAGTGAGCTCAGTAGTGTAGGACAGTTCTTTAAAGCATGTTTTGGCCATTGCACCCGGGTGAATGTTCTCCGCTGGGGTTCAGATAGAGTATCAGTAACGCCGTGGTGCGGTGTGTTGGTGGAGAGATTTCTGCTCGTCCCAAGAGGATCCTGTTGCAAAGGAACCTCTGGCGGTGCTTCCTGGCACCCTGCAGATTAGCTCTTCTCACCAGTGCGGTGGAGACACGCAGCCACTCTCACTGAGCTGGCCAGCTCAGGCGTCACTAGAGGCAAAGAGTTAGGAGGCGGCCTTTGCTGAAGCCCCGGAGTTTATTACTTATCTGTTTCGATGCATTCCGAGGAGGCAGTGGAGCAGGGGAAAGGGCGAGGCAAGGGGGGAAGGGACCAGGGGTCCAGGGCAGCACGAGGGCAGAGGGGGAAGGACGAGGCAAAGCAGCAAAAAGACCTGCTTCCCTTTGGGGTAGCCTTACATAGGATCCAAGGAGGGAAGTGAGGTAATGCAAAAACAACCAATGGGGGTAAGGAGGGGGATGGAATGGGTGCTGGACTATATCCTTTTAAGGATACAAGGAATGTCTGTCTGTAGGCCAATCAGACAGACCGAATCTCCATAGGGTCGATGGGAGAGGTCTTTGTTACAGAGGTAAAGAGGGGAGTTTTACATTATTTGACCTGCCCACCAGCGGGTTTCCTCAGCACCTGGATTTTGTGGGCCCGCAGCCACCCCACCTGTTGGTCCAGCTGACACAGCATATCAGTAATCACATCTTAACTACACAAGTCCTCTCACAAGACCTGGGTATTCTCTGGATGAGTATGAGAAGGACAATTTTCCTTTGGCAAACTATGTCAGTGCTTAACAAGCTTTGCCTATAAAAAGCTGTACTTATTACCAGTTGAGAGTATTTCTAGAAGACGAACTTGAGACATGTTCATAGGAATAAAAGGTGACTTCTTTCACTCCAGTTTGTGGACTTTATGATTTATCTTTTTAATTACCACTTGAGCTAGACAAAATAAGAACTCTTCACAGGTGAAAACCAAATACATTCAGGAGAAAGTCTAAAATATATCACCTTTCTCTGTTCATTGAGAAGTCTCCAAAAATCATGATACAGGTCATTACCTCATGACTACATTAATAAGGCATAAGGACTGCAGTCCATGTCTGAACTACACCACAATCCTATGACAAACACTGAACATGGTTCAAGGAAATCTTAATGATAGAAAATCCACTGCATTATTGAATAAATTCAGTTAACTGTAATGTTGAAAAAAGAATCCAATATTTAATTTTCTCATTAGAAATACCTGGATCGCTGATTTTCAGCCTTAACTTCCATCTCCTGGAATCTCTCATCCAGAGAAGAGAAAGATTCTGCTAAATAGATATATAGTCCCTTTGTGCTTGTATTTTTGGTACTCTCGGTCGTGTCCCCTTGGATTTTAACTTCCCTAACACTTTCTGAAGTGATATCAATAACAAAAGGCTGTTTGTAAAACCAAGGTAAAGTAATTTAGCTGAGTTCTCCCTTGAGCTGACAAAAAACTCTCAAAACACCACTTCTCTTTTAACAGGTCTGTACGGAGTCACTGGGGGCCCAGACCCACCTCTTTTGAAGACAGCAGCAATACTCTCATTGACTTCACAGGGTCCAGCTCAGGACCTGTGTGGTTGCAAACCAGAGATCCTGGTCCAGGTTAAGATCAAGGAATCTCACAGTTCAGGCACTTAAATCAGTGGATTTAGCCTCACATGGATACAAGGAGCCACCAACTTGCTGATCTCTGACCTCTGGCAGAAACAGCAGGACATGGCTGTTTGGCCACCCCTGCAAAAACTGTCTCATAAAACACCCACTAACATCAGATGCCAGGAGGAGTTTATGGCATAACACGGACTCCTCATGTAGAAAAACAAGATTTTTTTTATCACTTAAAGTGTTGTTATTTTTTTACAGCTCTGGGCTGCCTAGATGACTAACTCTTCACAACTAAACTAAAACTATATCATAACATTGTTGCAGCAGCTTCTGAAATTCTAAAAGGCAAAGCTGGTTGAAATGCTGAATCTAAAAACCAAATCCCAGTCCCATAAGGAGATGGTGAGAGGTGATTAAAAAGCAAGCCAGTTGAAGATGAATGTTGATTTGAATTGGAGGTGAAAAAGCAGCAGCTTTTGAATATGAAGTGACAAAGGTCCTCTGGCATATATATGTAAAAGTATATGCTATACCTTGTTCATGCTGACGTGCAGGGCTGGCCATGGTCCAACTACCTTCACACTCTCCGTTTCTATTTTCTTCAGATGAGAAGTTTCATCATAAAGAAGGGGAAGTCCTGAGCTCAGTTCTAAAAGGATGCCCAAAAGAAAAAAAGAAAAAAACACAGTCTGAAGGGAGGCTACAGAAGAACTGCAGAGCAAGACACTCAACTGCATTTGAAGAGACAGCGGTCGGCAAAGCATCTTCTCTGTAAGACCCTCTAAAATGTTTCATAATTATGCCTGTTGGGTCATTTTGCCTTTTTCTAATTAGCAAACAATTCTTCTCCCTCCTCCTTCTCACCCATCCTTTCATTTCAGCAGAGCTTTTGCCAGTTTTGGGCTAGATATTTCTCTCCTCACCTCCCCCCAGCCTCTACCCCCTCTACATTCTAAAACTTAGTTGACACCAGAGGGATTATTTATGCAGCCAAGGTGCCACTCTCAAAACATGTGATGTGTAAAGAGATCAGAGTATAGCTTTTGGCTTCTCTCAGACATCTTTATTTATATGCCAGCCTCTTTAAGACTGTTGTCAGGAATTTGCTGTGCTTTGTCAACAGAGATTTTGAGCAAGCCACCGACATGGAAAGACAAGGAAAAATACTTTTTCAGACAGCCCAGAAAGGTCTCTGTCAACATCTTGGGGATGGTGTGGCATATATACACATATTTGCAAGTACTCTGAGAAAAATAAACTTCGTCATGTGATGATTTAACTAATCTCTGTGTCCTCCTGTATTTCTTTTTGCCATGGATTCTAGATAATAACAGTTAGGAACAATCCAGTCCCCTGGAGTCTGATTCAAAGCCTATTGAAATCAATAAAAATCTTGCACTGACTGCAGTTTGATTTGGATCAGGTTCTTAAGCTGTCCTAAGAATATTAAATATTACTCACTCAAGATCTAATTCTACAGCTGTTTAAATATACATTAAGGGCTTTGCTGACTAGAGACAAATTGCTCAAACCAGCTTATAGGGATATAAGCAAAAAGCTGGTTTTGGCATTAGTGAAACATTATCAGGCCCTGAGGTAATAATGTCCTAGAAAGGGTTACAATATCAGCATTGACCTCCTCTTGGTGGTCTTTCATCACAAGTTAGTGTTGCCAGAGTTCAGCATTTCTCACATCACAGCTGCTTCTGTGCATCTGAGACTGTGAAACTGCCTGATGCCCTGGGAATAAATTACCACAGCCATAAAATAAGACATGATGATGGGTTTTTTTTGAAGAAATACAATCATTCTATTCGCCTCCTCGGAAAGGAAATAAAGGGGGGAAATTAACTTATTTAAATTATTCAAGTTTGCTATTATTTAAAACTGATTTTTAAGCTGGAGATTTTTTTGGTTGTTTAAAGGGAGAGCTCTGGAAGACAAGCAGGCCAGTTTAGCCTTTTAACTCAACCTCAAAAACAAACGAAAAGGCAAAAAACTGGATTCCTACAAAAGGCATAAATTTCCTGAGTCAGCATTAAGTCTTGGCAAACCCAGACTTTCATTCCAAGAAAGGATCCGGCAGCACTAGGGTTTTTCAAAGTGCTGTTTTCAGCCTGAAACTCAGTCTGTGTTAGACCATTCTCTGCTCACGGTTATGCAAGGTCTTTCGTAGTGAGCGGCTCAGGAATAAAGGATGCCTTTTTTTGAAGTGATAACCCGCAAGCTCAGCCCAGAGTTCAAGAGGCAACCTGGGTCCCCTCTTCCCATTTCTCATTTTCTGTCATAAAAATTCTGTGAGCTGCACTGCATACGTGTTGGCATCTGCTCCCAGGGATAGCCCCAGCTGCTGCCGGTGAATCTGCTCATGTGCACCTGGTAATCCACGCACGACGTTGCCATGCCAATTAGGCTCAGGAAGCAGCTCACTCTCCCTTCCCTGTAAGGCCAACTGCTGTTGCATACAGTGGGACTGGGGTTCTGGAATACACTGGGGGAAGATGTGCAGCACCACAAGATGTGATCTGTGTACGTTAGCTTTGAGGTGAAGAAGTAGCATCGCGAGTAAAATAATCAGGCTGAATGCAGGAAAACATCTTCTGCTGAGCTGCCTTCATAAACACACACGTCAGATTTGTTTCACTGGATTTCACTTCCTCCAGTAATTGAAGTAGACAAATTACTTGGAATGTGAAAAATTAGGCAGGTCTGGCCTGGGTTTGTTTTCTGTTTGTTTCTGTAACAAAGTCCTCGGCTGTGTGTTTGCTGAGAAACATGTACTAGTATTTAAAGGAACCTTGGCTGGGCATACTGTTGTTTCTCTCTCTCCTGCCCATGTCCTGCTAATTGCACTGGAATTTTGGCATTTCTCAGAATAGATGTAAGTGGAAGAAAGGCAGATGCTTTCTCCATTTCTCAGCCTGATGGTGGAGACATATCAGTGGGTCATTCCATGTTCCACTTCAGATGAATTTAAAACCATCTCAGAGCTCAGTGATGAGTCCAGTCCATAGCAACTGGAACAAGTCACAAAACACCTGTGGTCCCATGGAAAAGCACAAGGTAGGTGAAGTGCTGGTGTCATCTCTGTCAGCCTTATGGGGAAGTTTCTGCTAGGATAGCATATTTGCCCCATGAGACCTTTTTGCTCTTCAGGCATTTCCACTTGAGATATTTTGGTCACAAGCACCCTCTTTCCTGAGCGTGTCCCCAGTTTAGTGACCACGTACTTCCTAGAAACACTTCCCCAGCACTGGCCTTTCCACACAGCCTGGAGCCAGACATCAGTCCCCCATGTCCTCACGTTCCTGAGGCAGACTGCTGATAGTGTCTCCGCTCCGCCTGACTTTTTCTTGTCCCACACACTCTGCCATGTGTGCTGTCCCTGATAACCAGAGAATGGCCAGCATGCTCCTAACCATTTCAGTACCTGCACTGCGAACCTTTCCCTCAGGCTCTCTACAAGAGTTTTCTCAGCTGAAATAGCCTGAGCAGCATTTTAATGAAACCATTAAAAACAAACCAAACCAAGTCCCCTGAGCACCAACCTTGAAAAGGCACTTAGACCTGTCACCTCAAGCTGCAAATGAGTAAGTCTGATTCTGTTTTAAGGGAAGTGCTCCTACCCAGACTGCCACTGCTCTCACAGCATAAACATGCCAGATGTAACCATGGCCTGGCTTCTCAAGGGAAATCAGCTTTGCACCTCCAGCCGGACGCACAGGTGCCACAGAGGATCAGCGATGGGTTGCAGTGGGGCAGCACAACAGCATTAAGAAACCCAGCACACGGCATGCTCAGCTGAGAGCAGTCAGCATGGCTGTGCCACAGCCTCCACTCGGAGGTGTCCCATCCCTTTCCACTCCCTTAGAGAAACTGGGAATTGGCATTCAGTGCTACTGGCATTGGGCAGGAACCAGCACTGATGCTCCTCTTCTGCATCAAATAGTTAGCGTAGACCAGCCTTCAGCAGACAAAGTGAAGAGAAAGGTAAATCCGTCTCCAGGAACAGGTGCCATACGTGCGTTGGCTGCTGAAGTCCCCTCCAGAGCATGGCAGCTGCCAGACAGGCCAAGGAGGCAGCTCCCCGCCAGCAGGGTGAAGTCTCGGGGAGAGGGCTCACCCTCCCTTTGTCTGGGGGAGGACATGGAGCCTTCTGGGCCACAGTTTCTTCTCACAGGTAACACTCACTGGGCACAAAGAGAACTGCTCTTGATGTTTGCCCTTGTGCTCTTCTAGGCTTTTTCTAAGGTTATTTCTGTAATAAGGAGAAGCAGGAAAGCTGTGTGACCTGAGAGGAGACAGAGTGCTGGAATAAACACCCTGTGCTGTGTGGTTTTTGCTGTTTCTTTAATTACCTCCTGTCCTGCAGGTGGGCCCCTGGCAGGGCTGTGGGGGGCTGGAGACCAGCAGCAGTGCTGGGGCTGAAGCTGGGGCACCGAGAGTCTGACACGGATTTGTGGGCTGGATGGGGAGAGCCTCGAGGAGGGGGTCGGGGGAAGCAGGGCCAGCAGTGCCCTCTGGGTCGGGACACTCAGCAGCAGCATAGCTGGCTCTGAATGAATTTCCTGGCATGCTTCAGCTCTAATTTAGGAAAGGAAAATATGGGCTGGCACACCCCCCAGAAAGGTCACTGCCTCCCACTGTGCCAGGCTGACAGCCGGGAGAGGTTTTGCAGCACAGCCTTGCCAGCACCCCCCCACCACCTGCGCCCAGCCGGCATCCTGGGCGGCCCTGTGACCACCCGGCTGAGGCCCGGCAGGTGCAGGGCCAGGTGAGCTGCCCAGCAGTCCCACAACAGGACGGTCTGCACTCCCCTCCTGGATGGTGCCGGTGGCTGCAGAGCAGGGCCGAGGTGCGGATACCTGTCGGTGGCACAGGAGCATCCAGCAGCCTGCTCTGAGCCTATATGGCTGTGCCAGGCAGGGGGTGGCCATGCTCCATGGACAGCCCCATGTGCTTCCCAGCACGAAGGCACTCTGGAGTGCAGTGTACAGTCAGTGGAAAACAACGCATCTTCTGGAGGTTGCTCCTAAGGGAGTAGCTTCATTGAAAGCCCCAGCAAGCAAGTCATATTACTGCTTAGGATTCCTTCCTTAAATGTCTACAATGCCTTCCATTTTATTTCTTGAGCTTCTCTCCTAAAAACTATCATACTCTCTTGGGGAAAGAAAATTAAAGAAAATGTTTCTGAGCTTCTGAAACAAAGTCTGATTAAATTGCTTGTCCAGGTAGATGCCTGTGCAATACTGCTGAGGTGGGACAGCTTACAGTCAGGGTCATCCAGTATAGTCCAAGACCCTGGTTTCAGGAATTCGAAAATTGTCAGATTAACTGACCAGGGCAAAAGTTTCCCTAATGGATAGCTATCTCAGGGTGATTTACAGTTATGAAGGCAAAAACTGGGCAAAGGCAGAACTCATCGTTATAATAGATCATATCTTGTTTTGCCCATCATCTGACATTCTTACACAGCTTCAGCATCTGACCCACTGCAGAGTGCAGAGACTGTAAATCTGGATAGCAGGAAGTAGGACTGCTCAGTGACAGAGATGTTTCTCTTCCAGTTCCTGTGTAAACCTACAAATATTTGGCCAAGCTCTGTACCCTTAAAAATGCCTGTACACGATCAGCAGCAGAGACTTCCACCCAAACTCCCGAAGACTGCATCAGGAATGGGTAGGCTTCTCTCCTCATTGTTTTCTACAAGCCAAGAATTTCTCCACTAAGGAAGCAAGAATATTCCAGTCTTGGTAGCTAAAGCTTGTAATTATTCCCATTACTCAAACTAAAAGCAAGATGCTGTATGCCCAGTGCTCCCAAATTTCTGCTGCCTGTGCCCAGACATGAAAACAAGATCCAACCAATGAGGGCTGAGGGCCAGCTGGGAAGATCAGCAAAAGACAATAGCAGATGAGGGTAGGTTTGTGAAACTATACAAACAAATAGTAACAACGAAAAAGTAGGCTGTGCCAAGTGGTTAGAGAGTCAGTGTCTGGGACTAATGAGGTATTTGTTCAGCTATAGACCACCCATCTAACACCAAATCCTGCAACTCTGTAGCAAACCAAGGAACTTGCAAATCTAGTCTCATTTGCACATGCTTCAAAGCTAGCAAATAATAACAGGAAGCACATTCTTCAAGGAGGAAAACCGAAATGCATATTGTTTTCCTTTCCTTTGCCTCCTTGCTGGAGACAAACCTGAAAGCAGCACAGTTACTGAAATAACAATCACTGCAGTGGACTTACTGGTTGGGTTTGGAACTGCAGAAACAATGTCCTTGCTGTCAGGAGCAAGGGCACCGTAATTGGCGTGGTGGTGGTGATGCCGATGGTGGTGGTGGTGCCTTGCAGCCATTTTTGTGGTATATGGAGTTCCACCATTCTCCTCAATGTTGAACGGATGCAGATCGCTGTTGTTCAAGGGATAGCTACGAAATAAATTCAGTTCAAATTAGAGCAGTAAACAGTAGCACCGATTGTACTTTTGGAGAGACAGAGTGAAAACTTTCTTGGGAAAAAATGCACAGCCTTTTTGTAAATAAAAATTTTGATGACGTATATCCCAAATCTTTACAGTTTTCTGTATCCATGAGATTTATCTGGTGAGGAAAAAGGATGCCTCTGCTTGTTGGTATGACTTTGAGATCAGAATTATTTTTGATTTTATACACTACACAATCTCTGCTAGAATCTTTCCTGGGATAGAAAAGTCATCAGGCAGAAAACGATAACTCCTTTAAAGTGAAACTGCCCGAAGAGCAGACCAAGGAACAGTCCCAGAGTAACACTACATTCCTGAGAATGTTCAGGTCTCTGAATTTATGGTTCAAATAGCGATAGAAAAAAAATTCTGACTTGGGGAAAAAATGGAGAAAAAAAAACATTTTACAGGTAACAACATACAAAATAGCACTTGGTCAAAAAGGAATTGTACCTGTGCTGGTATAACTAGTTTGGGTTTCAGTGGGGGGTTTTGCATGCGTTTAGTTAGGAGATTAACTGTCGTCAGTCTACAGTAACTGGCAAATGGGGACACATTGACATTTTAATTCATCATCTCTAACTCAGAGGTGACAAATGACACTGCTGCTTTTCTTCATTAGCTTTAACTGATGCCGTTTCAGTTTATTGTTTGAAATTACGACGAATTTCTAGAAATGATATTTTCTCTCCATTCCAGCAACCAAAAAAGATTGAGATAATTCTACATAGATATTGCAAATGACTTGAATGTGCTTTCCTCAGAGGAGTGCTTAAAATTTTTATAAGGTTTTAACTTATTCTATAGTAGTGCATTAGGCAGTAGTTGTAGTAAATCAATTCATTTCAACAAAAGATGAATCCCCTGCCTATTTGAAATATGCTAAAGAAATTGTATCTTCAGCTATATGGGTTTTCAGTTTGCTTTTATTACTAACAGCAGCTGAAAACTTTACAACACAAAATGAAGGCAAACAGAATAATTAAAGGAACAATGAATAAATTATACCTAAGGTACTTGCTACATATGTTCTCTGCAGATTATTTAGTGATTCAAAGCAAAATTAACCAGTCATCTGCAAATAAACACATCTGTATCATTTCCAAAGTTATACTGAAGCACACAGCTTGGTACATCACTAATAACCACTGTCTTCTGAATAACAACTTCAGACAACACGAGGTTTCTGACTGGGTACTAATTGAATAATACTTTTATGCTGGTTACTTTTTGAAAGCAGGAGGTGGGGAGGGGAATGTTGTGTATATTAATCTTGGCAGGTTCCCGGCACGTAGCAACCACTGCCAATAAAGGCACTTCTGATGCCTTTTTTGCCTTAAGAAAACAATACAAATAGGTCTGATCCACAGGGGACAGCTTTGGTAAACTCAGATAATCCAGGACTGGTCTGTCTTTTCAAACTGCACTGTATCTTTACTGCTATAATCAAATCAAGCAAGTGCCTACAGGGGGAAAATGGTACAGGCTAATGAGATTGCACACTAATTGTAGCAGCTCTCTTGCACTTTCCCTTCAAGCGCCTTGGATTGGCGTGACATTTTTTGACTGAGAGGATAGGTGGTTTTGTTCACATGGTTAAAACCCTGATGGGAAATAAGATCAGTTTCGGGCTGGAACCTCAGCACATCTTTTTTTTTCAGTCCATGATTCAATTTTTTTCAGGAAACAAAACCCTACATGCTTGGGAGTTTCTTTCATTTCACCCACTGGCAGGTTGGTTTAGCAGATTTTCTATTGGTCTTTTCAAAACAAATCACACCAAATCCCTACACTGACTCCTCATACTGCTATGGGCCCAAGGTATCTTCCATGCTGAAACAGGAATGAGCTGAGCAACTGAATGAGCCAACTGAATTGCCCTCTGGCATGAGGGCAAATGTGCACCAAATTCTCTAGATGTATTTCTTGCCCAGAGAGGAGAGTAAAATGAAAAATGTAAAATGCAGGGAGACCGTTACATCAAAGAAGTAAAGAGCTAGCACAGCAAAGCTGATGTTCAGCTATGCACTGAAATCCTTGAGGACAGCAGGTCACAAAGCTCCAGACAGGGTGTCACTACCCAGGCAGCGCACTCTGATGTGAAATCCCACGTTCAAACTGCTGGCCCATGTAGAAGCATGTGGTCACCTGCACTCTTCCAGGGCTGGCAGCAACTGACAGATGTCAAGGCAAACTCATCTCAGGGTCAGCCAACTCTTGCACTTCCGATGCATACGAGGTTTGGCATTTGCACGGATATCCTCACTACCAAGGAGTTACTGAACAGTCAGAAACAACAGCCCTTGCAGCAGCCCCAGGGCCTGCCAACTAGAAAAGCTGACAGTACCCAAACAAAAATACAATGAGTAGTCCAAATCCCTTTTCTGTGTACTCTCATACATATGCTAGCACATTGGACTGCAGCTTCTACAAGGTAGCATCATTATTACCTCATATCGCATCTGTTTTCAATTTTCTGCTCTTCCACTGTCTTAAACATAAGAGATTTGACACTCTTCCACTCAATGTCACTAACTTTGTCACTAACTTTGTTTTCTATTGCTTGCTTCAATCTGGCTTACCTGAATGGAAAACATGCTTATATATCTTTCCCAATCCATTGATGTAAATAAATCACTATTTTCAGCGAACCAAGTTTTGACCATATTCTAAGGTATTCATACTCCTGACCTCCAGGAATTCATCCTTGCTCCCCAGACATCAAGTAATGCTCTCAGACTATTATGAGATTGCATTATCCACTGCATTATGTGGACAGGTAGCAGTTTTCATCCTTTCTCTTGCGCCTGCCTTCTGGCCATCGTAGCATGCTCAAGTCACACTTTTGGTTTACTTTTTAATCATCAATTGGCTGTCCTGCAGGTTTCCTTTTTCTCTGTGTGGCTTTCTCAACAAGCTCCAGCTGTTTCCTATACAGACTGCTCCTGTCCTTCAGGGAAAATGAGGCAGAGCCCTACAGGCAATTGTGCAAAGGGAAGCAAACATTTCTTTCTTCATCTCTCACTCAGGAAAAAGCACTCCTGAGGATTCAGTTTCTGGAGGCTGAACCTTCAAAAAAGCCACTCAGTGTTCACAAGGTTAGTACTGCCTTTAGCCTCAAATTCACATTAATTACTTCCTTCTGACCAAAAAGGCAGCACATTGAGGAACAAGGCAAATAACATGTATCTACTAATTTCTTTTTCTATTTTAAAATATTTATTTACATTACCAGTCCTCTGTCTCAATTTTACTTTCCTCACGCTTTACCTAAAAAGCTATTTTCAGTTGACATTCTTAGATTTCATGTGTTCCAGTCACCTACTGCTTTATCAAACCATGTCTCTAGTGTACAATTCACACACACAACAACAGTGTTACGAGGACATAGGAAAAGAGGGAACAGAAAAGTTTTCTAAAGCCTTCAAAATCAAAGTATATGGGCCTGTGTTACCTGAACTGAACCTCCAACACCTTCACTAGCAGAGACTCCATGACCCTGTGCAATCAATTTCAGTTTCTCAGCATGTCTACACTTATTTCTTTGTTTATTCTGTCTCCTTTACTGCAATTTAAGCCACTATTTTATCTCCCATCCATCACAGACACAGTGAGAAGGTTTTTTTTGCTATAGAAGCCTGTGTTTTTGAAAATGGCACTTTACATCTCCCCTCAGGATCTGAAGAGCTCTGAATTCCTCAGTTGCTCCTCACAGGTCACACATTTCCTACAGCTCTGAAACATCTTGCCATCCTTGTCCACCCAGCTGCCCCCTGCTCTGCTTCCAACATGTGGTGCTTAGAACTGGACAACTCACTCCAGCTGAGGCCTGGAAGAGGCCTTCCCATTGTCCTACAGGATCTACTCCAGTTTATACATTGGAACATGACATTTTTATATAGCCTGAGATTGTTGACTCATATTTAACTCATGATCCTCAAGAACATCAGATCTTTTCCTAAACTGGCCAGGTTTCCAGCCCCACAACCTCAGCTGTGATGCATGTTACTCCTAACAGCACAAACCTTCCTACTGAGCTGCACCATAATCTTTTTGTTGTGCTAAGATCAATACCTGATCAGGACTTTTCTCTCATCCATGAAAGGCTTGGTGTGCGAGGACTCCCATTTTGCTGTAATCCATGAGTAACAAGGGGTTTTTAAAAAAGCATAATTGCCTTTCCATGCCATCCTCCCAGCTGCCCTCCTGAGTCTCCTCTAGAACATAACTGTGTAGCCCTGTAGAAACATCTTCCACCCGTGTCCCAGAGCAGGCTTACTCGTGCACCCTGCCCATGTCCCCTCTGTCCCCACTCTTCCTCTAGGCATGTCCCACCTGTCTGAAGTTACACTTGGAGAGCAAATGGTGAGGCTTTCTCCTCTCCTCTCCATGGGGAGGCTGGAGGGGCAACAGCAGAAAGCAAGCTCAAACTATTGTGCCTCGTGGATGACTCTAAGAGTTTAGACCTTCCCTACCATAGCTGAACAGTGGTTTAAAAAAATCCCAGGCTTCTAGGTCTGGTTGTGATAAGTAACCTTCAACAATTACCACACCCACCTCTATTTGCTTTGAACATTCCTCCTGCACCAAACCACTGCAATTTTCCAGTATTTAAAAATCCTCAAACTTTCCACAAACATCTTCACAACCGCTCTCGATCCTCCCCCATCTGTAGCTCAGAGCAAGCCTGGTGGTGATTTGCACAGGTTTTGGCAGCAGAAAATTCACACTGCCGGCTTTTTACCGAATGTGCTGGGAGATGCATCACCCATCGCCGTATCATTTACAATACCTTCTCCAACATCAAAACGGGCTTTAGATGTGCTCCCAAATGGCAGCCAGGGGAAGTGTTGCAGTGCCTGTTAACATATATGTGTATTAATGTGTTTGTAATGAAAGCAGCCGTTGCGTGTGAAACTTCAGTGTGGCAGCCGGGGGGAGGAGACTTAGCAACTATGCTAAGCCAAACATTCATTTTTGGGTTTAGTATCTCCCCTTATTGGAAGGAAAGAAGGTAGACTTTCGGTTAATTCCCTGCCCATGCTTCAAAAGCATTTAAAAAAAAACCCAAATAAACCACAATGAACTTTTAGCTAAACTTCCTTTAATCATATTTAGAATCTCACACACCACTTGTTTCATTAAAGCATGGCAAGTGCCACACAGAGAGAGGGGAATTTTGCATTTTCTGAAAATGTCCCTGTGGAGAGGAAAGAAGAGGAAATGAGGGGTTAGGAAGAAGGCAGTACGTGTGAGTATCACTGAATGGCCAGGGCCGTTGGACTGAAGCAGAAGACTTGACCCAGCGTTACAAGAGAAGGGAACACAGACCACAGCAGGACGACTGCAATAACAGAGAGAGGGTGAACTTTTCATTCTGTAGCCAAGGACTGGGACGTATAAAAGCAATGAGTATTCCTAAGTAAAGGAGAACTGGGATCACTAAAACCAAACCTATTTTGTTTTTTTTTCCTGCACCATATAACCAAGACCTCTTTGCTGGCCAGAATTGGCTTCCTGAGCTGTGTGAAGTGTAAGTAAAGCTAACAGTGAGGTTACACTTCCATGCTCTGCTCTGACACCAGGACAACACAGCTGGCCCATTTGCTTCCTTCAGGGAAGGCATGGAAAACCTTGTTGCAAATTTCTTTCCCTGCTGCCAGGGATGATCCACAGATCCCATCCAATCCTAGGGATACCTCAGAAATCTGAGCAGGCAGCCAGCAGCCTTCTCCCAGACAACCTTGGAATTAAAGAGAAAATGATAATGGGGAAAAAATATATTAATAAATGGTGACAGAAGCCTGCTGTAGGATACAAGATGCTGAACTAAGTTTTGAAGCAAGAGTAATCTGGTATTCTCCAGAAGGAGAATAAAGCCTGCAGCAAAGCATGTTCTAATGAAATACCAAGGAACAAATCTTGACTCAATAAAGACATTGTCCTCATAGATTTCACCTTATCTGCATAAAGATCATTAAAAAAATACTGTCTTGCAAAACTGTCATGCAAAATATGCCCACTGGGGAACTAAGCATGCTTTACTTCATTTACAAATGGTTTTAATTAACACTAACAATAGCTAATGATATTTAATCACCTGTCAAAAAAAATTCATTGTCCCAGATGTCCTTGTAGATGAGAAAACTGAAAAGCAGACACAAAATTTTCTAAGACCAACAAGACCCTCCCTCAAGTCTGCTGCCTTCCCCTTTCAGACAGAGGCAATATATTCCCGTCTTTAGGAAATAAAACAACTTGGGGTGGCTAATCTAAGAAAGTTAGCTCAGGTTAAAACAGGAGCAAAGCTAAGCAAGGAACTGTGGCCTCTGAGGTAGCCCGCAGCTGATCTTGGATTGCTAGCTTGGAGCTTTTCGCACCACTTAACCCCTTAAATAACTCAGGTCCTGTGAGCTAAGCACATCCCTATCTCATCTCTACTGTGCTCAGTATCACATTGCTGCCAAAGGATGCAGAGAGAAGCAGGCACAGGCCTGAGGCTTAGCTAAGAGAGGAGAACACGAGACATCACAGGACTCTACAGAAGAAGTTGCTGGACATAAAAGAGGAAGGCAGAAGCAGCTAAAAAATGCTATAGAGCATACCCAGATTGCTGGAATTCACAGGTACTTATGGTAGGGCTACATGAGAAATGGCCAAACATCACAGAGCTCTGAAGGGGGAGTATCAGGGTCTCTTGGGTGAGAACAATCTTGCAAGGCCAGCACTGTCTCGGAAACAGTCTAGGAAACTCTGTGTAAGGTCCAAACTACTGCGGTAGCCTTGGGAAATTTGAGTATGGACTTAGCAAAATTAGGAACAATGCCGGGAAAAAGCAGGGGTAACTGCGAGGAGACAAGAGAAAGGAAAGAGGTGAATTTATGTGCAGAATGAATTTCATTCAGGATACACACGAGAAAGGTGAGACAAGTGACCCATTGAAGCAAGCTGCTGGTCAGTCAGCTTGGCTGGTCAAGCTCCGATCACCACAGTCCAGGGCATTTTCTCAACTGCAGTCTTATTTTCTGTGGAGGTGTATGCATCAAGGATGGAGCTCTCTGTGCTGCCCCACATTCATAGGCTGCTGTTTGTGTATGCAGGTGCTGCTCAAGGTGCTGTCCTTCACCTCCTCTGCTCGGCAAGGCTGGCTGAGTGGGTGCTCTGTGAGCATTTACATCTCTGGAATGAATGCTGAGCATCTCATCCTGGGCTGTGAAGCCAGGAACTACAGCAGCCTTGCATCTAGCAGATTAGAAAGGTGTAATCCCTTTAGCCTTGAAGCCAATCCACTGGATTTGGCTTCCTTTAACAATACGCTCCCGTCTTACAAAATCTCCTTTCTGTCTCTGTCCTTACTAAGCTGAAATTCCTTGGGAAGAAAACTTGTTTTAAAATAAATTAATTAAACTGTGTAATTTTCATGCTTCTAAATTATTCTGATTCTGAATGCTGCTAATGCTTTACAAAAAAATGTGCTGTCTTGTGAATTTTCAGTTATTTGCCATAAATTGAAAGTCCAGCGTGAGCACAACCGACTCCACTGCCACACAAATGACTTCTTTTTAGGTTATAAATTTTTGCCCTTTTAAAAGACAGTATTAACAGGTAAAAGTAGTACAAAATCAATCACTCTGCACAGCAAGGCCTCTCTTAATCACAAACTTACAACCTCTGCCCTATCTCTGGGCAGGTTCTCACTTCAGTACTTGGGCAACTCATTTGACTTACAGCAGGAAACTGTTCATTTTACCTTTAAAGCCATTTTCACAGTTTGTTTTTTTTTTTTTAAGTCAGAAATTGAGAATGAGACACACACAATAAATGCAATCACTGAAAGTGAAAACGAATAATAACAAACAAAGGCCTCCTGGGCTCAAACTTTTGATACAGAAGCAGTATCCAATTTTACATTCAAGTTCCTTGAAGTTTGCTTCAAATCAGCCTCGCTACTGACTCAGAGAGCCCCAGGTACTGAAGACACAGACACTGAAATCACAAAGCTCCCTTGCTGCTTTCATTCCTCTTCTCCGTTCCCCGAGTTTCTAGCAGAATCCATTGCTTTTCATTTTCTAGTTCTTTTCTTTTGCACATAACACCGTAAAACTCTGCTTCTCCTAAACCCTCTACCTGAGCTTTTTGTTTGCCTGACCCACTTTTTCCTGAGCTCTTCCTTCCTGTTTGACTCCTATATTCCTACGGATGAGAGAGACTCGGCTCTGAGGCACTGTGATGGTGGTTCTGATGCTTGCCAGCAAGGCCTTAATATTCAGGGCCTTGGCCCCTGAAGATGGAAAGAAACAGCCACTCTATCATCTGTTTAGGTACTGAGTTCATTACTATGCAATTACACAATTTAGAGAGCACTGAAAATTTACTAATGATTTGTATTTCTACTTCTCTAAGGAAGACAAAATTGCAGAAATTGATAATGGCAGGTAAACTACTGTAATTATAACTCCAGCACAGAGTGTTATGGGTTTAGGGAGGAAAAAGTAACTTATAAATAATTAGCTTCTTATCTGGTGTTTAATTGCATTAGATCAGTACTTCCTACTTCTAATTAGGTGTGGCTACTTCTTTCATTTTTGGTGTGACTCGGAAAGTAGAAGATGTTTTTCATTGCCTCAGTTAAAAAAAAAGAAATAGTGTTTTTTATAACCCATCAACATAAGACATTGGTAAGCCAGGAACTAGAGGTTTTCCAAACTGTTCCTGTATGAAACATCTGTTCTTGTGTAATTCAAAACATCATCTTTCATATGATGAGCTGCAGATTTTGCTGTTTGATAGTTTTAAAGATAAAGGTCATACTACTAGTGCTATGAAGGGAAAAGGAAGAGGAAATGGAAGAGGAAGAGGAAAAGAAAGAGCAAGATGAAGATGGAAAAGAAAAAAAAAATCAAGCACATTACAAAGACAGTACATTCATGGTGGAAATATAATTGTGGTGGCAATTTGAAAACAGAACCCTAGGGGCATTTCCACTGGTTCCAATAGCCTCAGCTCAACATTTATCTTAATTTTAAATTGACAGATTCCTCAGTTCTGAGAGGGCGTGATGATTAAGGCAGTCATGAATGCTTCTTCTGCGAGTGACAAACTGGATTTCTTCTGAAGACATACAGGAAACAGATCATGGAAGTTAAAGTGCCACCAAACCCAAAGGAGTATCCCACAGTCATTAGAAAGCTGTTATGCAAAAAAACACAAAACAAAGAAGCAACATTGGATCAGGCTCGTGGAACTTCTTATCTCCACCAATCTGTGCGCCAAGTCTGCCAAGATTCTAACTGAAGGGGGAAAAAAATAATCTTTAGAAAAGCTGGATGTAAGATAAAGGGTTTTCTAAAAAAATCTCTTCTTTCTGTTCAAAACTGAAATTATATTATATGCATAAATTAAAAGCAATATGCAAGTTATTACCGACATGCTTGTATTTTCTGTAGTACTCATATCTGCAGGGGACAGCGCACAGGGAGGCCTGACACGTGAACTTTACAATTAAATTCAGATTAACACTCGTGAAATCAGCTCTTTGAAAGTAAGTTGTTTTGCTTTAAAGTACAGTCATGAAACAGTCATTAGTAAGTGCTTGAGAACAGCATTTAGTCTGCAGCTTTATTACTGGAAATGATTCACATCAATGGAAGAACTCCAACTGAATTATCTGTTGGGGGTTTTTTGGGGTTTTTTGTTTGCTTGTTGTTGTTTCTTTTGGTGGTGCAGTGGCAACAAGAGCAACAGCACATACAGTGAGAAAGGGGGACTCTTTGGCCAGTCACTTCAAGGTACAACAGTAGGTAGAAAACAAGGGAAGCCGAACAAGGCCTTCATGATCACCACACACTGCTTTGCCAAGTACTGCAGGAGGCAGACAGAAAAGTGTGGCCCACCTCTTTACATGTTTTTTCTGATTTGATTTGTATAGGATTGTTTTTTTCCAACAGCTGCATCTTTTTATGTGCCTGCTGAGGAGGGAGGACTGATTTTCCTGCAGACTCTTTGACACTAAAACTCAGGAGCAGGGTAAGAGCACTGTGATTTTCCAAGCATGTGCAGTTTGACCATAATGTAGGAAAAAGTATTTATTCTGAAACAGTTCAAAATCTCCATCCTCACAATGTAGCAAAAGTTTGGTTAGGGTGCAGAGTGTTAGTTCAAGCTGGCTCTCGAGGTTTCATGGCTAGCATATGAAACTTCTGTCTTAAAATTAAGCCAGGGTCCTGGTGGATCAGTGCCCTTTCAAAGCACAACACACAGAGTCTGAGGTCAATTAAAAAAACCACATTTCCTAATTTATGTCCATTAATGCTGCTCTGTAGCAGCTCTGGCACCAGCAGTCTCTTTAGCTGCCATTAGCCATGCTGCAATGATAGCATTCCCCCTACAAGTCTGTTTTCCTTGGTTCTCTGTGGCAGAGTAATAGGAAAATCCCTCATCGCCAACAGTCTTTCCAGAGATCTGGCATGTCAGGCTAGATGGATGTGCATCAAAACTTCTCTCTTTTGAGGTCAGTAGAAGCCTGCCTTGCTTGATACACAAACTGAAAAGATTCTTCCTCTGAAAAGAGATGATTGCGGTGCTGAACTGTCTCCTCTCTCTCAGAGAGCCCCATCTCGCCAACTTTGATGCCTGACAAGCAGGTGATATACTCGGTTTCATTTTTCCCCTGCCGCCTTTGATGTTCCTCAGCTCATTCCTCGCCAGCACCTGAAGTTCCAATTTCAAAATTACTTGCAAGCTCTGACACTCTTTCACTTGCAGGCTGAAGAGAGATCTTCTGCAGCGCTCATCCAGAGGAACAGAAAATCATAGTTTATTTATATTACCAGGCCATAATATATGCTTTGTTGCCATCCACAATGTGAGAAAACAGTTCTCCTCTTGGTTAGTTTGCATCATGGGTTCAATGATAAAAGGGTCCAGAAGGACTTAATTCTTTCCTGTAAGTGTGCAAACCCCCGACTGCCGCTTCAAAAATGGATTATAAAACCTGATCCCTTTGTTCACTTTGCCTGTGACTCACATCAGCTAGAGAAAAATAGCTGAAAATGAAAAGTTTGAAGAAAAAGCCCACACTAAAACAACATACTGAAAGTGACAACACTTTCAGTATTGTATTTCAGGTATCATATTTCAGTATTCAATATTAGTCATTAGTTTGCATGCCAGGACCTGACTGGTGCTGAAAAGAGATATATTTCAGCTGGTGTTACAGATGTGGTGTCATAGTGTCACCAGCTTCTCAATTCCCCCAGCAGTTCCTGGGGGAAAGGACATAGGATTAGAGTTATTACAAGGTAATCCCCCTCCAAATCCAACTACACAGAGTGCAGAGCCAGGCCTGAGCCCTGCTAGGGAAGAACTGGTTTCCAGCTTTTTTTAGCACAGGAGGAATGTGTGCAGAGTGATGATCAAAAGATACCCTCAGCCAGGTTGTATCAATTAATTCTCCAGCCCATGGAAGAAGCGATTCCATGTTGGACCAGTGTATTTCTCCAACGCCTATCGATATACTCAGACTTCCCCTCCATCCCCGCCAAATTGATGCAAGGATAGTGTTTAACACCTGTAATCAGATTACAGAAGTTTCCAAGTGTACGCTGGACTTGTAAAAAGGTTTCAGACAATGAACACACTTCAGAACAGGGTGGAGAAAGTTTGCACATGCAGATGGATACCCCGGAGAATACATTTCACTTGGATTAAGAAGGTGTTACCTCCTTTAAGCAATTTTCAAGGCTTTTTTAAAAAAACCACAAACTTCCCTGTGTATATTTAGAACACATTTAAAATGTGTTGACTTAGAATGACTGTGTAACATGCTCTTTGGTAAAAACTGTGCAGTATTTCCTCATGAGGAACTCCTAGTTAAAGTTATTCAGGACGGTGTATAAACACACATACCAGGGCCATCAAGTCCCTATATTGAGTTTGTGCCTATAAACTACCAGAGGATTCCTGTAGCAGCACAAATTCAAGATGTAGCATTGATTTTCACTGACAGAGCTTTCTCAATATTTTAAATAAAAGTTGCTGCTGCGTTTAACAACTGACTTAACCAAACATTTTCCACTTTTCTTCTCTCTCTCCTCTCTACATGTCATCTGGTTTCGACTGCAGTGTTTTGTGTTGTTTCAAACAAAAAAATTGTAATCTTAGCATCACAAGAGCTGTATTATTTGTTAAAAATAAACTGTTGTGAGAGTTACAACTGCTGATTTTAGGGGGGGAAAAAAAAGTACTTTTACATTTAAACCAGCTCTTTCATACAATCCTGTTCAGATAGATACCACCCCTATCCACCTCTGTTCAGGTGACGTAACCTGCACAGGTCAGACCAATGCTGGGGTCAGAGAGGAAACAGGCAGATATGCTCCCTCTTCCCAACTGCATCCTAGCCCATTTGCTACAAGAAGCCAACTATGTCTGGAGGAAGGAAGGACAGAGACATTAATCTCTTCTTACCTAGCTGATCGCTCCGTGACTTGGCTGGTTCAGATTTCTGCAGACAGCAGGGAGGATGAGGGATGAACAAGTGAAAAGAGAGTGCAGAACGTGTGGGCTCCTTCTCCAGAGAAGCAGAATGACAAGTGCTTCCCTCGAGGCGACACACACAAACTGCAGAACACACAAGGCCCACAGGTTGTTCTTCACTAATGTGCCTGAGGCATTTTAACACTTACAGGACCAGTTAGGCCTTGTGCTGTCTTTTCTTGCAGTCTGTCAGGGAATGGATTCCTCATTCAGTGCACCTTCAGCAACAAACCAATCCACACATAACAACACAGGATGAGGTAGAACACTGGCAACAACCCACATAGAAGCTGACAAGGTTATATGACAAGAATGATACTGTATTATGAATGTAGGTGTGTAAATAATAAAGCACCAATGCCCCACACTTTAATGTGAGTATTCAAAAAACTCTCCACCAGAGTGCTTTCAGAGGAGCAGCTAAACTAGACTTTTGTTCCAGTGGCTCCAACAAAGTTTCTCTTTCTCCCTTTCTTAAATAAAATGCTGTTGAAATAGAGGAAGACCAGTCTGGGGAAACTGAAGTCAGCCTCTGTGATTACACACCTTAGGCTTACTCTGGCATTTTCACATCTCAGTGCACAATTGCTTTATTGTCTTCCTCTCTCTACAGACTGTACTGGAAACATCGATCCACCACAACATTAGTAACTACAGGGGATATCGCGTACAAGCATAAGTTACAGAATCTCTATCCACTCTCCCCCAAAATATTTCAAAAATAAATAATGCATCATAACCAGATCAACAAGATCAACATTTTTTTTATTTGTACTTAGCACATACAGGAAAGATCAAAACAAATAATAAAAGACAGCATTTGTAAACAAATGTATTTCACAAAAAGTTATAAACTATAAATTTGCTCTGAAAAAATTCATTATATCCATTTATAAATGCGTATTTATCAAAATCAAGTTAAAAACTACTTCATTTTGAAAACATCCCAAATGAAGATTCATTCATTCCAACAGCTTCAGAGAGACCACAGATGTAAGGCCTAACTAAAATAAACGCACGAGTGAAGATGGCACTGTGATTTTTGGTTTAAAGATAACAAAATAGTCTGCAAGTGATCAAAATACCAGCCAGTCCAATTCAAAGTCCTAGGTCTGTAAAATATACATTCAACTTTGTAAATGTCTAACTTTAAAAAAATAGAGCTATTCCACTGGAATGTTCTCATTTTTTAATGTACTGATTATATGCTGTGTTTCTGAACCCACTCAGAGAAAAGTTATCAGTAGGTAGTTTCATGTAATTATAAAGTTCACTTCCATAATAGCATTAAAAATAAGACAACAGCAGCACCCTTTTAGCAAGGATTAATTTTTAACATTCTTGCCTTTATAGCAGCAGGTATGGTTTTGGGGAATGCTATCAATATAATCAGTAAATAACAACAAAAAAAAAAGTTATACATACTCTGTGAAATTTATTACAGTGTTCTTTCCCTATACTTGTTTTCAAAGTTAGGTAAGCACCTCTTTTTTTTTTTCTCCAGAACACAAAAATTAGAAACAAATGACATCCAAACCTACGACTGCCTCAGTAGGCTCCCTTTGTTGGTGGCCCACAAGCCAATTTGATTGCCAGTACGAATTCTGTTTTTTCCTCCCTCCAATCTCCTATTTGCATGCCAACTAAAAAGGTTCTCAAACTTCATCTATTAATTTGACTCAAAAGAAGCAAGGTAATAAAAAGAACAAAGGCACAAATGTCTGATCTTCAACAGCAGGCAGAGGGTCACAGATTTAAAACTAGGGTAGAATGTAAATCCCCAGAAACATTTCTGGTCTCGGGGCACTGAAAATTCTTACCAGAATTCACAAAAGGTTTTTCAAGATTTTTCTTTTTTTTTTAAACAAAGATACGGAAAACACTTTTCCCAAGAATGTCCACAAACACTAAACAAGGATGGATGTACATACAAAGACACACACTTTATGCACAATACACTTGGAACATACTGCAGACAGACAAGGACCATGGAATGCAATGATGTCTAAGATGGCAGGTGAAATGAAGGTGGCTCTTTTTCAGAGAGTCGTCATGAGTTTATCTTGGTACACCATGCTTTGGACTCCTCCTAAATTCTTCTGGTTCTGTTCCTGGATATACCGTAAATTGCTGTCCTCTCCACTTGTGGGGGGTTTCCAATAGGGCCTGTCATCATGATAGGGTGGCCTGTACCATTTGCACAGTTATTGGTTAGTGAGGAATGGAAGTCAACTTAGGAGCGCTACACAGTAACATGAGCTCATCCTGCAAGGGCTAAGCATGCACACGGAGCTACGGTACGGGAAGGAAATGGGGACAGACCTATAGGTCTGATGCTGAAGCCACTGAAGCAACTGGGACTCTCTTAGCTGATTTCAAAACGCTTTCAGTCAGAGCTCAATCATTAAAAACCCTCTGTTTGCAATGTTATAGACAAAGGTAGTGCATCAATGCTCTGGAATCCCAGAGGGGTGGTGGGGAGGGAGGAGGAGGCTATAGGAAAACTAAATTTGTACAACAAACAAGTAAAATAAAACATATCATGCAAAACGTTGAGCTCATGAAAGTACATCCTTAAAGTGCAAAGGGTTAAGAAAGGCAATCCTATTATGAATGAAAATTGCTCCTCTGTAGTTGTTGCCATTCCTTTGGCACTGGTGCAGTTAATTAACGCTAAAGCAGCCTGTAATTTACACAGTTGCATTTTCTTAAGAATACCCCCAGTCTACAGTTAGTACAGGTAATTCTTTGAGACTTGCAAAAGTACTACAAGGAAAAGATCTTTTTCCTTACTCGTTCATTACTTATTGCTGCTTAGAGATACTAACTTCAACCATTCCTACAGTGTCCCCTGAATCACTGCAGCGGAGTGGGGAATAAATAAAACAACAATTTTGAACACTATGTAGGAAACCACAACATTTAACATTACCTTATTACCAAATTGAAGCTGCAATTATTATATATACGGAAGAAATTCTTTTCTGTGAGGGTGGTGAGGCACTGAAACAGGTTGCACAGAGAAGCTGTGGACGCTCCATCCCTGGAAGTGTTCAAAGCCAGGTTGGATGGGGCTTTGGGCCACCTGGTCTAGTGGAAGGTGTCCCTGGCCATGGCAGGTGGTTGGAACCAGATGATCTTTAAGGTTTCTTCCAACCCAAGACATTCTATGATTCTAGTAAGTTTTTTTATAGTAGCAGAAACACCGGCAAGGTATAGATTTTACCTTTTTCTGGATATATTCTGAAGTTATATAATGAAAACTGTTAATTGGAATTACTTTTTTCAGAAGGTTAAATATTAAGCTAACTGCAAACAATTTCACTGAAAGAATCTGCAAATAATTTCAGTGAAAGAATTTTACTAAGAAAACTGAGACACAATTCCATATACTATTTCACAAATTATTCAACAAAAGCTCCATATATAACACGTATTGCACAGGTAATTTCATTTCAGCCCATGCCCATTCTAGACTTTCATGCCCAGCAGAAAGAATTTTATGCATCTGTAGCTGTCATCTCAAGTTCACAGTCAAATGGATTAAGCTTTTTCAAAGCAAGCTATCCAAGATCTTAAATGTCCAGTTCTTTCACTTTGACTCCAAGTTAGAATAACTTGAAACCTCCACTTTAACTGCACATTTAAACGCTTCTACCTGAATGGGACAAAAATTCTGAGCACCTCTTCTACCAAGCTTCTATGACTGAGCTTTTAAGTATGGGTTCGGTTTTTTTTTGCCTTACAAGCCTTGCTATAAAAAAGCCATTGTTCATATTTCACTGACCTTAGTCTTTGCCCAGGCAGTGGAGGGGCTGAAGGGGGAGGTTGTCTACACACACTACAATACATTATTGTGCTTATTTCAATATCACTCTGCTCCAGGGTGAATTATTTGGTTTTAAAATGTCATGGACTGGTATCGTAAGTGATGAAATCTTTAGAAAAATTTCAGCAAAACCTCAAATGATTTATGAAATCATTAAGCTCTCTTGGCAACCACTCTTTTCTAATGTGAAATTGTGCATTTTAAAGCACTCATAATAAACTGGATAAGCAAACCCTAAAATCAGGAACAGCAGCAAAGTTCATTACCCAACTTCAGGTTTTCTGTTTCTAGCATAAATTTAGTATCTGCTTTACTGCTAGGAATTTTGAGATGACGATGCCTATGTCTGCTTCTCTGCCTAGTGTTTCTAATAACATACTTGCCTTTTTCCCGCATTCTCAGACTCAAACTCACACCAAATTGTCTTTTCATTAATTTTAAGCTCAGCCTCATCCCCAGAGCCTGCCCACCACACTAAAACCAAAGTCTACCTATTGTGATGTAAGAATATAAATGTTATATAAGGAGAAACAAAGATTAAGGTATTGGTATTTTTCACTGAAGACAATAATTATTTGTCTAAAAAACTGAGTCATCTAAAAAGGTTACTTTTTATTCAGATAAAAAAGTGGCTGGTTTTTATCATGTGTACACATATAGACACATATCCACCACCAGGTGCATGCCTCCACTGTGCATTCCACCAAGCTGGTTTTAATTGGACTGAATTTCTTCCAAAATTTCTCTTCACTCAATGTCTCTCATCACTAGCTACAAACAAAAAAAGTATGCAAGAAGATAGCACAACAGCACATGCAGGAATATTTTTGTGAAACAGTTCTCAAAAACTCAGTGTTATAATTTTACTAATTATCTCTAAAGTGCTTGATAAATTATTCCATGTACTTGTCATTTTTCCATATACATTTCTGCAAAAGATGAAAACAGTGCTCCACTGCAAGAATCTGATTATTAATAACTTAACTTTATACTAAAATGAGTTTCTTTGTCTTAGGAAATTAAATGCAAACAAATACTGATCAATTTGCAATTAGTTTTATTGAACCTACTGGGCATCTCCCTATCCAACATACTCCCTACAGGAAATCACTAACATTCTATTTCAAATTTTCAATTAGAAATCAATTAGAAAAAAAAACCATATTCCAAAGCAAAACTTTAACAGAATTTATTTAATACTGTCTCTATATCTCATACTTCTTACTACTGTTTGCTTTTCGTGTGCAGAGAATTGCCCAATATGGCCACCAAAGCTTCACACAAAGTAAGATAAAGAAAGAAGTAATCATCTTTTTGTCACAAAGTGAAGATTGCTTACCTTACATTCACAGGTGTGTGTGGATGCCAGTGTGGCTGAGCAGGATGTATATTAGGATGATACTGTGGCTGCAAATGAAAACATTGAACCTGGTTAATGAAATCATATAAAAGCTCCCTATTAACTCTAACCTTTTATTTTCCTGGGGTCATGAGGAATATCTTCCTGGTGAACCCTAGAAATCCTACTGCCTCAGACCTTCTCCCGTGTCATTGAGCACATACATGTGAAGCCTCTTGGTGATGAGTCTGCTCATTAGGACACACTCATGGGAAAATGCAAAGAAAATTGCTCTCCTGTTTGACAGACAACCTGGCACACCTAGTACTTCTCACAGAAAGCACATCAAAAAAATGTCAACTTTGATCAAAGGTGGAGAGTAAGAAAGGTTATTGTTATAACAGCAGGCTTCAGAAGGTCATCTGTCTTTGGTGACAGCACTTCCCTCTCATATCCACAAGATCTTGAAGAGAAACAGTAAAACAAAATCACTGGTGAGAGTTTTAACAAAAAGTGTTAAGACTAAGTTCTCATGCACATACAGAGTTTGGAAGCTTGCTTTTTCTCAGTACCACTGACTGTCAGTAGCACAGATGAAAAACAGGTAATGTTTTCCCTGGAGTGTATAAAAAAACCCCCAACAAGCATTTGACCAGCAATGAACTCTGTAAGTGTTGTGATAAGGGAGATAATTGAAGCTTTGAAATTGTCACGATCATCCAATGTGAGAGGCTGCTCTAGACAAAAGCTCGCTCACAGAGCAGTCTCCTGGGGCCCATCACATTCACAGTCCCANATGGGAAAATGCAAAGAAAATTGCTCTCCTGTTTGACAGACAACCTGGCACACCTAGTACTTCTCACAGAAAGCACATCAAAAAAATGTCAACTTTGATCAAAGGTGGACAGTAAGAAAGGTTATAACAGCAGGCTTCACAAGGTCATCTGTCTTTGGTGACAGCACTTCCCTCTCATATCCACAAGATCTTGAAGAGAAACAGTAAAACAAAATCACTGGTGAGAGTTTTAACAAAAAGTGTTAAGACTAAGTTCTCATGCACATACAGAGTTTGGAAGCTTGCTTTTTCTCAGTACCACTGACTGTCAGTAGCACAGATGAAAAACAGGTAATGTTTTCCCTGGAGTGTATAAAAAAACCCCCAACAAGCATTTGACCAGCAATGAACTCTGTAAGTGTTGTGATGAGGGAGATAATTGAAGCTTTGAAATTGTCACGATCATCCAATGTGAGAGGCTGCTCTAGACAAAAGCTCGCTCACAGAGCAGTCTCCTGGGGCCCATCACATTCACAGTCCCAAAGGCTTTAACTTTCACAGAAAGGGAAGGGAAGGTTTCGGGAAGGGAAGGTTTCGGGAAGGGAAGGTTTCGGGAAGGGAAGGTTTCGGGAAGGTTTGGGAAGGTTTGGGAAGGTTTGGGAAGGGAAGGTTTGGGAAGGGAAGGTTTGGGAAGGTTTGGGAAGGTTTGGGAAGGGAAGGTTTGGGAAGGTTTGGGAAGGTTTGGGAAGGTTTGGGAAGGTTTGGGAAGGGAAGGTTTGGGAAGGGAAGGTTTGGGAAGGGAAGGTTTGGGAAGGGAAGGTTTGGGAAGGGAAGGGAAGGGAAGGGAAGGTTTGGGAAGGGTAGGGAAGGTTTGGGAAGGTTTGGGAAGGTTTGGGAAGGGAAGGGAAGGGAAGGGAAGGGAAGGAAGATGGCAAATGGAGTGTACTCAGCTTGCAGAGCATCCAAAAACACAGTGGAAAAAAGAGCAAAGAGTTCCTCCACTTTATCCTTAACCCCAGTGCAGTGGTGTTTATTTCTGACACATCAGAAAACCTCACCCCAGAGTAAGGAAAGGGCAGCAAAACAGCTGTACAAATTATAAGGAGCAAAAATATTTACCACTAAATATGAAAATGACATTTTCCTCTGCAACTGTTATGCTCTTACCTGGTAGTTATGGACTTCAGGAGTATTTTTAGCACTAAGAAAGAAAAAAAAAATTGCTTTTATGTAATCAGTACATTATGTCACAGCGTCTTTTAGTTCAGGGAAGTACTACAGAGAAGTAAAATTCATATTCTTAAGGACATCATTATTTTATTCAAGATATACACCACAGCAGTTAACATGTGAAAGAGGGGTGCACAATTTTTTGCTGCACTTTACATTCAAAAAACAGGAACAAATTATGCTTGATAAACTAGCATAAGAGCAGTGAGCAAAAAGGAAGTATGTTTTACTTTAGTCTGATTTCAAATATAAAAAGAATTTTAAGAAAATAGATTAAACAATGGAAGCAGGCAGTCCCCAAGAAGAATCTGGTGATGCATAATGAGACATGCCAAAGCAATTCATCCCATGCCAGAGAATCTATTTCTACAAATCCTAATGCAGATATTGTCTTCAGAATCCTTTTAGCCCAAGAACAGCAACCAAGAGGTAAAGAGAACTTAGGCAGTCACTTACCACAGTTGTGCTGCTTTCACAGGATTGTTTGCTTAAAAAGAAACAAACACAAAACCTTAAGACAAGTGAAATATCAGCCATTTTGCAGCTTTTGTTATTGGGGTGTTACGCTACGGCTAAAGTGAATCCTCATACAGCCATATTTGCACAGAAGTGTCTGAATTTCAATCTTCTGAATTTGCAGCCCTCTGCTTTCTAGCAATCCTGTATGACATCATAAAGTATGAGGCAGACACAAGCCTCCCTCTGGTCCTGCAGGAGTGAAAGCCCTTCAGAGACGACAGCAGACAAGCATATTCATCCCAAATGGCACAAAAGGACTTTTGGCAGAGTATGTTCTGCACAACCAGAACACTTCTCACCTTACTGTAGTACCATGTCAATACCATCGAGTCCCTTGGAAATCAGAAACTACCCCTTGCAGAAATTTTCAGTATCTTACAGAAACCAGAGTATTCACAAAGCTGGTAACGGCCTGTGTCTTATTACAGGGAACAATGGTAGCCAAAATAGTCCATCAGTTGGGAATCCTGGGAGGCACTGAATAATCCTGAGCAACAAGGTCTTGGCCTGTGCTTCGGACAGGCTGGAAAGAATGGTGAAGGTGGCAGCTGAGTAACCAGGATATATCATCTCTTTTTCATGACAGTGTGTGTTTCAAGAGAACTGAAAAACTTTTCAGTGATAAAGTGAAAATCCAAGTGTCTGCTGAATGTAGAAAGTTAATGACACACTGCAGAAGTCTCAAAAGAGACAGAACTAGGAGAGAATCCAACTCCTGTGGACCACATTTAGCTACAGGTTCTAGTGGCCACAAGATGCACGAAAGATAATAACCTACAGGGAGTTTTTGCATTAACTTAACAAACATACTGTTGAGCTCTCTAGAGGGAGATCACTTGGGTGTGAAAGAAGTTCTGACTGGCTGCAATGGACAGAGAACACAATTAAGCATAAGCCACACTTCCTCTCTTCTCCCTGTATCTCATAGACATAAGTACAGAAGCACTGAGACTCAAGGCATGACCTGCAGGTCTGTCAGATCCTGTTACGGTAAGAATAAAATTTAAAGAATTAATTCTTCCACTTATAACCCACACTACATAGCTGACTCTCATGTCTCAAATAACAACATATCATAAATTTACTAAATTTGCATTTCAGTTAAACGAACTCCTTCCATGTACTAAGGAAGGAAGCGGGATAAAGAGTCACAGCCTCTAGAAAGCATTCATGCTTGTTACCCTTTCTCTTCCTACCGTAAATGAGAAATAAAAACGTCCCCATAATACCACAAGGGCTGTTCATGGAACTGTGGTTTATATCCTGGGAATGCAAACGAGTGCAAAGACATTCTAAGGGAATGTCAGCTCACTCTGCTCCATACGGCAACTACACTGCAGGCTCAAGTAATACAGAATTCAGAGGGGGTTGTCTTGCAGTGCTCCTTCCTAGGTTTTTCTACATGGAACAAAAATCTCAACTCAAGTTTTTAAGGACAAATTACAAAACCACAAGGGAAATCAATTCCTTGTCATTCCATTTAAATTCAGCACATCTCAATTCCCAGGGCAAGCTAGTTAAGGTCAGAGTCTGGCTAGGTGAATAACATGTCATTACAGTCAGGAAAGCAGCGACAACTGCATAATGAGACTGCTCAATAACCCTAAAATTGTCTGGCTAGATAAGCAAGTCAGTGAGGCTTTTGGACACGGCTCCACTCCACACGACACAAGCAATTCTTCGAAAAAACATTAAATGCTTTCCCTTATTGGGTTTTCTGCAACTTTTCTTTCCTCCTCACTAGAGCAACAAAAGAAACCATAGGTACCTCCTCCATAGATGGGGGTGGAAGAATTAATTGTAGATAGAGATTAAAAACAGAAGATGGAAACAACGAACTCTGGTGAAAAAAAAACCCATGCATATTCTGATTTTTTAGGTGATCTGACGTATCTTTCTTTTTATAATGTGGTACAGATGTCATGATTGTAATGCGACATTTACAGGATTTTATGGGACACCTGCATGACCGATTCAGGGAACAGATGCATAAAAACACTTACCCTTGTAAGTGGAATGCCTCCGAGAAGGGTATCTCTTGCTGGGCCTTCTTTCAAATGTACTAGTTCTGCGTAATCTTGTCCCATGTGTTGCTTGATATTCTGTCCTCCCACTTAAAATACAGAAATAAACAAAGTAAACTACTGCCTTCTGCGGGAAGCTGTTCCTGGTCCTTTATACAAAGATAAATATATTGCTGTTACTTCACTAAATACCTGAATCTGAAGCGTGATCCCAGCCTTATGAAGTCGGATCTACTAGATTTACTATTTGCTGGGGCTCGCAATCTGAAGAAAGCATGGTGCTCCACTGCACACTTCCACAAATGTTTGCACGTTTTGGCACTGTCTAACCGGAAAACAAATGTGTGCTCTTGCTCTCTGCCCTAAATGCAGAAACAAAAGCTTTGGAAGTTGGCATGCATGATATTAGTTATTGTCCTTGGTAGGAGAAACACAGCCTGGGCCAACAGTGTGCTGAGCCTCCCTTGTGTTCTTACCAGCCTGAGCACACATCACACTTTGTTGGATCAGGCCCAAGTAAGGGAAAGAAGTTACCTGTTCATCATCTTCTACAACCACGAGCGTTAGTTTGCTCTTTTTAAAGTCCATTTTTGTGATTTTAGGCCTGAACACAAGAAGTAAAAAAGAATAAAATTAAAAGAATATTAAAAGAATTTTATTTCAACAACTATTTCATGTTTGAGAGTGGTGCTTCTAACCAGGCCAATCTACATTCAGCTTTAACCTTCAGATTTTAAACTTTGTAGATTCAATTAAAAATTACAAAATACAGTCAAGATCCCATTATGCAAACGAGAAAGATTTCAGCATTTTAACGAAAAGGAATATAACACAAAAGCAGATTACCAAAAGAATAAGCCTATTTTGTTGGCTCCTTCAAAGATCAATATGCCCGTTGGTGTCAGTCCAAGAGCATATTCACAACCATCTCTTCCCTGCAAGCAAGTACAGAATAAATAATCAATCTGCCATAAGCGGCGTAAATTTTACTACAGTAGTATTTAAAAAACCATAAGTCTTAAACTAAACAATAAACTTGGCATATTTTTTTAACTTTACAGAGCAGAAGAATATGCATCTGTATTGGGTGGAAAGTGGCATATTTTTGGCAACAGGAGGCTGCAGGGTGCCCTTTGTGGGAGGAGGCCACGTGCCGCTCTAAGTGCCTCTGAGATCCATGGAGATGGACCCACACCAACACTGTATCCAGGGGAGCCCACATCTCAGCTCACCTGCGTTTAAGAGCAGGCAGTTCCTGCCAGAGGAAGGAGACACAACAGGAAGAAACTGAGGGACACAGGAAAAGGCATGTGGGAAGGGACACTATGAGGGTGTGGCTGGAAAAGCACTCTTGGGAAGAGTGCTGCAGGTGGGAAGCATTTTTGAGGGACCATGGCCCATGGGGCAATCCACACCATAACAAGGACACTCCTCAGGGACTGATCCACACCAGGGCAGGGACTTCACACTGATAAAATAAAACATCACATGGAACTTACCTTAACTACATGCATATCTACACCATACATTTCTAGCCATTTAGCTTTGTTCAAGTAGCACAATTCAGCCTGCGCCGGGCTCTTTCCCCTATGAACATAAAATTCATACTTCGTGGTAAAAAATTTTTGTCTGCTTGAAATGCTTTCAAATTCCTTTCCCTAACCCTTTACTTTGTGTCCTCAGTCTTAATGACACTAAATGGTATTTAAAGCTTAGCTTATGTTTTTACCCTTTTCCCTCCAAATAAAAATAAATCAGAGGACTGAAAATGCAAAAAGGTCTGAAATTGCCAATAAGGATGAAAGTTCAGGTAACACAGCATCACTGAAATGTACCATATTTATTAACAAAAGACAGGAAAATGAGTTTGCTACTACCCTGAACACAAAATTTATGTTTGAATGAAAGAAGGAGAGAGAGAGATTTATTTCCAACATAAACAGGAAAAGGTCCCAGCTCCTTAAATTATTACAAAATAATCTAAAGAAAAACCAATACAAAATTAAAACTCACCCCACCAACCTTCCCTAAATTACTGCTTGCCATTTCTAGGGAAGGCGAGAGCTCAAAGCCTTTTTACAATACTTCTCCACAGACAAACACAAACCTCTATTCATGTCTGTTAAAGGGATTTGACTTTGGAAGAGAAGAAAACCTGTTGGTAGAGACCCCACTCCCACACAGGTACTCTACCTGCATTCTTTCCATTTCTGAAAAATGTCAAATTCCATTGCTTCGGTCTGGTTTGGTGCAAACCTGAATTCAGACACAAGCTCTGGTGTGTGCTCAGGGTGCTCACACTCTCCCAACTCAGCTGAAATCAATCAATTGAGAAGTTAAAAATATAAAGATCTTAGGGTGACCAGAAACATTTAATTCCATTATCCCTACAAAGACAAGGATAGTTTGCAAGTTCCTAAGCACGTTGCAGAATTCACTTGTGTCAATGCTTTAAGTTAACACCCCATCCCCCCACTCCTAGCCCCAGTAACTTCAAACCAGATTTTACAGCAGAAGTCAGATAAATGCATTTGCAGGAGCAGTGTAAGGTTGTGGTACACAATTCTGACATTCAGGAATGTTATGACTGAACCAGCTTAACTAAAGCTGCTTCTCTGGATTTTAAAGCACTTATAGGAAATAAAGTTTCTATTAAAAGCAATCATCAATGCATCTTCTGTTTTAGAAGAGGTTACTTTGAAACTTCCTCTCATTACATACTGTTCATTCCTTAACACTTCCCATTCTATTGCATGCTTTGTTATGCTTCTGTTCATGTCAAAACACGAAGGACATACCTAGTCTCATGAAACCAGTGATAAAGCTGTGTGGTTTTTTTAAAATCACAGTGGTGGTGTAACATTCAGATTAAGTAATTTTTAAGGAAAAAAATGCTGAAACATTAACATAATTAAGGTGTCACTTTCTACTTATATGCTTAGGCTCTGGTATTTTGTTTTCTATGAGCAGAACACTTGCCAACTCCGCTGAGCTCAGCAGGAGATGCAAGAGCTGAGCATTTCAGTGACTGACGCCCTTAACTGCCTTGTGTCTGTGACAGCTTTGCTCCTGGAGCCTCTCAGCTGTACGAAGAGGCTGCAACGTCACTGCCTTGGGACTGTGTGGCAAACATCAGCGGAAAATACACTCTTCAGCAATACCACGTGTCACTCGACATATGATGTGATTCCCAACCAGGCCTTTGTCAGTCAGCGTTTCTTAACTGTTTACTACTCTTACAACTGCTACCAAAATAAAAATAAAAATGAAAAAGCATAGAGGGAAAACAAATCCCTTGAAGAAAACAGTTTTATTCCTTCAGGGCGCTTTTACACTTAACAGCTGCAAAAATTTTATTCGCAGCTAGACTTCAAAAATACCTAGCAGGATCCATCAGTAGATAGGAAGTTACATTCAAAATCCAATCTGTTGGCTGATAACACCTACTAGGTGGTTTTGAGAACTTCAGCTTTGCTGAAACATTTAGCAGTCTTGAGGACATTAAACAGATTGAGTTCATTGGTCTTCATTTCTAATTACTGCCTCACATTTTTTTCTCTCAACAGTAATCTTCCACAGTGAGTTATGGTATCTCTATGTCCTTTCCTTTAACAGAGATAAGAATATCTCAGCTCTGTGGCTGTTCCACCAAAGCTGGAAGCCTATTTAACACAGATGTTGTTAAGAATTACTGGCAGTCCAGTCTCCAGTATACAAGAGGGAGCCACAGCAAACACATTAGCAAGGAGGAGTTCAAGGGGAGAAAAAAAAGTACAGATCTGAAGTTTGATGTGTTGCCAACCATCCAGGAAAAACATGGGAGATTTCTCTACTACTTAACTGAGAGAGAAGATGGGGAACGAAGGCTGACTGTGCTGTAAAGAGGATGTGCAGGGATGAGAAGAATCATGAGCTTGTGGGACAAAAGACACACAGAGAAGCTAAGGCAGTAGTATTAGGTAGGAGAAAAATATCACCCTTGTTTCTCCACAGCTGCACTCACTGTTTGTTCACTTTCAGGTGAACAAACTATGCTATCTTTTTGATCTCTAAGAAATAGGTCTTCAAAGTAAGAGTCAGTGAGAGGCTTGCCAGCTCCCTGCACAGCGTTGGAGGGCAGTGGAAAAAGCAGCTGTCACAGACGCTGTATGAGGACGCTGCTGCTACTGAGGTGGAACTGCACTCCCTGAATGGCTCAGCAGCACTAGTATTTTCCAATGCAAGGGCACAGCAGAGGACCCATCTCTTCATTTGTGTCTTCATGACATGCTTTGGCATGCCCCTTCTCTGCCCTTTTTTTGGGGGGGTTGGAAGGTGGGGTAGGCCTTACCCAACACATGTATATACATTATCCGTGTTCTTCAAAAAATAACTGCATAACCTGGGGGACATTTTTAAAAGAATGTTTCCTACAAAGTCTCTGAAAACTCCAAAAATATATTTATTTGTAAATATATGGCTAATTCTTTTATACTGAGGGAAAAAGATTGCAGTATCCCATGAAGATGTCTTACGATTAGAACTGAAAATTGGAGATCTGAGAAAATGTTTTCCTTATCGATTTAATTAGCAGCTTCAAAAGTATATCTGGTTAAACACTAAGACCATACAACACTAATGAGGCAGTTAAAAACTTACTGTAACAGAGAGAACTCAAGTTTGATGACAACTTTTCTGCAGATAATCCCTAAGTGAAGCATAATATTATGTATCTGCTTCACAAGTTACCCCATACTACAAACCAATGTTACTCGCTACAGAATTTCCTTCACAGGACTGGCAACAAATCAACACTTTACATTTGAAAGAGGATTCACACAAAACACTAAACTTGGAAGCTGCTATTGGTAACCAAGAATTACTGTAACGGAAACTTTCTTGATAAAAAAAAAAAACAAAAAAATAAACACCTAAGAAATTTAAAGCTTATCTGTGAAGAGAAAAAATAATTTTCTTTCAGCGAGCTCAGACTACTAATGCTTAAATAGCAATTTATAGCTTTTTCTTCACTCTTAGAAAAGGCACACTAAGGAGCAAGACCAGATTTTACAGAGTAAATGTAACCCACTGAGGAGGGAATCACTGACATTTCTTTATACTTTTCTGCTTAATTACATTTCCAATGTCAATAAAATGTAGCAAACTTTACACCAAAAATGCTTATTATTACGTATGTCAGCAAAGATAATGAATTAGTTGCAGTAATAAAGTAATTTTGGACAAGCTTATAGTAATGATGTCAAAATAGTGGAAAACTGAAAGTGAAAAAAAAAAAGACATCAAGAAAGTATAAAAGCTTGTTCCCACAGACAGCATCAAAGGGTATTAGTTTTGGTAGATAGCAGGACACATCATAAACATGATGGACAGCTATTGTATTGCATTTACACAGTAATCACAGGTGTCAGTTACTACCCAAAATGTAGAGGCATCAACCTATTATTCTTTGCTTGGTCCTCCTTGCTCGGACCAGATGTGAGGTTACCGGAGTTTTTATCTGTGAAAATGTAAGCAACAAATCAAATTCAGGCTCTGTATTTCCTCCACCTCAAAAAGACAAATGGAGTCTGCCTGCAGCAGTTCTTTGCACACCTGACAATCACAGCTGTGCCAGACTGGTGCAGTAAAACAACCCACTGCTTTAAGATTTACACCTGTTGCTGCTTGGAACTGAATTCCCAGTTTTGCCTGTCAAGTCCATCTAGAATCACTGAGTTACTTCCACTGCTGTATTAAACTAAGAGACTCTGCCTAAGCTCTCCATGTGCCATGGCCCAACCACCAGTGAAACAGGCAGAGAATTTTTCATTTCAATTAATTTTGCTGCTGATATGCTTAGAATGGTCCAGCTCACTGCACTTTCTTATAGAAAAAAAATGAACTTGGTTTGAGCTTCATTACAAATATTTCCTCCCCATCTTGCAAAACAAACTGCCTGAAATTGAACAAATATTTGCATTAACATGCTTGCAGCAACAAAAAAACGCCACATCATCCTACAATAACCTAATGAAACCCAGTGTACTGGAATTGCTTTTACATACTGAAATCCTTGCTCCTGACACAGAAGTGATCTTAGTTCTTACCCTCCCATGTAATTCTCTCCTCTCCAGTACCTGCCATTCCCTCCCTCTTGCCCTGTAACCATCTCCTGAGTCACACGCTGTGGGGGCTTCCTCTCCCAGGCACTGTTGAGGCAGCAGGAAGCCCAAATTCACAGGCACCTACCTCCCACAAACTGTGTGAAGGGCCAGCTGGCTCTTCAGGCTCAAGTGGTAACACTCGTGCACGCACCACAGCTTCTCCCTCAGTAGGGAGCTATTTTGGGTCCTTCTTCCCTGATCAGCCCTGGGTTTCCATGAAACTTTTGTCTAGCCATGCACAATCTCCTTCCCCATATCAAGTGTGCTGACATTGGCTAATGTAGTTCAGAAGGTATGAATGGAGACAAGTGAAAAAAGTGATCTCCCTAAAATTCTTCTCCTTGGGTAAAAGAATGGCATTTATATAGGATCAGTGAGAACACATTAGTAACAAAGGAAAAGAAACCAGTAGGTGAGATTTTTAATAAATTAAGACAAACCGCTTTCAGAAGATTGCATACCTTGAAGACACAGAGCTGCTAGTTCAACGGCAGTTTCGTATGGGCATTTCAGTCTTAAAAACAAAACAAAAAACCAAACTATAAAAATCATGTCTATTGTCAGTGAATTTCTCTTGCAATAAAGCTAGAAAGCAGCCTGATACAAAAAAACGGAAACATTAACTTCCACAAACTACCAACACAATGAAACATCTACAATTAATTTTTAATTGTATATGATTATTTCCTAAGTTGGTACATTCTGATTAGCATTAAACATGATACAATTCACCATAAAACAAGCTTGAACTAACAGAGAAAACACTAAATCAACTAAGGAACCATTTTTACTTTAACCCTGTATTTTAGAATATATAGGTTTGAGCTTTTTTGTTTCTGTAATTTGAAAAAAATTAGAGCAGGTGTGAATATTGATCAGGGTAAGACTATAAACACACAAAATATTTTCGCAGAGTTGACCTGAATAAAAAGTGTTGCACTTCAACTTTCTCTTCCTCTATTTCACCCACTATACTGAAAAAATGTGGCAAGATCATGTTACATTTTCAAGTCATAAAACCCAGGACAGTTTTTGATCTCTTTAAACATTTCCATCACCTGATCAATCCATCAAAATCTTTACCCATTCTATTTGTCAGTAATATAGTCATGATACACACAAAGTCCTATATGTCTGTATCCTAAAGAAATACAAAATGCACATGGGACTGTAAATCATGCTTATAATCTGTGCATGAATACCATAAAGAATTAAAAAGATCACACTGTTAAGGTAAAATTTAAAATCACTAGGAGATTAACTATCATAAATTCTTTAAATTACAGCTGCAAGTGGAAAAAGGTACTTACTTCCCTGAAAGAATGTCTTGCCGGAGCTGTAATACAAACAGGTACCTGACAAATAAAAATTCAGAAAGTCAAAAGTAATTATAGTGGCATCCTTCTGGCTCCACTGGCTGGAAGAATACCCCAGTTCATTGAGTAATAACAGCAATTTGAATAACTCGCTCTTTACAAAAAAAAGGGCCTTTGGGATCACACAGTTATACTCTGCAAGCTTCAAAGCTCCCACAGCTTTCACTAAAACCAAAGAGAACATTTTTTGTCCACTGGTTGTGTTCAGGACATCGTCTAAAGCCTTGCTTTAGATGTGCTCTACTTGAGCATACAACACAGCAACCTAAATGTTACTGACACTCCAGTGTTCTCCTAAACTTGGGTCTTACCTAATTCAGGCAGGAATTGAACTACAGTATCTAGAAACAAAACACAGATAAAGACATGTAGGCTTCAGGGCTGCCTTCTCAAACACAAATACAGAACATGGAACAAAACAGAACAAGGGCAAAAGGAAAGGTTCATACCAAAATGTCACTTAAAAATAGCAAGAAATTTCTGAATAAAAGAAACCCAAATTCCACAGAGCTCACACAATTATTTAATAAGCCAAGTAGGAATTTACAGCCTTCAAACTGTTGTAAGTATTTTAAGCTGTTGCTTTGCTAATCTTCAGTTCTAGGCATGCTTCACTGACACCACTTGGAGCTGGGCTCCAAGGCATGCACAAGTGCCCTAGGTCATGCAAGGGGTGTGTAGAGGACAGGCAGGCAGAGGCAGGCTCTGCACCGCTCTGGACACTGTGCAGTGAGGCTTGCAAAGATGAGTGACTCAAGAGAAGAAAGCATGAAGAACTCCTGAGAGCCCAGTAAATGCAAACATAAACCTCTCCTATCTTTACAAAGGATGCTAGAAAGATAAAGTGTTGTTCATCACAGAGGATGTGCAGTGAACATGGTGAAGGACAAACAGTTGGAATCAGACAGGGAAACAGAAATTAAAAGGAAGAGTACGATTTCTCATGCTAACACTAGAGCAGAATCAGATTTATCCATGTTAGCTCTTTGTCACACCTCTGATTCACATACTTGGCTAATGCCTGACTTGCCAATCAAATCTGGGTATTTGCACGCGTAGATTAAGCGTAGACACGTATACTTCCTGTTCTTATTGATAAACCCAGATGATTCACAATCCCATGAACTCTTCTAAATTTGCAAGAAGACTCCAGGCAGTGTTCCTATCAGTGTCAGGTGGCTTGTGCAGAGCTGCAGCCCTGCTCTGGTGGGTATGGCTTACTCTTGTTCCTCTTCTGTGTGCAGGCTCACAAGCATTGGCATTTCAATTGTTGCTACTCCAAATCAGCAAAATACTTTAGAAAATTCTCCACAACACACAAGTACAGATACGTTCCTCTGCTGTTTTTTTGAACTAAACTAACTCAAGTGCACACACAAGTGACAGAACATGTCTTCCAAAATGCACTGGATTTCGACTGTGTTTTTAAACTAAAAAAAAGACACAGTGGGTGAAGGGTTTTAACGCTTCCCAATACTGTGTTAATCATGAGAATGCGATGTTTGTAGCTTCACTAGAAATTGAAGTCTACTAGAAAGCAGATCTCCAGAAGGAATTTGGAACACCCCCTACCTGGAAAGTTAACAGTTACTGTTAATGATGATTTTTCTTCCACTTGGAATGATTTTGAGTATATAGTTATTAATCTTCACTTTTTATTCAACATGCTACATGGAAAATATGATCCAACTAGCATAAAGACTCTTAAAAAAACCTCCAATTAAAAGAACAAAAAATTTAAAAATTATAGAGTTCTTCAATTCAAAATTACTTTCCCCAACCAAAAGAACAAAAAAAAAGCCCCTATTTTTCTTACACAGTTTCAGTGGTCTTCTGTCAAGCTTATAATTAAAGGAAATTGTTCACAACACTGAATATTTAGCTGACTAAAGTGTTTTTCTAATTAAAATAGTCTTCTGAAATGTCACCTTTCAGCAATAATTAGATCACAAGGCATCAGAGGTTAATACGTTCAGACAAAATGTCTTACTTGATCACAGCAATGATCACATAGCTCAGAAACCCAATCTCACAGTGACTAGGATCATATGGTTCAGAGGATTAAGCAAGAAATCTTGTGGTAGACAGTAATGCAATAATTTGACCACAGGGGAAATGTAATACTTGCCAGACATGCACCCTGATGTATGAAGACTTACATCAATTTCCAGAAAACACATATTATTCCTACTAATTTAACTGCATTTTCTCATTAGAGATGTCCATAAATCACACAGATTTTTGGACTCTCTTAAGATCTTATACTCAGCTACATAAGTGGCAGGGATTTCTATAAGTTAACTATACATTATATAGGAATATGCCCTTTTACTGAATTATTGCTGCTGGACTAAATTGATAACGGATATTAAAGACCCTATGTCTATATCATAAGGTGGTGACAATTAGTCCTTTAATCTTGTCTCAGGCAGTGAAAAAAACCCATGTTCGGCACAGCAGACAGAGAAGGAGACAGTAAGCATTTGCCTGCAGGCATAAGTTTAATGTAAACATCACAGGCACATGAACTACAACAATCAACCATCTTTAAACACCTTAGGCTGATTAGGAGTACAGTGAATATTGCCAAGCAAATTAGAAGACACAGAAAGTGCCCTACGGTGAGAGACAGAACAAAAGAAAAGATAAAATAACATGAAGATAGATGACTACTATACAAAGAAGACACAAAGTATGCAGATACAAAGGATAAGTAAACCCTTTCCTACAGCTGCTCCTTTCCCAGTTTTCAGAATATCCTTTAAATCACGCCAAGGTGCTACAGACCTAGCAAGGCACAGGCCTCACAGAAAACAGCCCAGAAGACTGAAACGAAAGACTTCCAGATATTTGTAGAGTGACTTTATATAATGCAGACTTCTGCTTCACAGAGAGCCACGGGGAAGCAGAAGCGATTCAATCAACAGTTAACCAAGAACTCAAGCTGGCTATTCCCACAATTCTCTAGCCTTGGTTCCATTATTAAATCACCCCCAAGTCTCAGGGCAGGAGGAACAAAGCAGGGCACTGGCACTTTAGCAGGATATAATGGAAAAGCCTCTCAGAGCATGGCAGCTATCAAGAGCAGGTGTCTCCCAGCTGCAGCTCTCCCCACCTGACACTGCCTTTCTTTGCCAACTTCAAAGCCCCAAAACACAGCATCTCCTCCACACTAACACGCTTGGAGAGGCCCATGAATGCTTTCTGGCAGCAAATAAAAAAGATGATGTTTCTCTGACAGCAGGAAAACACCTAAGAAAGCAGACAAAATGACCACTCTTATTAAGAAAGCTCGAATCCCCTGCTTAAAGTACCCCCACATGCCTTAGATGTCTTAATTTCCCCGTCAGCCATGCACAGTTCCTACCTTGTAAACTCCTCGTGAAGGTTGTTCGGTTCTGACGAATAGTACTTAATTCGAAAATGCAACGTGTACGGAGGTCCAACTGCACATGCAGAGATTTTAAATGGGGAAAAAAATGTTTATACTCGTTGCAGTCCTGCTAAGGCAAAACAGTCGCCACACCACCCCACAACCCAAGAAACCCAAAATTAATTACATTTTTCCAGCTCCTCAAAGAAAATATTACATGTTTTTTAAATTTAAAAATGTAAGAATTAAACCAAAAAAATAGATGATTACCATACTTTATGATACTCATTTATTCAAATTTACCAAGGCAATAGCCCATTTGGCAAACAAATTTTTGTCCAAAGAGGTGTGCCCTACAGCATACTGTGAATGACAGCAAGTTCCAAGTAGGCTGCCTTTTGCTGAGCCCAGGGGGAGATGGAAGGAAGAAGGAAGGACAAGATGACGCTCCTGACCTGGCGCAAACACTCCAAAAAAAAAAATCCCTACCCAATAGATCAGCTTTTGATTCAAACACACGAACGAGAAAAGGTAAGATAAATAGGGTGAAAAATGCTGGAGAAGACTCTGGAAGGCACCCACGAACATAGAAAGCTAAAAAATTTCATGGGGTTGAAAGAATTGTGTTTTCTAATGTCAGAAGGTGAATGCTACATCTGACTGTACCTGTAACACATATAGTAAGAAATCGTCCAGCTACCATGAGACTGTGACCAATGCATCCTTATCTGCCTAATACTCATCTTCCGACCAACTGCCTGCTGATGTATTAATTGATGGAAAAATTACTTTTCCTCACTTTTCTAAGGTCTTCTGTAACACCATATCAACACAGTAAACATGTGCCTATTGATGATCTTTCTACTAAATGATATGCAGCTAAAAGTCAAATAATTAGAGCTTTGATTCTATCTCCATGTACAGGTCCTGTTAAGTCAGGTTATAGCACCCTGGGCTCACAGTTCGGCACCACTGGCAAGGTCTGCATAGGCAAGATAATGACTTGGAAAAAAGAGCAGTGGGCAACATCCATCATGAAAAGATGAACTTTTCACAAAGCATCTGCTGAATGCAAGGTAAAGGAAAGTATCCTGTTGTAGGACAGACCTTTACAACACCCAACAAACTGCTTCCCTCCTCAGCATTCCTCAGAACCAGGATTGGCCAAATTCTTTTTAAAACAGGCCCTTCACAAATTAAAAAAAGACAAAAATATGAAACTAAACTGGCTGAAGGTGTTACAGAATCACTGATTTTCCAGGAGAAAAGGACAAAGCTATCAGAGAAAGCGCAGCTGCAAATCAGCTAGTCACTTAACATAAAGCAGTCTGTGATGTGATGAAAAGGGGAAAGAAAACCAAACAGCAAAATCCTTATGCATAGCAGCTATCTTACCCATGGATTCTAGCAGGCTGACACCGACACACCATGAGGTGACAGCAAACTATCCTAAAGGCCTTTGAAGAACTACACCATTTACAAAAATTTTCTAGATATTTGGGTACTTATCAAAAAGAAAGGCAAAGCACCACTGAAGCAATCAGGACCTATCTCTGTGAGGTCCTGCAAAGGCGTCAACAATTTCCTCGAAAAACACATTTTAATCTCACAGAAGCCACGTCTTCATGGCCCATGACTGTTGCCAACTGCAGTATTGTAACGAAACACGTTAATGCCCCCCTCTACTGTACCCAAGCCTGCAAACCGATCATCAAAAACCCAGGAGCCACTTCCCTGCCTTAGACAATTTTCACAGAAAACTCAGTGGCCCAATCCAGCCCAACCCCTCCATCCAAAACTACCTTTGATGAAACAGCAGCTATTTCAAAATGACATTTGACAAAACAGCAGGTATTTCTGCTAGTTTTACTTCTAAAATAATATTCTGGGGAAAAAAAATTAATCATTACACAATGAAGTATTTTCCATTCACTGTCTGAAAAAAATTGCGGGATATCTGTTCTGGATCAGAAGCAGTGACAGGAACCGTGATCTGTGTTTAGGCAACCTAATTTCACAGATCAGATTGAAATTACCTGGCAACTTACTCTGCCTCAGACAAACAGCATATGTTTAACAAGGGTTTCTGAAGGCTGGGCTACTGCTTAATAAGTGCTCTTGCATTTAGACATAATATAGTTAGCCAATTACCCATTAAATAAAAACTATTTCCTAAGAAATATTTATTCCATTAAAGGCCATATTTAAACATTCTCTATCATGTTCTAACATGCTAAGTTCAAATTCTTTAGAAAGTAACAAAATAAACAGGCAGAGACATAGTACTTACTTTTTATTTGCTTCTTAATGAATTTTGAATGGTCCAACCAGTGCTAAAAAAAGAAAATCCACACTTAAAAGCAGTTCCATTTCAAGATTTTGTTGACTCCATAAACTGATTACAATAAAATTTATCAGATAAAAATCTCTTATAAGGAAATACTGCCATAATTATTTTCTAAACTTCTGCACATTGGTGAAAGTGTTTATTGGCACATTTAACAACTTCCCTTCTTCCATATGGGAAAGCTTGATTTATAAATTCATCAGTACTGCCAGGGAAGTCACTCTTCCAGAGAAGAAACCTCAAAATTCAAGGCCCCAAAGCAGTGGTGTGTAAGAAAGACACCCTTTTGCCCCTAATTCCTGAGTTTCAGTCTCCTTTAAAGGCCTGTTTGATGGAGACCCTCCAGATCCAGTACTATCCTGCCTTCCACTACTCCATAGCCAAGGTTTTTCACGGTAAGGATAGAGACTTAACCCCACTAAAAGCATTTCAGAAACACTGATGTATACCCCACCCCTTCCTTTTTAAACTAAGGCAAAAGATCTGGAATAGATGCAACAACGATGACAAAAACATATGATTCCCAGCAAAGTTTATGCACTGTCTTGTCAGTGTGAATTGCATCTATAGAAAGGCAGCAATAAACACAATCTGGTATAAATTTAGCTTAAATCTTTGACTGTCTCTGTTCAATGTCCTACAGAAGGCTGCAATCTTATTTGAAGCAACTCCATGTAAATGCTTCTGCCATGCAAAGTGATGGAAGAGTTTTGGATTTCCTTGAAATAAATGCTTTTCTAATCTTTATATATATTTTAAAATTATAAACTAGGTACTATGAAACAAAATCTTAGGAAAAAAACCCCTTTTCCTTCTTTCCTATTAAAGCATTAATATTTTCAGAAAAAGGATAATCTCTCAATGACTACTTATCGTTACACCAACACCATGCTACTATGGCTAAATAAATGTGCAAAATTATTCGCTGGCTAGTAATACTGGTATTTACTTACTAAGTATGTTCTAAACCAAGGCAAAAATTTATTATCACAGGTTTAAATGTGTACAGATCAAAAGTCTGACAACTTGTGACCTTTAAGGTATATAAATCTCACAAGAGGTAGGAAAATAAATGGAACAATGATTCTGAAGGTGATTTTATTTGCAGAAGACTTGCAAGACTCCCTTAGGTGAGGCTGCCAAGAAAACCATTCTTATAATCTAAGAAACCTCTACCAGAATAAAAATAAAACATTACAGCATCTCATATAAATACATTCCTTAGACTTGCAAGTAATTTACTTTGTCTCTACTTTGCTCTCTTATGCAAAATTACAGCTAGTGAAATCTCAAATTTTTGAAGGAAGAAAATATCAACATTGAAGCTTTGCTTTTTTTTTTTCTTTTTAACTGAAATTATATAAGTCTGTTACTTTCACAGCTCCAGGGCAGATTAATTATTTATTCTTCAAATACCTAGCTATGAAAATGTCTTTCTGTTCAATATTTATTTTGGCTAAAGAAAAACCCTTCAAAGACAAACATAATGAATCCATTAAAAGAAAAGTTTAGCTTCATGTAAAAAAACATCCATAATACATGCCAAAAACTCCTGTTAGTACCATGTTCTGGAACAAGCACTGCACAACCTGAACTATAATAATTCCCAATGAAATAACAGCTGATAGTCCCTTTCTTGGAATGTCGTCTTTAAGGTACAGTAAAGCTCAAATAAGAGCACATTTCAAACTGATTATATGCAAGTGCAAATACTTCAAATAATGGTTAAAAAAATAATTAACAAGACTTCAAGAACTACTTGTGCAGACCATTAAATGAGGCTACAGCTTAGAGAGGAAACTATCATCACTCTGTACCCAAACAGCCAGAGGCAGACAGCTCCAGGAGATAAAGCATAGCAGGCATTAAAGTCGCCTCTCTTCAGAAGCAACAGTGAGCTGCTGTTCTACCCCCATCCTACACTACACATCACATGTGTGATGTGCCACCACACGGATCATAAATACAAATACAGAGATAGGGCATGGACTGACAGTATTATTGGCCCAGAGCTCTCAGGCCTGGAAGTTTTCATGCAGATTTATGAACCAGCACCAGTTTCAAAGTCGGGTATTTTGTGCAATTTCTGTGAAAGTCAGGCTGAATTTTAACACTTCTTTGCCTCAGATAATGTCAGAGGGCTTCTTCACACTGTGTAGCACACCAGCTTTCCAAATGTCCCTCTGAGCTGAAAAAAATCATAGCATTCTAGCTAAAGCCCAAAATAAGTCTGGGCTTGGCTACATACTGCTTGCTGACTCAGTTAGAGGGAAGTGAAAGCAATGAATGCCGAAGTCTCACTAGGAAGCTGAATAAAACCAGAAGAGCCTTGCTCTCTCAGCACCCAAGACTGCAGCTCTGCCCATCTTGTGCTCTGGCTAAACAACTGTACATCATTTCAGGATCTGGACTCACCAAAGAAACTTAACTAAGGATCTCACAGTGAAGGACCAAGACTGGCCACATTCATTTCAACCATACACCACCATAATCCCCGTCTCCTGTTTGGACTTGGAAATAGTGCAGAACAAGGAGGAGGAAAGGGATTAGTTGCTTTAGGACTGTGTTACGATAGGAAGACAGTGTCTAAGCTACTTCACCCACAGTAAGGGAAGAAAAACCCAAACCTGATCAAACTGCAGGTAATCAGAATTCTATGATTATGCTGGAACAGAACAAGTAGTTCAGTTGGAAGGGACTACAATGACCATCTAGTCCCACTGCCTGACCACTTCATGTTATTAAGGGCATTGTCCAAACATCTCTTAAACACTGACAGGCTTGGGACATTAATCACCTCTCTAGGAAGTCTGTTCCAGTGTTTGACAACCTCTTGGTAAGGAAATGCTTCTCAATGTCCAGTCTGAACCTCCTCTGATGCAGCTTTGAACCNCTTCATGTTATTAAGGGCATTGTCCAAACATCTCTTAAACACTGACAGGCTTGGGACATTAATCCCCTCTCTAGGAAGTCTGTTCCAGTGTTTGACAACCCTCTTGGTAAGGAAATGCTTCTCAATGTCCAGTCTGAACCTCCTCTGATGCAGCTTTGAACCATTCCTTTCACTGGATACAAGGGAGGGGAGATCAGCACCTCCCTCTCCACTTCCCATCATCACCTGTAGAGATCACTGTGGTCCCTCCTTTAATTCTGTCAGGTAAACTGGAAGGTCAAATGCTGGATTAACTTCCATTTATTCCTCTTTAATCTCAGTAAAATTTCTTTTCTCTATCAAATGAATAATGCTTCCTATGGTATTAACTGACGTAACACAGTAGCCATTGACTGGGATTCATGTGCTGAAAACACACACCAATCAATTCCACATGAAAGAAACACCATTCAAAAAAAAAAAAATTGTTAAAATACTGGAAGCAAGTATTTATCTCAGCATGCTCTCCTGTTGATCATTCACTTTATTGAAGTGAAGAGGAAAAAATAAGTACCTCAACATTTCCTAGTGGTAGCAGCCAATATTTTCTCAAAATAGATATAGAGCATGGGAAAGATATTTGTGTCGAGATACAGCAGATAAACTACAGCTGCTAGAGCAGTCGACTTATAAGGACCACGTGAGTGCCAAATGAAGACGGAAAGGAGAATTACCACAGGCCGACACAAATCCCATCACACACCTGAGCTTTGCAAATTCCACCTCCTCTCTACTTGCTTCCTAAAAGAATGAAAATTCCTTGTCTTGATTTATACAGCCCTCAAAGATGACCGAAAAAGGAAAAAAAATGCATTTGACCCTTTCTGGGTCGCTTTCTTTGCTAGTTTAAAATGCATGAAGAACATCTTGAATAGACTGTTCTCCCTTACGCTTATTTATATACTTAACTATCAGTAAGAGGAAGCCCATTTTTACTGGAAGTTTTATTTGCTCTCTGAAAAATATTGGTTTAATGCTTTCTCACGCTGTGCCTGGAAGTACAAGAGAGAGAATCATGCTCAATGAACAAGCTCAGAAAAGGTGTGCTAAACAAAAGCCAGCACCTTTAAAACCAAAAGTCAATTATCCCTTCAGCTGTCTTCCTGCTTTCTGGTTTCCTAGGCACCTGAATCCTACCAAGCTGCCTACCATTACTCACACAGCCTTCTAAAGCAGAGAGCTTAAAAACGTATGTATCACATGGAGGAAGCAATCACCAAAAAACCAAGCTAATAAAAACTCTACCCACCAAACCACAATTTGGGGACTTCTCTACATTTAAAGATTTAAAAGAGAGGAAAGGAGCAAAAGCCCTCTTTTCTTTTGCAGGTCACCTTTCAACATTGTTATGGTAGTAACAGAAAACCAAATGAGAACCGGAGTAATGTAGAATCTCAGGGAGTACACAAACATATACTCAGAAGCAGGATAATCTCCCAAGAGTTCACAACTTAAAACAATGAGATATTATTTCTCATGTTTCTCTGATCCTGCCTAGAAAATTATGCTCCTCTTGAAAATGAAGGCTCACCTGACTGGTGACTTCAGCTGCCTACTGAAAGGCTGTAGAGAAGATGACTGACACTTCTCAGAGGTATTCCATGGCAGAAAGATGAGTGGCACCAGACTCAGGAGAAATCCCAGCTAGACAAAAAGACTGGCTCCATGAGGCTGTTCAGACAAAGCACAGCTGCCCAGGACTGTGCAGCCACCATCCTTGAGGGTATCAAGCACGACTGAACAAGCCCCAAGAAATCAGACACAACTGAAACTGCTATGAGGAACTTGGATATAGACACCCCCTTGCAACAGACAAGACTTGCAAGCATCTTTCAGGCTGCTGCTCTACAATCCGACCTACCCAACTTGAAAGAAAAAAAAAAAAAAAAAGGAAAGCCCTTCTAAAAAAAAACCATTCNACACAAATAGCATTCACATTATAAGACCAAGCTGGGATTGATGAGGTGAACAGTTTGAGTTAGGGTTCAGATGAGACCAACTTTTCACAAAATACCAGCAGGATCTTACTACAGGAGTTTCAGTCTCAGTAGGTCAGTTTTGGTTTACTCTCTTTGGATACTGGTGTCAGCATCTTGTTGAACAGGGCCCAGTGTTGAACAGTGGTACAGTACCACATCAACACCGCCAAAGGTGCAAGGACCAACCTGGTCCAGGTGCAAAGTTTTATCAGTTTCCTAAGTTGTCTCTGGCCTGAACAAGTCAGACCAGTTGCCCTCCAGCAGCCCCCTTCACCTGATGCCATTCTGCAGTTACTATGCCAAGTTCTCTCCTGCCCTGTGAAGAAGAGCTGCCACCTTCCACAAGTCAGACATGGTGAGATGGTGCAGGCAATGCAGGGTGCAAGCAATGCCGTCCAGAAGCAGAAGGGCAGATGGAGTTTTGATAAAGCTCTAGATTGTCATCTTGGGAAGCACAAGGCCACCGATGCTAACTCCAGAGCCCTGAGGTCACTAGTAGGCCTTAACAGCTCTTTACCAGCCCTATCTGAGACCTCCACATATTGTGTGGCATTCATGGAAGTCTGGCCTGTCCCAGCCTGTGTCAGCACAGAGCCATCTCAGAAGCACTCTGATAAATGATGTGGTTTAACTGCAGACCAGATGAACTAACTAAGAAAAATGGGGAGATATCTAGACATCCTTCAAGACCATTATCCTATCCTAATTCATAAACATGCGATAACCAAAGAATATTTTGCTTTGCAGACTTGATGTGACAAAAGTAAACCACAGAATTATATAAAAATATATATAAAAAACTTGTCTTGTCTAGTATATTTCTCATTAGATTTACTGTACAGACAATGGAAGCCGATACCATTCCAGATCAATTCTAGTGATTTACTTTTAATTTTGATGCCTGTGTCCAAACATTCAAAAATAAACTGAAGGGATTTGTAACAGGTAGGAAACGAACCTGACTAAATCTGTGGAAGAAAACTGAGAAAATCACTTCAAAAATCACTTATGCTCCAATCACACACAAAGACAAAAGAAACAAGCACAAACTGTTTGCTGTCTTGGAGAGAATTCTTTACACTCAGGAGAGAGGTGCAGAAGCATCACTGACAGGCAGTATCACAACCAGCTGCCCTGTATGCCTGCTTCTCAAGTCTGTGTCAGAAATATGTCCTCTCAAAACAGCAGGTGCTACTGGAAGACTAAAGACTGGAATTTGTTAGTGTTTTGGAGTCTCCCACCAAGTGTTCACAGACCACAATACAGACTTGGACAGCCACAGCTGGAAGTGTTCCACGTTCATCAGGCATTCGGCATTGCTGTGGAGTCAGCCACACTGCCTTTGTGCAGTTACTGAACTGGCATTCCTATCACTGCCACTATCAGAAACTGAAGCATCGAGTGCTACAGGATGTTTTACAGCTTTTGGGACCCTCCATCTGTGACTGGCATTTTTTCTTCTTGGCTACAATCCACAGATAAACGTCCTGCAACAACCACAGTCCCAAAGTGCTCACCATCCAGAGAAACAAGAGAGATTCAGGGAGGCGAAACTGAGTCACAGAGGAATGTCACAGCTTATTCATGGGGAAAATAGTATCTTTCTAACAGTAGCAGAAAAGGAAACACTTGGCATTATCAAAATATTTACTAGTCTCCCTTCTTTCCCACATCCAGTGTATCAAAAATAAGGCTTGTCCTTACTCTGCTTAAAGTATTAAGAAGTACAAAAGGAAAAAGACTCCCAGATATCACACTATGAGGCTAATTGACTGGTTTGAACTGCTCATTTTTGCACATCCCTCACATCCTTAAGAAGTCACAGCAACAGCAGCAGCTGAAAAAACCTGATCAATGAGCCCTTAAAAGAAAATTCAGATAGATACAGCAGAGGTAGTCATAAAGCACCAAGGCCCTACAAGTCCCTGACCCAATATCTCCTGAAACATCCAGGAATCTAGTTCCTGACGTGTAGAGGGAACAAAGGTACTTATATTAATGTTGTCTAGCTTACTTCCTACCTGCCCCCCAGCACTGCTGAAATCCTTTGTCGTGAGTCATACATGATCCTGACTCTCCCAGAAAACCTGGTCAGAAGGCTGCCTTTCATTGAGGTGAGGATCTCAGGGTCAGAATCAGTGCATCCTGACACACTGCTGCTGGTTAGGCCCACTCTGGGAAACACAGTTCTGGCCATGTTTTTGCCTTCCTGTTTTTGTACTTGGAGCAATTGCTTTCATGAAAGCCTGTCTCACTTCTACACAATTTTCTCCATCTTCTCCTTCCATTGTCTTCTCACCTCTTGCATCAATACCCAATTTAGAAATTGGTCAGTACTGAGAAGTTCAGATGATAACACAGTTTACCAGCACAATTCACTGCAGGTCAATCCTGGCACTCATCTTCCCAGGGAACCCTGGTCCCCACCAAGCCATGGGCACCTGCAGGAGCACAGGGTGTCCTCACACATCAGTCTTGCTGTACACATGCTGTAAATCCAGTGCTTCTCAATGTGCCAGATACACTGGGTGCAATCACACGTCCTCAAAATGCTTCAACTGGCTGCAGAGCACAGCTGGGAAAGGCTGTTCCATATGGACTTCTTTAAACCAAGGGGTCTTTGTGACATTAGAGAGCAGACATAAGGGGCTTAAATGACTTAGAGGGGATCACTGAAGGAGACACGCGTGAGAAAAGGGGCATTTTAATTCTTCTGCTTCCATGCATTCCCAGGGATGACAGTAATTCATTTGCACAAACTAAAAAAAAAAAAAATTCAAAGATTTACCTTAAAAATTCTTCCCCCTCAATTATTCTGTAATTGGTCTCACGAACAGAAACAAAATCATGATGGAAGCATGGAAATTCCAAGCTAATAAACACAGGCAATCTTTCAGTTATGAATTCTTGTAAAACACAGGAGGGGCTATGAGGGTATCCATATTTTGGTATCACAGGACAGAAGACTGGAACAAACAATGCAACTGTAGAAATGGAGATGTCTATATCTTGAGAGACCCTGTAATACACAGCTCACAAGGAGCTATTAACCACAGAAAGCCTTTTTCTTAAGACAATTTGGAATAACAGACAAAGAAAGAACACTCCTGGACAGAAAATGAATAAACATTAGCTACCAATAGCCAAAAATAAGTGTCAAGTACCCAAACCAACCACAGAATACTGGTCACGCAACCAGTTTCTACAAAGATCAATTAAATACTTCCTCACGGCAACTGAAATTCTATAGTATGGTCTCCCAAGATTTTATTATTGCTAGGAATAATTTTATTATTGCTATTTATTATTGCAGCCTCAGCTACAGCTTTCAAAGGCCTCCTGCTTTGCTAGAAAACACAGACTGTAGTAAAAGTAACTAAAAACCCAGTAAGCTTTACATTTTCTCTAAACCACTGCAGAGACCTCTTACATGAAAGTGACACTCTTCAATCACTCCAAGCACTACATCTCTGTTGAAGTTCTGTAACAGCTGACTAAGAAATTATTTTCTTGTATAAGAATATTTCTACTTCTAGAGTTAATAGCAAGTAACTCAAAATACAACAGTAGACTAAGATTTGTTTTAGAATAAACTATTAGATGCTTATCTACATCCTTCTATCCTTCTGCATCTTTCTAAATTCTTCTGAGGGATATCTTCAAAGAGCACAAACTAAGATACAAGATACAAACTAAGGCAGAGTTCACTGAATAGGCATTACAGTATTTTCTGCATTACTGCTGACATCTTGCTTTTACAGCTTTATTGGGGGGGGGAGTGTATTAAAAATAAGCTGTTCAAACAATTAAAGTTTTTTCTCTTTCAAAGCAAATAAGCTCTAATCATGATTTTGTTTTCTAAATCACAGCTATCAACACAGCTTGTCCCAACTCTTTGGCAAAGTTACAGGACTGCAGGAAACACAGTGCACTCAAAAGCTGCTGGCACTGGAGCACACAGAAGCAATCTCCACTATTCAAAGACTATTTTGTGCTCTCTTATTTGTAATGGTGGCTTAAAGATGTTTAGCCCTTAACAATACATACTAAAGACAAAGGCTTAGAGCCTCAAGGGGTTTACACAACTTTAATCTCCCAGTCCCCTACTTGCCATTGTGTGGCTGGGCTGGCACTAAGCAGAAGCCCATGGAGGCTATGCATTAATTGCTGTGCAAACGAGAAGAGGAGGTCACAAGTTCAAAACAGACCAAGGAATGCCGTTAAAGCATGGAACCTTTTGGCACAGGGTGCTGGGCGAGATAAAAGCTTGTGCCTTGAAGTTCTCTAAGCTCTACTCTCTGCCCAGCTTGAGCCAGACCAAAAAAAAACAAGAGCCAAGCAAGAGCTTTTGGCCTTGCACTTCAGTGAAGGTAAAGAACTTTGCCCTCAACACTCCTCTTAATGCAGGAAACTACAACCCTACCACCAAAGCCCTGCAACCAGAGTTGGCCTTTTTCAGAAACCCCTAGCAGCTGTTCACAGCCTTTATCCCTCTTTTAACTGTAGATGCATCGTGTACTTCCCTTCTTAATACAAAACAAAGAAACAGCACACAAACAAAGCCAGAACACTTGCATGTATAGGCACATTTTGCCCTGAACACAAGTGAGAGAGCTACATACAGAAGACACAGCTACTCACATCTGCATCTTTCTTACCAGTCAAAAGAGCCCTTCAGTTTTGCAAACATACAAGAAAATGAGTCTTCCCAGCTTCCTCAGCCAGGCTTCAGCTGATTTGCCCTCATTCTTGTTGAGAAAGGATATTTCACTCTCCCTTTCTGCTTCCCTTCTTTCAAAACATTATGGAACTCCTTGCTAGGTAACTATTCCTAGCTATCAAATTCACAGTTGGATGATTTGGCAGTCAGTGACAATATAATGCATTTTTCCCATTAGGAGCAGGCTCTGCTCTATTAGCTGTGTCCTTATAACCAGGTCCTTCGTGAAAGTACACACAATTTACGTAATAGAAATTTTATCAGGAGCATACACGCACTAAACTTCCTAAAAATCCCAAACCCATTATGGACATACTTCATTCAAAACATCAGTTTCCCGTGATATTAACTTAAATCAACTTAGACATCAGGATCATGTTTAAATAGATTAATACCACTTCTTCCCAAACCCACAGATGCCCTTCTTCCAGTATCAAGTCATTACAGTACCTGGAGAGGTTTCCTGTTGTTTAAAGTCACTGGTAAAACACAGATTATAATGCAGCTGCTAAAACATTGATCCATCTTTTGACCTAAGCTTGTTAGAGAATAAAGCTGAGAATTCTGGGATGATATAGTTAGAACCTACACTTCCCAAGATGTGAATATTGCAGCTAAAATTTCCCATTATTTTATTATACTATCCCAGAGAAGACATCTGCTGCTGCTTCATGGAAAAAACATTTACTAACTGACCAGAGAGCACTAAAAGAAACACGTATTTTCCAAGTATGCATATTCTCTATCCACAGCGCAGGTTTTTGTCAAACTTCCTGTTCACACAGAGTGAACAGACAAAGGAAAAGATTAAATATGTGTCAATACAGTTCAACTGCGATGCTGTAGTCTTTTAACCCTATCCTAATAATACATCTATTTAGATCTGTAAATATATATGTTTTTAAAATTTATTTATTTTACTTGTAGATACTGGAGGTCCTTATATAAGGGAAAGAAGGAGAACTTTTAGCTAAAACTTTTTGCTATTGCAAATGAACCTAAACCTACAAAGCAAAACAATCTGTGCACGGAACAGCAGAGAGAGAAAATTAACAAGAAATCCTTGCTTGCAAAACATTTTGAATACCATGAGCCTAGTAACCATAAAGCACATTTTTCTTTACCCACATGCATTGCTTTTTTAACCTGCATGCAATCAAGTTACATGCATGTCATATAAAATGGCACAGGACTCGTTCAGAGGATGTAGCTGTATGTGCAAGAACCAAACATGGCAGCACTTGTTTCAGCAGTACATCCCCCAATTCCAACATCTCTCCACGGAACTGCACCAGCAATACATTTATAATAGGCAACACAAACTACCGCAAAACATAAAAATCAACTGAAGTTATACTTACTGTAATTTGGGAAGCATCCATGAATTGTAGGCCAAAGTAATCTGTTTCTACAAGGTCCAAATGATACACAATCTGGTCAAACAACTCCTGTCCCTTTGCATTTTTCTGTAACAGAAAAGAAAATGCTTGTTTTTTTAACTGGTCAGTGTGGGTTTGTTTGGGTGTGTTTCTTTTCAAGTTCAAATGTGTGAGAAGAGATACACAAAGGAAAATAATATCAAAATAGCAATTCTATTTATTCGGAAGAATTGCATGGACGTTTCTTTTTCTTTTCCTCAGGAAATTTAGAGTGACATGCTGTTCTTGTCTGCAGCTATTCCAACAGCATCAGAGCTCATCCTCAAAGAAAACTTTCGAAGTTCATCATAACTAAAAATGTACAAGAGAAAGGAAAGGCTTATGTCCTACAAGTGTCCTAAGTCACAGAGCCATCATTTTATATCCCAGGAAGTCAGATTCTCCAGGAAAAGCTTGCTCGACACACTGCCTGAAATTTGCTGGCTATCAACAGGAACTGCAGTCATGCAGGGCCATACCACCACTGAAGGTGCAAAATAAATTCTGGACAGCCTGAATACTCAAAGAACTCTGTGAAGAAAATTCATGGGACATGATTAGAATCTTTCATTTATGTTGCCAATTGTCATCATATTTACAGCCTTTAAATGAAGAAACAAAAAAGGGCCAAAAAAGCAGTAAGTCTTACTTGGCATGACATCTGAAACATGCAGGCATGGAAATAAAACTAACAACTAAAACACCAACTAAGGATGACAGGTAGGTGTAGAAAACTTAGCAGATCTTAAAGGTAGGCTGCACTGGCCTGGATACTTGTTCTGAGGTTAAGGCAAGAATTTAGATACCCATTCTTCAACACTAGAAAACCAAAGTTTGAAGATTACAGGTAAGTAGAAGGAAAAGGCAACAACAAACCAATTTTTCATGCAAATCCTGCTGAGTTACTTGGGGAAGAAAGTTTTCAAGTTCTCGAGCAAGAACACCCCTTGGCCAAAAATACATGAGACGATCATAAATCTGAGTAAGAGACGGAAGCTACAGCTGTACTTTACATAGGGAAGTACTGATCAGAATCTACTTTTGTGACTGCTGTCCCTCTTACAACTTTAAGGACTTTTTTTTTCCAATTTTTATTTTTTAAAACTAACATATTAGGCATTTCCACTTCACCCCGAAATGTAGCAAAATTCACAGAGTTAAGCATTCTGTTCCTTTAGTTTGGCCTTCTGCACAAAGGCAGCATCGATCACAACATGCAGAACTCCTGTTCAGGGTTCTAAGCTGTCTAAAATCAGTCCTCTTCAGCAATAGACAAGATGATGACTTACACCTCTATTTCCTCTGTTTTTTCCAACAAGGTCAAGCAAGCTCAGGTACAGGTAGCAAATTTTATTTAAGTTGTATTTTTTGGGGTTTTTTAACTAACAAAACAGAAGCACAGAAATTGAATCATATCAAATTTCAAGAGCGGAATTAGGACCTCCGTTAAAACAAGCTGCACAAAAGTTTAATAACAACATTAAATTATCATTGTAAGATACTGTCTCATTATTTTGAGGGGAGCAAGAGGTGGATAATAGACATTCTTAACCAAAGTTCAACATGCTTTTAAAAGCAGATGAGAATACAATGGCTTCTTAAAACAGTACATTGCTAAGAAATCATCATCTTTACTTGTACAGTAATTGTTATGAACTGAACAAGAAGTATCCAGAACATATTTTCTCATATGGAGTAAAATGAGCACTTCTTAAAAGAAGTCAAACCAAAGCACGACGAAATTTAAACAGATTCTGCTTAAGTGAGAGAGGAGAAAACCCTCAAAAGCAATCATCAGAACATAAAAAAATTCAAAATGCAGGAAAAATGCACTTGATGCCCTACTCTGCTCATGGTTGCTTGCTTTATGGCATTAACTACCAGTATATGTTTACCTTCCACTGCCACACACCCAATAGAAACCAGAGAGAGCACACTCCACCTTCTGTACCCAAGCAGTAGTTAATGTTTAACATGTCTTACATGCAGAATAGCTCTGCACTGCACGGCTAGACCATAAAATGCAGTATTACATACACAGCTTACAGGAGATTGTAACATTTAACTCGTCACTAAATGAGCCTTCCCAGCAACTTGCACCACTTAGACGATAAAGCTGCTGCAGACCACAAATTGCTGACAAAAAACTTTCTTTGAGATGTTGCACTACAGGGAGAGATAAAAGTGACTAATTCCTTTCCCCTACTACCAGTAAAGGATGATCTGTTCTTCTTTATTCTGCCTCATCACTGACTGAAAATCCAGCGGGTCAGATTGTGGACTGATAAATTAATGTGCACTGAATGAAATGGGTGTAATAGGCAAAATAGAAGGCTTTTTCCTTAGGCATTACATATTCATGATAGTGGTTTCTAAAGCAAAAAATGTCTGTATTACAATAAACTTTCAATTTTCACCGTCTTTTTCTCCTCCCCTCCTTCTAGACAAAACAGTAGCTAAAAAAATGTTTCCCCTGTCAAAATCTGGTACCACATAAAGACAAAAAAATGATTTTGTACAGTAAAATTTTCATAGTAGATCTAATCATCTGGAATTTAATAAATCACACTCTCTCTACAGACCTTTGACTTGTGCTTATTTTCTGAAGATAAAGCTAAAAAACCCAAACCATAAACTAAAAATATTTTACAGTCATACCCTTGTAGACAGATGGTTCAGAACTATCAGATGTAAATGGCCTGCATAACTTACATGTCACAAAATGAAGTACATGGCAACAAACAGTATGCATATACTGTTATACAGAGTTACTATTTTGTTGGTATGGAAGTTACTATAATTGGGAACAGTGACGTAAGGAAAGTTGCAAAACCTTGGTTTGGTTTTTTTGTTTGTTTTTTGAGGGGCTTATTTGTCCTTGCTTTTTGTTTTCTGGGGTTTTCTTTTTGGTTTGTGAGTTTTTGTTTGGGTTTTTTTTTTGTTTTGTTTTGAAACAACAATTAAAGCACTGCCAGTTTCTGGTGAAGTGTTCCTTGGAACTCAGAAGAACTTGTGTGAGCACCATGAAACCTCACAGGCAAGCACTGGGAGGGTGGGCATCAAATGCTCAGCTTACAAACAAAACTACAGCTGCAACCTAAGGTAAAACTGAATTAGCATGAAGCAGGCACTTGATGAAACACAAAGACTGAATTACACTTGCAGACTGGGAACCTCCCTGATAATGAGCAATCACTGACAGAAAGGGAAAAAAAAAGGAGTTTCTCATGTCAGTCACCTCTGTTCCACCTAACGGTTATGAAGGTTTTGTCCACTCTGCTTCATGAAAGCCTTCTCAAATAAACCCCCAAATCATCCTCCTTGGGCTCACGAATCACATTCAGAGAGAATTCTTACGTTAAATGAGGACTCACTGCAAATCCTGCAAGGATTCCAATTGGGATGGGTACAAAGCACCTTGCACAGCCACAGTGACAGCTGCGTGGCCCACATTTCAAGTAGGCTACATTCTTGGCTGCCAGAGACTTCCCTGTCTCAGGGAATCTATGGAAATTCTTGCCAGCTAAAACATGACAAAACGAAGATTAACTTCTCTAATTAGAAACTCTTCCAAACTTGACATGGAAACAGGCAAGAGGTTTTAACGCGCTTTTGGTAGACATGAAGGAAAGAGAAAATTGATCAGTCAGGGACATTTTACACCAATTGGCCCTGTCTAAACAAGCTGATTAGTGTTGATTTTAGCTGTTCCAGAGCTCTTTAAAAGATTTTTGCCAAAGGGCATGAAAAGCGGACATACAAGCCAGGAAAGTCCCATTTCAGTGCAGATACAGTGCAAGGATGCCACTGATCACTCTCAGAGCACATACAAGCAAAGCTGGAGAGCTTCTGCCCACACCTTCCCCAAACTCAAGCGCAGTTCCTTGAACCCAAGTGGAGAGGCTGAAATTGTTGAGTCATATTAGAGAGCTGAGACTACAGGGCTGCAAACAAACTACTAACAGATTTCAGAAATAGTTGAAGCACTGCTTGGGAAAACAACCTGTCAAATAGGCCAAGAGGTGCATGAAATAGTCTGCAAGCTGACAAAATGACAACCAAAAATAAGGAAAGTAAGCTATTGCCATGAGAAAAGTCAAAGCCAATTAACTTTCCAATGAAAACCAATACGTCCCAAACGGAATAGTGATTAGCAACAGCAATGAGTAGGTAGGGCAGACTTAGTTTCTGTTTTGAAAGAAAGCACAAGATTATGTATTCTGCAATATGTTAAATATTTTTGCAGAGTGGGCTGCCATGGTCTCATGGTCACTGGCCCTAGGTGTGAGCTTCTAGTAGATTCTTAAAGGCACATTTGTAGTTAGCAATTCTCACCTCCACAGGCCTGATACTGCCCTGCTCTAATGGCACCAGCATTCCCTCTCCTTGGCGTCTCCTGAAAACAGAGTAAGCTCAGAATGTTCTGCTCAGTCCTCTTACACCAGAACTGTTATTAACTCAATTTTCAAACCTACAGCTCATTTTCAAACCTAAGACTTTATCTGTTGGTGATACTGCTTAGTAGTGAGAATTCGCTTTGCCTTTTAACAGTCACTGGCGGTGCTGTCTCCAAGTGTTTCAGACAGGCTAAACATGCATAAAAGCCATCTGTGCTTCTAATTAGCCTTGACTCCCAGTGCTCAGTTATCATCTGTCCTTTAACTTGCTTTCTTCTGGATAGTCAAGCCCTCAGTTGCTCAAACACACTCAGCTGTACTGAAAGCAAGCAGTAGTTCCATAATTTTAAGCACAAAAATGCAACTCTTCTGCATTCTTATAAATCAAGGGCATCTAACAGGTTCAGCCAAGTACATATTGGAGGCGATGGCTGGGCTTGCAAAAGTGCACTGAAAACCATGTCATCCATCCCAGCACTGCTACTATAAGTAGGATTGTCAAAGTTCGCTGCTTGTTTTCAAATTCCAGTTTGCACACTGCCATCCAGAGAGGACACTCTGGCAGAGGGCCATGACCTTGGTGCCTGTTCCACCCTCCTCCAGGGGCCTAATGAGCAGATTCATAAGAGTGGGGAAAGAATTGCATTTTTTGTGCTCAAAATTATGCAAATATTACTTTCTTTTCATAAAATCAGCATTAATCGAAGAAAAGCAAGCTATTTCTTAACACACCATACTTCCATGAGGCTGGCTAACTTGCTCAAGCTACAATGACGATGTCAGGTTATTTTCTTACCAGCCAACCATTGACTTAAATTTTCAGTCCCGGCTACAAGCTCACTTGAAAATGTGACACTGTTCAAATAACCATTAAGCCTCTCACCCTGTCACAGCAATAACACCACTACTGCTTCAGAGCCTGCTACTGCATGCAAATGATGTTTAAATGTAGTACAGGCCATAGAAACAAGCGGCTTTGCTGAATGTGCCCAGAAGAAAATGCAAGTGATGACGCATGTGAACTTTTATCTGAAGGAGAACAAAATTCATTTTAGTTCCTTTGAGAAATTAGCTGAAAAAAAGAGCCAAAATCCCCTTAACTTCCCCCTGCATAAAAAAATCAAACCGACAAAAAAATGCCAAATGCATACACACACCACCAAGTCCTTAGCCCTTCATCAGAAGGCAAAAACATCCCATGAACGGTATTTACTTATTATAACCTTGAAAGAACAAGCATTTTGCTCCCAGTCATTTCTGTCAAGGCCCCAAACTAAAACTGCTATTTCCTGAGAAGTGGCTTAGAAGCAAAGTTAAAGAACCCCTCAAAAAATGACAAAACACCAAAGCAAAAAAACCCCAAAACTGCCACAAATAATGAACCAAACCAACAAACCAAGATGCTTCCTTCAATTTACTCTCAAAGCCTATGATAAAAGTCTTAAAAACTAGGACTCTCACAAGTCACATCCCATCAAGGGGGTAGAGGGAACCTCAGATAAGCACACAACCACTTAAGAATATCCTCTCTGTGAGCAGATTGGCCAACAGTGCAAGCAAGCTGGGTTCCTGCAACCAGGATGCCAATGAGAATTTGTAGACAGTCATTAAGGAAAAAAAAAGTCCCCAAACAGTGGGTATAGTAAATCTCACTATTGCTGCACAGCAGCATTTCTCAACAGCAGCCAGGCTTTCATCTCTCCACCAACAAATAAACAGATCACCATATTTTATATGTACCAAGTCTCCACATAAACCCAAATGGTACTGGGCTTCTAGTCAGATCACAGCACATCTACCATGGTAGGGTGACATTGGCCAAGTCTCTTGCATCAGCTTATGCTTTCTATCTAAGGGCAGTCACCTGTCAATAAAAAATAAAACAAACAAAAACAAACGAAAGCAAAACAAAAAAAAAGGGCCCAACAACAAAAAAGTAACAATAAAAACAAATAAACAAAGCAAACGAAACCAAGAAACCCAAACCACTAAGAACTAAGAGTGGGGAAAGGTAATACACTATTTTCAAGCTCTGCAATAGGAACAAAGAAAAGATTTTTCAGTATTCATAAAGTACAAACTCATTAAGATGAATCAAAGATTGAATTGGCAGCACAGCATTATAGAGAAGATACAGACAACAGAGCAGAGAGGGAATTACCTTAGATGCAAACAATCTCTAAAGAGTCCAAACCTGTGCCAAGTAACCCATTGGAGAGATTCCTATGTACAGTAACACAAACATAAAGCAGATCCAGGAAAGTCATGTGAGATTTGAAGGGAGACTATTGGGTTTCCTTTGCCTTTGCCACTTCATACATCCCCACTTCCAGTCACTTCCTTCCCCACCTCTCAATCACATTCTGTCTCTTCCTCAACTGGACAAGTACAAGTGAACCAAATTTATAAAATTATCTGAACAATGTTAACTTTTTCTGAAAGCTGGTTTTGCACTGTTGTTTCCAAAACAGGCACTTTCACTAGCTGAGTTTTACAGTACAGGCCTTCAAAAACTATGATTACAGTAGCATATCCAGAGGCTCAGAAGCCTGTTATGCTGCTGAAAAAAGGAGCAAAAAACTACCACGTCTCAAGACCTACATTATCTATTATCTGTAAGGGATAATTTCACCACTTGCTTAGTTTTTTTCAGAGAAGATGGGGCTGTCCCAGGCTGCACACAGCTGGTTCCAGCCATCTCCGCAGCAGACCCATTGACCACTGGTGGTGGGGGGTAGGAAGTGGGTACAGAAGTCAGGAGTGAAGGAGTGGATTTGAGTTAGGGTAAGAGTCAGCTTTATCTTGACCCACAAGCCTTTTCGTTCCCATTTTTTCTCCGTATTTTCTTCCCCCATCCTGCAGACCGAATGAAGGGGCTGGGTAGGAGCCTGGCTGATGGCTAAGGCTGACCCACAGCAGTCAGGAAACTCTCGTGCAGGGCAATTTAACATTTCCATCAGTCGTCTAAAGGGCATGCTGTCTTTGAAAAGCCTTTAATCTCTCCAAAAGTCACATGAAGGGCAGGCAGGTACTACCATGGTGGGTGCCCTATACGTGCAATTACTACTGTCAACATTATTACCAGCAATGACATTTTTATTTTATTAGACTCAGATGAAGGTGAGGTTCTGCTCATTGTCCCTATCACCTACATGTACTACTGGCAACACAGACCTCTTCCTAAGAGAAAAGCACTGTCAAGACTTCTAAATGGGATCCTCAGGCAACAGATAAAAGCTACCATCAGCCACAGAACAAAGCAGTGAAAAAAAAAAAAATCCTTACTTGTAACTTCATGTTCTGGAAGTCGGTCTGGACTCCTACTATTTCAGGCACAGACAGGTTACCCCATCACAATTATACACTCAGAGGCACAATTAAAAAAAAGGGTTACTTGTATGTAAAGAAGATTCTTTTTCACCCCTAGAATGCCAGCTCCCTCTCCTGACCCACTTGAAATATTACATGCCCCTCAGGTTCAAACACAAAGCTGAGGAAACATGAAGTGGCTAGAATGAGGAGAAAAAATACCCATGCTGAGACTCCTTAACCTACACAATTTCAGTCAAAATATAATTTAAAGTTCTGTATTCCCAGAGGAAAAGGTATTATTTGATAAAGCTAAGCTATGGGCGTCGAAGTGGAAGCCACCTCTTTGAGATGATACCATCAAACACAAAACAATGTTATGCTTTAGGCTTCCCTTGCCCACTGCCCTCTTGCACAAATCATGGTAGGATAGAGGTGCCATTTTGCTGGAGAGCTAGAGAAAATTCTAGGTCATGAATTTAAACTGTATTTGAGAAATAACACAGAACACCGGCATTAGATGGCATTAAAAAGTACAAGGAGAAAGAGGCAAGTGCTGTCAGAAGAGAATCCCGGGAGAGTTTAGCGAAGACTCTGCACTTTCTTATGCTAATGCAGTACCAAAGTTTCAAATGACAGCTTTGCTTTTTTCTACACCTGCATTTGAATTCTCCATGAGTAGAAATGGTTTTAAACAGAAGCAATTGTACAAACAGAATTTTCCATACAGACACATCCTTCATATACAATTCACATGTATGGGTGCCTGACTCAACTATTTCCAATTTTTTTAACTTGTTTTTAAATAGGATGCATTTTTGACTGTCTACAATAAAGCAGTTTACCAATAAGCCTCTACTGGCAACCTTGCTTCAACATAAATGTAGCTCAGACCAGCAGTAATGGCTAGTGAGACACACAAGCAACACAGGTAGTTGTACTTGACATAAATTAAGGCTGCAGGGTTCCTGCTCTCCCAGCCAGACAAGTCCCAGGTTCCGTTCCTGACTCCTACCCAAGAGGTTTGTCAGGGCAGCCGAATGCCTTGTAAAGAACTGGCTACAGGGGGAAGTTACATCAGTTAAACATCACTACTGATTCAAGCTAACAGTGCTTTCGAACCCCCTCCCCACACAAATGACCACACAGCACAGCCCAGCACGGTTTGGTATGCCAAAAGCTTCATCCTAACGCTGGTATCCAGGCAAGGAGGAGGCCACGAAGGTGTGCTGTGGCTGGTAGGCAAAACCTAGGACAGCTGCTCTAAGAACTGGTATCTTACACAATGCCTTACAGACTGTCCTTTTTGGGTGCATAGAACAGAATCCCCACCACCACCTGCTGACCTGTAAAAGCAAAAAGGTGCAGATTCCTTTAGTAATATCACATCATGTATGCTGCATGAATTTACTTTTATTTATGTCTGGATAAAACAAAAAGTTCCTTAGAACCACTCTTCTCCTCCAGCATAAAACTGCATGCTGTTTATGCCCATATAATCCACAGTGAAGTATTTCTATGTCTTTTTTTTAACTTAAATAACATATACTATTTATGGCACTTTTCATAGCACAAAATTAATTCCACATGCATGCTAACATTAGCATTAATTAACTATATTAACTGCCTTATAATGTGCTAAACCTTCCATATAAATAATATTTATTATTAATCACCCTGACAGTTACAGCCAGTAAAAGAAGTTCAAAGATGTGAAACAGAAGCAGTGACCAAAAAGGGAGTTTGGAACTAGAGGACAAAGCTCTAATGTGGTCTTTTCCTCAGAATCTCTATGGATTTAAAATACAAAGAAACTATTTTGGAAGTTATTTATTCAGACAGCCAACTGACTTCAGTACTCTTCACTCTTTGTTCTTTCATACAGTAAGTCATAGGACAGGACCTCTGCAAAGAATCAACTCCAATTATTTGCTTCTCTCTGAAGAAAGCCAGAAATTCAGAGATTCAGAAAAGTCAGCAAAACCTCTTAAACTGCAGGTTTATAATCAGCAGATGTAAAAACAGGGAAGTTTGCCACTAAAAATATTTCATTTAGTGGACAGCCAGGAAGACGTAATTCTTTTTAAACACAAACATAATTAGCCAAGTATATGCAATTAAAAATGATCGCTACAAATTGCATTTCTTTCTAGAAAGACAGAATAAGCAAGAGGAAAAGCCATGTGGTTTTTATTTTAAAAAAAAAACTTCATTAGAACAATTATAAAAAGTTAGAATAAACAGCGGTTCAAGCTTATAGAAATCACCTCTCTCAGATGATGCTACTGCTTAGTTAAAACTAATGGCAGACCTAGGTTTATTATAACGAAGTTCAGCACTCTAATCTTTTCACTGCTGCAAAGGAATTACATGAGAAGATAAATTCTCATCATGCCATGGTATTGAACTTCTTGCTCTCTTATAAATATTCAAATCTGAAGGACAAATGAACACCTTATTGTACTGAAACAGGCATGGCAGCACAACGTTCTGTTTATCTTCATTCTAAAAGATAAACAAGGACTCATGTCTGGGGTTTTTTATTGAATAAACTTAGAAGTTCTGAGTGTTAATATGAGGACCAGAAACACTGGGTTTTAGCCAAAAATGTTTTGTTACTATTTCATGCCAACCAACAGATCATCCAATCCTGTTAGGTAAGAGGCTCAGAAGATAGAAGCTCTGATTGTTAACAAAACCTCTGACCCCAGAGTCAGTATGCAGAAAAGTGCAGTATTCATCAGAATCTGGAAAAGTGATGTTTTCAAAAATGAGAGAAAAGAAGAACCAGTAATCTGCACAAGTGCCTGGCTTCTTCCCTGTCAGGATCCCTGCATGCTGCAGTTTTTGCTGCCTACTCGGAGGGAATGTTGTGTGCCAGCACTTCCTCTGGATGTACTTTAAAAGACAGCCTTCAGAAATTTTACGGCAAAAATACAGATGAAAACACGTGATCAAAGGTACACATACATACATTCCAGAGAGTACAGACAGACTTGCAATTGCTAGAAAGCTGCCCCACGTATGGTTTGATTTGAAAATCTATTTGCAGCAGGCCACAGCTTTTAGTAGTTTGCAGGAAGGTTTGAGTTTTGTCCTTTGCTTTGAGGGTTGGCCACCCTGCCTGCTCCATGCCATGAAATGGATTCTGGACATTTGCACATCAAGGAGAAATAAAACGGAATCCAAAAAACTCTAATTGAAATTAAACCGAAGGACCAAGGAGTAAAAAAATATAGTATCAGCTTTTCAGCTGGCTTATTACACATGTGTATTAACAACATCTCAATAGGAGCTTGTATGTTTAATTCAGACCACCACACAAACAAAGGGAAACTTTTGCTCTTGCCACGGTGACTGCCAGAGATTCAGTAGAACTCATTAAACTGGTGACACTCCCAGTTTACTGTGACAGGCTAATGGGGCATTCCTTGTGGCTGGGTCTTTTCACCTGGGCATTCTACCTCAACAAAAGTTTTGCTACGCTTGACAACTTTTGCAAAATTTTTTTTCTTCAGTCTGAATCTCAAGACGGATCAGATCAAACACTCCAAACTGGCCAGTCACACATGGCTGAACCACTACCACCTCAGCTGTCTAACAACTTGATTTTTAAGTGGAACTTTTAAAATTTTTTTAGTTCAAGGAAACAGCAGTAAGGCCTTACAGTTTGAATACATCAAAGTCCATACCCAAAAGTCACTGTAACATGAAGCCACTTCACAGAATAATAGGTTTTAGTTGGAGGGATAATGAACTACTTAAAAATGAAACCATTCTTTGCTTGCTCCAGCAAAGACTGTACCACCAGTTCTTTGCAGACATTAACAAAAACCTTCAATTATAAAGCAAGCAAAATTGGTAACAGTTGCTTTGTCTCAGAAGAATTTTATTTCACAATGAAAGTGAATGCAAGAGCAGAGAACTCTCACAAACTCACAATACTTCAATTAAATATCCAACAGATCTTAAACCACCAGCATGAATACCAAGCACTCTGAAAAGTCACCAAGTCACTGGAGGATCATATTTTGCAGCCCCAATTCCGTTTTCTACCACTTATCATAGCATACCAGGTTGGAAGCGACCTAACGGATCATCTGGTCCAACCTTCCTTGGCAAAAGCACAGTCTAGATAAGACGGCCCAGCACCCAGTCCAGATCGATCTTAAAAGTATCCAGTGTTGGGGAATCCATCGCTGCCCTGGAGAGATTATTAACATAAACAGTGTTTCTCATTACCAGACTTACAGATTTGGAGAGAGTCAAGAGCAAACCTGGGTTCTTCTGTTGGAGCAAAGTTCTGCAAGCCAAACTCTGCCTGTAGGGACAGCTTTGTTGCCTGACAGCTTTTAGATGACACCAACAACTCAGGTGACTTCAAAGTCATATGTATGTAGCCAGCAGAGCCCTTAAGTCCAACCAAATACAACACCACACTGATAATGCAGGAAGAACAAGTGTCAACTCACTTGTTCAGCTGCGCCGATTCTGAAAGAGACAGCATGCCATGAAGTTTATTCAGGCTGAGCAACAAAGCACATATGACTGTTGATTCAGCCAGAGAGTCTGTAGATTAAGAGAGACTCGTCTTTCATCTCCCTGTATAGAAAATACCGTATGTTGGGGGAAAACAAGCAATTTAGATGAAGAGAGTGATAAGCTGACTGCTCACTTGCCAATCACATACACTGAAGATCTTTAATTATGCCTTTTTATAATCTTGGATGAGAGACCAACAAAAGTTGTCTATCTCGATTGTTGGGTTTTCAGCATGGTCTCCCACAACATCTCCACATCCACACTGGGGCATTGCAGTCTAGATAGGTCAATTATTGTTGTCTAGATCAAAGGGAAGTGATTAGTGGTTTGAACATTACCTGGAGATGTGCTTTAATGGGAATTCCCTTAGTGATCTATTCTGGAACCTATCTTGTTCAACACCAGCATCTACCATATGGAGGAAGAGACAGAACACATCACTTTTCGGAAGACACCAAGCTGGGGTGTGCAGGTGACCTGTGTGAAGGCAGTACACAAGGACACGGACAAGACAGAGATCAGGAAAGAGCTACAACAGTGTTACAAGGCTGGATCGTATATCCCACCGGGTTGATAGAAGTACAGAAAGATCACAACTGTGACAGGCAAAACAGGCTCGACTTGGAGAAGATTAATTTAGCTCACTTCCAATTGGTAACAGGAGGATAGTGAGACATAAAATCAGAACTAAACACACTTTTCCCCCCACTTCCTTCCCAGGCTCAACTTCACCCCAGACTCTTCTACCCGCTCTCTCACTGAGTCGCACTGAGGAAAACAGGTAGTGTCTCTTCACTGCTCCTTCCTCCTCTTCCACTGCTCCTTCCTTCCTCAGTTTCAGGATAGGGTCTAACCCTCTGGGATACAGTCCTTCACTGACTTCTCCAGGGTGCACTCTTCTCATGGTCTGCAGTTCTGCAGGACTGGCTCCAGCATGGGATCATTCCATAGAGCAGTCTTTCAGGAACAGACTGCTCCAGCATGTCCCCCAGCCTGCTCCAGCATGGGCTCCTCTTTCCATAGGGGCACAGTCTCCTTTGGGCATCCATCTGCTCCTGCTTTGGGTCCTCCATGGGCTGCAGGTGGATCTCTGCTTCACCGTGGGCCTCCACGGGCTGCAAGAGGACAGCTTGCCTCAACCTGCTCTTCACCACAGGCTGCAAGGGAATCTGTGCTCTGGTACCTGGAGCACCTCCTGTCCCTCCTGTTCCTCCGCCTCCAGTGACCTCGGTGTCCGCAGGGCTGTTTCTTTCACAGTTTTCTCACTCCTCTCACAGCTGCTGTGCAGGGCTTTTTTCACCTTCTTAAATACGTTATCACAGAGGTGCTCCAACATTGCTGATGGACTCAGATCTAGCCAGTGGCAACTCCATCTTGGAACTTGCTGGAACTGGCTCTATCTGACATGAGGCCAGCTTCTGCATCTTTGCACAGGAGCCCTCCCTGCAGCCTCCCTGCTACCAAACCCTGGCATACAAATCCAATACATATGTTTACCCCCTTTTGCAGACTCCACTGTCTTGACCTTGGTATGTAGGCTTTTCATACATCACATACAGATTACTAGGCCATCAGTATGAAATTCAAAACAGTCAGGGTTCAGGGGGAGGGTAGAGAGTCTTGCTGTACTAGCTCAAGACAAGGTTATCTTAGATCTGCCATACTCACCATTACTGAAAGGCAATACTCTCTCTACTGACAATACCACTGAACTCATGTCCTCAATGAGGGATAAAAACTCTTTCAGTCTCTGAGAACTAGGCTGTCTCCTCCTGTCTCATCTGCCCTCCCCACTCCCAACTTTCAGAGGAGGAAAAGATTTCACACTTGTTATTCAATAACTTTGGGCACTGAATTAAAATACAACCTTTTTATATATGTAATATATTTACTGATACAAACACAATCAACCAACAAAATAGAGGTTACTTTGATGCGAGAGCATTCTCTCCTTTCTGCTCAGACATTCCATGCAAAGGGAAGTGCCAAGACTCCATGGGCCACAGGGAGTCAGTGGGGAGCACACGCCTGCCTGCAAGAAACACCACATGCTTTCCAGATTCACTTTCACAACATCCAGGGGCTGTGAAATCTCATGTGTTGGAAACCATCCTTCTTCAGCCTGCACTATTCTCTCACTCCCAGTGAATTCATTTTCCCCAGTGAATCATGAAGACACAAAATTTACAAACTACAATATGACAAATATTTAACAGTTTGAAACATTTTTTAAAGTTTTATTTTATTTTAAATGCAAACACAGGTTTAGATTTATTATCTCCCAACCCATGTGAGTCATAAGTGTTCCCACTTTCCCCCTCCCCCCAATTTAAGCTTCCTGCAAATGAACAGACATAAGATTGATAGTTTGTTGGTAACAAGCCTTTCCTGACATTGTGTGTAATTCATACTGAATTAATGCCATTTTGTTTACATGCAGCATGTAGAAGCAAAGCATTTTCTCAAGTTATGTTCCAGTTGCCTTCTAGTTTTCATCACTGTTAAAGTTGCTGGTTGTTTTGAATTTTCAGGATAAACCATGATCTAGGGTGAGTATTAAATTGTAAGATTTGCTGAAGCACAAGGATAATGGTAGACATCAAACTCAAACAATCGTCTTTGTTACTCTCCTCTGAAGCACCCACTTAGTCAAGTATAACTGCACGAAAAATGGAAGCCTAACTACTCGAAACAAGCATTTTTTAAAAAAAAATCCACTGGCATAATACATGTGGTTCCCAGGACACAAGATCAAACAACAATTTTCAGAAATATGCATGTCTAACCAATTTGCTTTAATCCAACACAGTCAATGCTTAAAACATCATCTTCCAGAGAGTCTACAGTTGTCTTCAAGACCCTGGAAGGGATACACAGATGAAGGAATGAGTTACAGCTTGTTTATCATTTGGATACAGGTGGATGTTTTCACGGTCAATAAGGTAACTTGACACTCCACTTCCCTCATGGAGAGGTTGTGCCACAAGCAATTTGTCCTGGAGTAACTTCTGCACTTCAGTAAGCTCCGCATCCATTGCAGAATAGGAAGTCTGCAAGGTAACCATAGCAGAACAACTCTGCTAGAACTACTACGGCTAAGTTGCTTATGGTGTTAAGCCTTAATACTAAAAACTAGGTTAAACACATACCATTTTCCAGTGCATAGTAAGACTGACTCAGCAGAGACTAAAACAGGCTTAAAAGGCAAACCAAAGACATTGCTTGAAACAAACAAAAAAAAAAAATCCTTAAAAAACCCCCAAACAACTACAAGTAGCTCTGAACATAACCCATCAAGATGAATAAGAACTCAGGGTAGTATGTACTTAGCAGTGTTTTTCACTCGTAACATTTGCATCATACTTAGAGATGAGGATTTACAAAAACTGCAAACAGCTTCCTCCTTTTGGAAGATACCAGCAGGTATGCTGCACTATTTACAAAGCTTCACGAGGAAACCAGAACTGCCTATTTACATGTCAGAACAAGCTGGTGCACATGTAACACTACGTAATGGAACAGACATCACATACCACACTTTCATCATGCACTAAAATCACATCTTAATTTTTCTCAACAGCTTTAGACGGCATCTGTATTTTTGTATTTCATAGCAGCCCAGCACTAGATCCTGTATTCTTTTTGCAGCATCTCCATAAACTGATGAAATCTTACTTCGACGTTTTCAGACAGGGTAGGGGTTAGTGGAGTCAAGTAATATTTTGTTCATATGATATCACAATATTAATACAAAAGGAGTGTTTTTTTCTGCATTAAACATTGTAGGCAGATCAGCTAGCTGACAAAGAAAGCATGCAATACCTGGAGTGCACATCTAACATCTCATACGCTACTGATCCAGAAACTGAAGGATCAAAGTCACTGCAGTGAAGCAGAGGAGAAAGACTTGGACTGAAAGAAGTGAAGGCTGCAACTGTGGGCAGCATTGAAGAGTCGAGAGAAGACAGCAATAAAATGAAAAAGAAGGTAACAAGAATCACAGAAGCAGATGTAAATTTTGAAATAAATGAGGAACAATTGAAAAATTCAACCTTGAGAAGAGACAATGTGGAAAAAGACAGGAGACCAGTTGGTGATCATCTACTAGCCTGGAACCCATAGAGATTACCAGGGTTCATTATTAGTATTATACTAATGCTAATATATTACTATGCTTATATATTTTATATTCTACGCTAATATATAATATATAATAAATATATAATATATATTAGCATTAATACAACAACAAAACCACATTATCTTTTAGATGGTATACATCCTGAGCCTTACAAGACCAGTTTAAGGTCATAAATATATCTTGCTGCACGATCCTGCAATGCCCAGCACAACCCTGCCTTAATTATGCCTGGTTGGGCACCATTAACAGGATCTAGATGCTCATCTTCAGGCCTTGCACAGCTACAAGTTGTGTAAGGAGACATTCTGTTTACTTTTTGCCCAACATAGCTATTTTAAGTTCAAGCTACTTCTTCAATTACAAAAAAGAAATGTGAAAACCAAAACTGGAGGCCCCAGAGGGGGAAGTGGATGGCATTAGAAAAGTTAAGCAGAAAAGATATTTGTAAACAATTTTTCCAAAACCAACAAAATTATTGCATGTGTAAATAATTGTACTAGAGAACTGACTGCAATGCAAGAATCAAGGTACAGGAGGGAAAAGAATTGGGCAATCAGTTGGCAGAAGGCCCTGCATCAACAGCCTATACTCAACGGATTGCCCAAGCAACACATTGCCCAGATAAACAGCTCCAGAAAATTGTGCAACAAACTCTGAAGTGCCAGTGCCTCAAATTAGGAGAAAGGAAGCACAGCTCTCACACAACCCACTACCATGCTACAGCTTTCAAACACAAACTCATGAGCAACTCACTCAGATTTTATCCTTCCAGTTTACCACATCTGCCCACTACAGAAGAGCTAGACTTAAAGATTATTATAAAATTACTGTCAGTTCCAGACAACAGTATCAAGTGTAGAAGTATGGCATCCTACTTCTGAAAGGTAACAATTAAGCAGCAACTATGATGAAGGTAGGGGGATAATCAGTGTTGTCTTAGTGAGAAAAGAGGATTATTTCACATTAATGTATTAAACACAGACTTAGACTATGTTGCTGCGGCAAGTCAATGTTTATTCTCACAGAGTAAACTCAGTCTTTTGGTGTGAATACACCTAGTCTTTACTAACTCTTGAAGCCACAGACAGGGATTACTAAACATATCTAAGAATTCTCAAGCTCTCTACTGCTTTCAAGTTTCTTGCTTCCTGCTGTGCTGAACTTGAATTGCCATCTATCAGTGACAGAGAAAGCCCTTGTGGAAGAGATGTTGATTTAGTGAAGTACAAGGAGCTTAAGAGTGAACTGCTTCCGAGGAACTCCCAGCTCCTCAAAGTAGTCAAATGTGTGCATGGGTGCACATGTGAAGACACCCACATACACTTAAGATCCCAATTTCTCAGCCCCATTTTAGTCAGGAGGCTGATTGGAAGCAACAAAGCCTACAAGGATACTAAAAGCTGTATTAGAATTCCATTACTAGGAGAGAATGTCTCATCATTATGGCAAAGATAAAAAATAAAAAACAACAAAACTTGCCTAGTAGAACTCTGGCTAGACTTCAATTCCCTCCATAGGAAGAAAAGCCAGATTGCAATCTTGAAGCCTGAAATATTAACACGTTTCCCTAGGACAAAGACCAAGAGACTACCGGTGCCAATGCTGGACAAAGCATTCTTGTTTAAAGGGACATAAATGTGGCTCTTTCTTCTCCCATCTCTCCCCCTTCACACTGGAGGTAAGTTCATTAACTGCAAAATTTGCTGCTAGGGCATGTTAAAGCACCTCCACTGAATTCAGAGAGATTTCACATCTATACCTACGTACTCCCAAGAAAAAGGAAAGAAAAACAAAACAAGATAATGTAAAACTCTCAAAGGGCAGGAGGCTTCAACATGTCCCTTGTCTTGCATATTTAAACACAGTATGGACAGATGGATGGATAAATAGAACACCCAGCTCCTGAAAACTTTTATGGGTAGAGATCTCATGGCTTCTCTGGATAACCTGCGCTAGTGCTACACTACCTTCCCAGTTGAGTATTTTTTCGTAATGTTCAGTGTGAACCTCTCAAGCTGAAAACAGGTCTTTGGTCTTGTCACATCATCTGTCACTACCTAGACAAGCTTGGCTCCATCGTCTTTGTAACTGCCCTTCAAATAGCTGCAGACTGCTATTAGCTTACTCTACACCAGACAAGGCTCACTCCCCTCAGCCTCCCCCTGCAGATCGTGCAGACCACCCTGACAATCATCCACTGAAACATCTGCAGTTTCTTAACATTTACTTTACTAGCAGGCCCAAAAGGAATGTTCTTAGTACAGGATCCTAAGTGCCAACAACAGAGCAACAATGATTTCCCATAATCAGCTGGCTATATTTGTAATGTAGCACAGTGCCAGATTTATTGACAATGATAGCACACTACTGGTTCATATTTAACTTGCTTTCAACCATAATCTCCAGTTCTTCTGAGCAGAGCTGCCACTTGGTCCACCAGTTCCCAGCTGTACTGATTCATGGTATTGTTATGCATCAGGTGCACAACTTTGCACGTTGTGTTCTACTTCATGAAGCTTTTTATGGCCCAAGCCTTAAGTCTCTCAAGATCCCTTGGGATTTATGTTTTGCCATATGTCATGTCAGCCACTCTCACTAATTTAGTGTAATTGGCAAATATATGTCATCATCCAAATCACTACATATTGAAAAATATGGACCCCAGAACCAACTCTTGGCATACTGCACTCAGTCAGCTGCCAACTGGATGTTGAGCTATTGATAATAGTCCAGCTGATTTTCAACCCATTAAGCAGCTTGTTCATCCAGCCCATACTTCCTTAGACCTCTAAATGTGAATGCAGTTGGTGGCATTATTTGAGACCTCAGTAATGTCAAAAGGTGCCACTGCTCTGTCCTTCATACAGAGAGCCATTTTTCCACAGAAGGCAATGAGACTGGGTAAGCAATTTAACAAGCAAACTCTTGTTAAATGCACACTATTAAGTATTAAGTTCTTGACCATGTATTTACAAACTTAACCTATGTGGAAACAAGTCATGATCCTTCCAGGGAGGGAAATAAGGCTGACTAGCCTATCACTTTCAGAGTTTTGGGGTACTTTTTTTGCAGATCATCATACGATTAGCCTTTTTCCATAATTTTTCCCTTATCTACTACTATACCTATAGAAACCCTTCCTATTAATCTTCATTAGCCCTAACTCTGCTGGGCTTTGGCCTTTCATTTTTTATCCTTAAATACCTGAGTAGTGCTTTCATACTCTTGTTGGTGGTCCATGTTTCCACTTCTTATATGACCTTTTTCTGTGGTTTTGTTCATAAAGAAGCTTCTTGTTTAGTCAAGTGAGCTTTTCTATTCAAAGTCCTGATATTCCTGGAAAATGAGATGGTGTTTTCTTGAGCTGTCCAACAGCTCCGATTTTTAAATTTCCCTTTTCAAGTCCTTTATTAAACATGTCCCCCACGGATTCTAATTTAACAAATTCTCAGATAAGCCACAGTCCAGCACCACAGGCCTGATTTTACTGCTCAGCTTTCCAGCTTTCTCCAAATCCTGAACTCAGTCATCCCATGATCACTCAAGATCCACCAGACTCTTTCATCTTGGTTGTATGATAGGTCAAACAGAGCATCAGCCCCATCTGCTAGGAATTCATCTGCTACACCTTCTAGGAACCTCCAACATCATCTCCCCAAAGTTTTGAGGCCTTCTTAGCAGATGTCTGGGTGGCTAAAGCCTCTGTGAGGTCAATGGGCAGAAGAACTCTAGTTGTTTTCAGAAAGCATTAACCACAATATCATAGGGCACGCAAAGCACATGATGGAGAAAAACAGTTGCATGTATTTACCAAAGATAAATCTGCTTGATCAACACAATTAACCACTATGACAAAGTGATTAAATCCGTGAGTGAGAAGGGAGCAAAGTTGCTCACTTTGACTAAAGAACTTTCAACATCATATCTGACAGCACCCTTGAATCCAGGTTGGCGTATAGTTAGTTAACACATCTAGACTCTAGCGGATGAAACACTGGCTGGATCATTTGGCTCAAAAGGCAGTAGTCATCAGTCCATACTATACCTAGAGGGTACAAGTAGAGTTCCTCAACTAGAATGAATCCTCACTGAGATTTTGGAACACAGTGAGTCAAGGGGTCTAGCCACACTCAGGTGCAGGGCAGCCACAAAGCAACCTAGACAGGCTGGCAGAATGAGCCAAGAGGAACATTTCCTGTGAAATATAAACATGGCCAAATACAAAGTTCCATGTTTGGGACAGGCTAACCCTCTGCAGTGGTACAGGCTGGGGTCTGATTAGCTGGGAGCAGCTCAGCTGGAAAGGACCTGACGCTCAGAGCCAAACCAGGAGCATGCCCTGGTAATAAGGAAGGCAACAAACACGCTGGACTGTAGCAACGGGAGCATTACAAGTAGACTGAGTGAACTCACTATTCCTCTTTACTCGATGCTTGTTGGATCACATCTAGGAGAAGGCACTCAGTGTGGGGACATTGCTAACTGGAGTGGGTTCTGCAAAGAGCAGCACTTTCCCCAGGAAGAATGGCTGAAGGAGCTGGGATTGTTTAGCCCAGAGGAAAGAAGAGCAATCTGATAGCTAAGCAGAAGTAACTGCAAAGACAGACAGAGCCAGGGTCTCTGCTGAGATGCATGGTAAGAGAACAAGACACAAATCAAAATAGAAAAGGTTCCAATTAGACACCCTAAAAACCTTTTCCCTTAGGGTTGCCCAGGGAAGTTGTAGCACGTCCATCACTGTTTTCAAGACAAGACAATACCCTCAGTCTGAATTCAAATTAAAAGCCTAAATTCAGTTTTGACTCTGCTTTGAGTAAGAGCTTGGAACAACCCACACGACTATGAACTAAAAGCCTTTAGAAAGGTCTCTTAACAACAAGAATATTCTCTAGTTCTAAGCATTTTTCTGTTTAAGATCTATGAAGCCATAAGCTTTGGACAGCAACTTTCCCTCTTTATACCACATCATTTTTTCTTCCACTGGAGAATTCCAATTGGTTTTATAACTTCAGGCTTTTACAGTTCAGTAGCTTACAAAGTATCACCTTATGACAATTCCTTAGGGCCTCTAAATGTAACATGACACCAAAGAAAAAAAATCTGAATTCAAAGGGGGAAGGAAAACACCTCTCAACATTAAGACACTTCAGGGTTTTTCTGTGAAAAAATCAGAATTAATATCTATATTCACTGACAGAAGAAGGCATTTGAAGGTATTTCCAACATTTTAAAAGTACTTCCATATTGAAAAGTACAGAAGCAACAGTCAGTGTGTTAAAACACAAGACACATGAGAACACAGACCACAGTATCTCTCCACCCTTAAGAGAGGGGGGAGCTCTTTCAGTTCCTGATCCTTTTCAACAAGAGTAGAAACGCTAATAAAAAATACTGCACTGACCAGCAGTCAACAGAACAATGCTCAGAGATCTCTGTGGTAGATGGCATTTTCTGGCAGAAAGAAGAACCAGCCTTTTCTGCAGAAGACTGGAATAACTAATTTCAAAATAACAATGAACGACTCACGATGTATCTCGATTTGCAGACATGCCATGAAACACCTGTTTTACCATGTCTATACTTCTTTCCCGAAGGGGTCAAGGTAAGAATCTTTCTGCTCTATTACAAATGGAGGGATCTACGTGCAGTTATACCTCAGCAGCACAAGCCTCAAAAATGCCAGCTGGCTTTCTCCTCGCAAAGGTGCAGATTGCTCTAGGACCCTGAACCTGCACAGCTCCACTGTCAAGCAGGCTGCAGTCAGAAAGAAGCTTTGCACTGTTAATGCCAACCAATTTTCCATGTGCCATTTTTTTTTTCCAAAACTTCTACTTTTAAAACGGAAAAGTCATCTATTTATTTTCTTTTGTCAACATATGATACCAGAAAAGCAAAGCTGCTTTCATAACCAATCATTATATGAGAAGAGTTACCACTGAACTGGAAAAGAGCAATATCCAGAATAAATCCTCATAACAACACAGTGGCACTTCAGTGAGATAAATATGAAGGGAAAAACTCCCAAAATATAAAATGATCCACTCCAAGAAAGTTCAAGTAAGCGCTTCCATGCTATTGGATTCTACCTCTACTAATTACTAGCAAGCAAATTCACATTAAAAAAAAACCAAAAACAAAAATACCAACAAACAAACAAAAAACAAAACAAAACCAAAAAAAAACACCAAACCAACAAACAAACAAAACAAAACCAAAAAAACCCCAAACCAAACCAAAAAAAAACCAAAGGAAAAAAACCCCTTCTGATACACAATTCAGGTACCACATTCACTTAGAACAAAGGTCCTGGACAAATATTTTTTTAATTTATATACTTTTTCTCAGTATACCTTAGAGGGTGGTTGACTTCTCTATAAAATGATATAGCAAATAGTATGAAGTCAAATGCATTTACAAGCTAGGATCCTATTTATATACGATTTCTTTAATCCTACCACTTAAATAAAAAGCCAGAAACTCTTGTGCTACTTTCTCCAGCTTGTGGCCTCTATGAGAATAGGAGAGGATTGCCTTTCTTCCATAGTTAGAACATGCTGTTTTTGAAAATTCTCAGTATTTCAGGTTTCAATGTAAAATACTTGGCTTCTCTACACAGAAGTTCACAAGAGATGTTGTGCTACTTTGCTGGTTTTTTCCTTTCCCTTAGACAAGGGCATTTCAAGTATTTTCACAGGACACATTACTTTCAAGGTTTCCACAGGGATCCAGGTCTCCCACTTAAGAGTCAAAGTACCGAAGACGTATCTGAGAGAAGGATTAAGACGGATGTTATGTAATGGCAAACCTTCCCCATTCTATTCCAGCAAAGCAATTAACCCAAAGATTCAAAGGAAAACTACAGGTGAAGTATCAGCCTATTTTAATGTGTTCTCAACATAAATTTTCCTAAATACACTCAAACAAGTTACAGAAATGTAATCTAAAGTACAGTGATGTGGGAATTCATTTCCTTGATCAACTGTACTCATAAGATAACATTTTAAGTTATTTCCTGGATCTGATTCTTTCCAACGGTTTTAATTGTTGGCTTGGATGACAGAACAGGTATGCTTTTAAAATTTATAGATGTTATCAACACATAGGTCAAATAACTTAGGTGAAAGTGTCCAAAATAAACAATTCTATACCAAGATTTTTTTTTTTTTTTAAAGATTAAACCAAGAAAATCAAAGCAGCACTAGTAAAGAAAGCATCAACCAAAAGAGGTTTCAAAATTAAAAAAAAATAAAATCCATTAGACATGAGATACCATACAAAGAAGATAAAATCAAGAAAGCAGTACAGCAGAGGAGAATGGAGTGCTCACAGTGGATTAAAAACTGCATGGAGTCAATACTAGACTGTTGCCCAAAGAAGCAGGTCTGATTTCTAGCAGGAGTGTTACCCTCCTAGGAGTGTTATCAGTGAGGTCTCTGGAAAGCAAATACAGTTCCTCAGCGATAATAACAAATCACAACTAGAATCCCATATTCAGTTGGGGGCACCATGTTTTAAACTGCAGACAGAAAAAGAGAAAGCACCCAAGAGAGAAATGCAAAGACAATGGTTTTAGCAAATGTGGCTTATACAGAACAAAACAAAACAAGGCTGCTTGGATGTTTGTCTCAAAAATGCTACCATCTAAGAACACAGCCCAGTCACAACAGTCTCAATATTCACTCCTTCAATACACCCAAGTGTTTTATGAAGAGGACAGCAATCAGTGATATTCTGTATGGAACAGGAAAGTTTGAACTGAAAGCTGAGCTTATTTGGACTAGAAAAAAGTTTTAATAGTTAGAACACTAAAACAAAGCAGCAAGATACCCAAGGATGTTGTGGGATCTCTTGCCTTTGATGATTTGCAAGAACTAGACTGACAAGTAGTCCAAAGAGACTTGATTCTGCCCCAGTATCCTGGGCAAATGAACAATATCACTTGCATTTCTGTGGTACGAAGTGACTTTGCAGTATTAAGTCCATGATATCTTCAGAGTAAGTTTGTTCTTTAATTTAACAACTGCCCATGCTAGAAACAGAAATCAGAACAGTTGAGGTTGGAGGTGACCTCTGAAGGTCTAGTCCTGCTCAAACAGGGCCATCTACAGAACTCTGTCCTGGACTGTGTTCAAACTGCTCTTCCATTCATGGATGGAGACTACACGACCTTTTGGAACAACCTATTCCAATGCTTGGTCATTTTACAGTAAAAAAACTTTTCCTGATGTTCAGATGGAGCCGCCTGTGTTTCAGTTTGTGCCCTTAACATCTGGTCCTGTCACTGGGTGCCACTGAAGAGAGCCTGTCTCCATCTCTGCACCCACCCTCCAGGTATTTAAACACACTGGTATGTGGCGTGTGTCATCCGTGTGTCTCCTCACCCACTCCATGAGATTTCTCTTGTACAGGCTAAACAGTCGCAGCTCTCCCAGCCTTTCCTCCTATGAAATGCTCTGGTCTCTTAATCACCTTAGCAGCCCTTCATTCACCTCTCTCCGTTATCTCCACGTCTCTCTTGTACTGGGGAGCTCAGAACTGGACTCAGCACTCCAAGTGTGGCACCACCAGTGCAGAGCAGAGCGGAAGGATCAGCACCCTCAGCCTGCTGGAGATTCATCTAGCTTCATCTACGCGGTCCAGGATGCCACTCGCCTCCTTTGTGGCAAGGGCACACCGCTGGCTCAGGTGCCACTTGCTGTCCACCAGGACCCCCACGGCCTTTTCTGCAAAGCTGCTTTCCAGCAGCTTTCCTCCAACCCAGCGTCTGCTGATGCCTGGGTTTGCTCCTCCCTTGGTGCAGCACTTGGCACTCGCCTTTGCTAAGGGACAGGAAAGAGAAAGTAAGACTTTATATCCTTCCTTTCAAAACTGATTCAAGCAACCTGTTTCCCAACTGTCTTATTTTATACTCTATCCATTCTCTATATTCTTCCATATTTTTCCATCTTCTACCAAATCTTTCTTCTGTTCCCTGCAACATTTTGACTATTCAGAGCTATAAACTCCTTATATATCACATTTGCCTTGCTTCTACTTACACTTCAAGATCTTGTCAAGCCTGTTCTTCAAGGCACACACACCTTCAAGCTAAACGAAATATATTTAAATGAAGTCTGAAATTACTGCTTGATAAACAGCACTGCACATGTACCATGTCTCAGATGTGACTCATCTCTACCAGGGGCTAATATATATGCATGCCAAGATCAAACAGAACAAAACAAATGCCATCAAGATTAAGAAGAAACACACATACACAGAGGTTCGTATTTACAAGGCAGCCCAAAGGAGTGTGCACCCAGCTGAAATGAAGTGAAATTCAGGCACAGAGCACCACCCTCCAAGGCATATAACCTTCAGCTATACTTCAGGTTCAAATAAAGAACAAATAAATTTAAAAAAAAAACAAAAACAAAAAGAAACAACAAAAAACCCAACAACAATCAAGGCAGTAACCAACAGAAATAACTCAGCGCTGGGAGGCAGACTTCCCTAGATTTTGCTATTGCTTCAGTCCCTTGTTTTTTCAATTTATTAAACAGCTGTCTCTGAAATTTTGAGACGTAAACAATGAGCAGAGGATGATACTGCTTCAAATTAAGCCTGCACAAAGTCCAAGTAATTTCATTGGAAACATAGTTTATAAAAAGCTGAATTAGTTCCCAGTATTACTGATGGTAATAGTGTTCTTTACTCTGGGTCACAGTGCATTCTGCCTGCTTCCGACTATGGAAGCAAACTCTCAGTTACCAGTCTGCTGTTTCAACACCCAAAACTCAGATGGAGAGATGGTTTGTTATGATTCTTTCTACATAAGTTTCTCCTCTGTATTACACTCTGCAAGAAGCAAGCTATGACTGGTAGAAGATTGCTTTATTCCAGGCTATTTAATAGCACTGAGTTCATATTTCCTCTAACATATGAGGAACACTTCTTGATAACACACATCAGATAATCCAGGAACGTGGGTTCAGCTTTCACCTGAAGCACTGCTGCTTTATTGCAAGCAATTAGGCTGGTTTCTACATACTCAAAATGCTTTAACTTATTTAAACTTCTAAATTCTCTGCTATCTGGAGCTTTCACATCTTTACTGGCAGAAAAGTGTTCATGCCCTCATGGTTTGTTTTTATAAAAACATATTTAATGTCATTGTTCCTAAGGCTCTAATTGTCTCAGTAATCCATTCTCATATATGAAAGAAAAAAACAAAACAAACTACCAACCAAACAAAAAAAACTTGTTGTTTTTTTCTTTATTTTTTTAAATGTTATCAGCTTTCAGGAAAATATTTACTGTACTCAGAATATCAACTGACATGTAAAGATTTCTATGGAATAAGATTAAGGGTCCGTTATTCTAAGGGAGTAAGTCCTTAACATCTTGGAGCAGAAGTACAAGAAATTAATCAAATTTGAGTTTTCTTCGAAGTTATGTAAAAAAAATAAGCAATCCCTCTTGGCACGTGTGTCATTTAAGACTAGAAAAAGAAAACAATCAAAACAGATGTCACTAGTAAAAGCAGTAGCATAAATGTCTTTTTCAAATTGCACACACATACACAAGAACAAACAACATTCCAGCCTCATTCACGTTTAAATTAAGATTCAGAATACCTAAAGGCAGCTTCGAAAACATCTGTTAATTCAGCCTTTTTTTGAGGGGAAGAAAGGGTAAGACACAATCTCTCATTTATTTAAGCAGCTATTCCGAGAAAACTGATTATCTCTCCAAGGGAATGTTAATTCTTCTATCTTTTCATTCAGCAACTGAACAACAAGTCATACATACCTGTACATACATAACAAGATTGAGGCATGCACTCAAAAAAAAAAAAAAAAGAAACAAAAAAAAATTTTTGGATGCTTTCAGCAAAGTTTTCTTTATATGGCAATAGTTTAAAAAGAGACAGAAGTGTTTGTACTATTAGCTCCTTTAAGTAGATCACAGCAAACATACAGGAGCTTTGTCAGAGTACAACAGAAGTAGAACAACACTAGAAATCTGTGCCTTAGCTTGAAAAAGAGCAAAATCTACCCTGAAGTGCATATGCAGGTTCTCAAACTCTATCTCATTATCACCGGCAAGCATGGTAACTGTGCAAATAGAAAAGTTCTTGCCAAAGGTCTTTTGTGATGACCAGGCAGGGTTGTAAAGACATCTGCAATCAACACATCAATTTGTGTGGATAGTGCGGCTGATTTTCTTCTTTTCCTCTTCCTAGGAGATATTATTCATGGCATGTTATACAGGTACTGTAACTACAAAGTTAGCCAGAAAATAAAATTAAGTCTACTGCAGAATTAGCATAAAAATCATTATGTGCCTCTGTTATCTTCTGGATGGCTAATTATCATACAATAGTAGATTACAATATCACAAGAAAAGGCATATACCAGAGGTTAGAATTGTGAAATTTAGCTGCAATTTATCAGAAGGCAGGCAGGAGACAAGAGAATGAAACCCTCATTTTCATTTCAGTGCCCAGCAACATTCCTCTGTTCTGAGCTCATGCTCTGCCCTGTCTCGCTCTTGGAAAGGCCAGAATATGGTCCCAGTTTGTACGAAGGAAAAAGCTCTCCAGCATTACTTCTCTTTAAAGCTCTTTTCAAACCTAAATGATTTTGTGATTTAGTAACTGGGTCTCTATAAAGAAAACATATCTCTGTGGATTCCAGATCTCCCAGGCAAGCACCTCAGACTTTTCAGAGTGTATCCAACTGACACAGTGCATGGAGACTGCTCACTTGTGCAGAGCATAGACTCTAGAACTTCCCAATAACCCCAGATGTGTGTAGTTTCTATAGAAAGTCAGCTTAGGCTCTGCTGTCCCGCTTTCCTTGCTAATGTCTCATCTCAGCATCAACAATGGGGGCCGAGGAGGAATGCAAGTCGAGTAAGACTCACACAGAGTCTGAACAACCACAGATTGTGTAAGATCTGCTCCCTCATTCTCTCACATTCTGCCTGCTCGAATCCCACTTGTGGCAACAAATAGTAAATCCTCAAAGTCTGCAAGATAAGAATCTGAGTCTTAGCTACCTTTAGCCACCTAAAGAAGAACAAAAGAACTGGGCTTCTGCTGAATTATTTCGGAGAAAGGAACACCCAGGATGAAGCACCAGCCCTGCAGACATCCAATACACAAATACATTTTCACACAGACAGAAGCCACCAGGACTTCTTTTTGAAGTGGAAAAGAGCATCTCTGTTAGCTAGAGGTCTCCTTGGGCAAACCAGGAACTAAGTCGTCATTTTTTCCCCACCAGCAAAACTAATGGACCTAATGGTCTTCCAGGTGTAAAAGTGACTTGGGGAAAAATGAGTGCAACTAATATTCTGGCTTAACTGAAAAAACCCAACATGCTAAGCAACTGGAGTTAGGAAAAGGAGGTAGGAGGACCACAGCAGCACCTTAGCTCAAGTTAACTAAAGCAGAGCTGGGCTGACCTAAGTATTCAGACTGAATTGTTCCAGGGAGTAAGCTTCAAGAATCAGCATCTGAAGACAGTATATTAGCAGGGCTCAAAAATGGCTCATGATATAGGCTGTAACACTGGAAAGGCAGAATTGCTGAAGACACAGGAACTAGGGCTAACATAAAACAGTCCACTAGAATTTTTTAAATAACAAAATGTAAGGGATGAACTCAGGTGAAAACCATCTACTTTTATCAGTAATGCGATCTTGCAAAATGTTTCTGGTGCATGATGGACCAGTCCTATTTTCTTAAAAAAACCCAGCTTCTTAAATGGAAGACAGCAAATCTGAGGGGTATTTAAATGCTGTTGACTGCTAGATCTGCACTGACCCGCTGTTTTCTCAAATCCCCACCCTGCAAACCATACTTAGAAAGAAGCAAGCATAGAGAACACAGAAAAAAAGGCAGTCTGAAGCTTGACACCTGCTTCAAAGCATGATATTTTCTGTATGGAAAAACAGATCTACACCAAATCTGGACTATGAAAGACTAATTCATCATAGCTGGCTGCATATCATCTGCCAAGAGTGTCTACCAGATCAGTGTTTGTTCTGGGCAGGTGAAAGGCCTATTGAGATATTACTGTTTGCACTGCCTACTTGTCTCCTGACAAGGGTGGAGCACTGGAATAAGCAGGTCCCAGCTTGCTGGCGCTACAATAAACTGACGAATACTCATCTTACTCTAGTTCTGTCCAAAAAACTGCAGTTGTGCCTTCCTGAGTTTCAAGTACAGTGTTATGGAGTCAAATGGCTCTCTGGGACAAAGATCTAGAATGAAACAGGACCTGAAACATGGCTTCAAGGAGGGAAATGCAAGGATATATAGGCTATATATGTGATGCTACTGAACAAAAAGAATACAATCTCAGTATGCCCAAAGTGTACATCACAAAAAAATGGATCCAAGCAGGTAAAAATACCCAGTTACAAATTACTACAATTCACTGACATTAGCAGTGACATACTTTCAGCACAAGCCCCTATTTAAATAAGTACTAAGACAGTTCACATTTAGTACCAAGACTGATAGAATGTCATCATATCAGCTTGCTTAGAGCCCTTAATTAAGGGGACATACTACAACTTTTCCTTAAGTGCTGTTCTCCCCCCTCTACCTCCCACCTCCTTACATCACACTCATAGGGAAAATAAAATCATCCTGCAACAGTAAAACATCCTTCCAGTGACACAGGCGGCTATCTTACATTTTTCAGTATGAATGAACACTGGCCTTATACTCATTTCTAAGGCTCATTTACAATACAGCTGGATCAGTTCTTTCCTAGTTCATTTGCTTTCAATAGGGGCTTCATTCTCAATTCAAATGACAAATCGCTCCAGCAACCACACATACACATGGCTTCCTCAAGCCCGGCATTTTTTAGGTTTAATGAAGCCTTTTTAAATGACTGTTGTTTAAATTACTATGTAGCAATATATACATGTTAGTTACTTTGGAAGACCTGTGCAAAGTAGACAAGCGTTCAACTTTAATACATAAATATTGTGGCCAAGGATGTTTTAGCTACTGAATAGAGTTCATACTGTTGATTCATTTCATCTTTCATGCATTTTTCTGGCAAAAAAGCTTCTAATAACATGAACTACAAGAACATAATCCCTTAAACATCAGGAATAATACCAACTCTGTTGACCTGAATCTGTTCCCATCAACTTCCTTCATCTGAAAATTGGCACTCATGCTAAATGGACAACATAAATAACAGCATTTAATGATTGGTGTTTACTGGATAAGCTCCTCTGCTTTTCCAAATTACTCTAGGAGAACCGTATTTTTTAAGTAATGATCTTTTTCAGATACTGCACCCTACTAAATACTTCTTGCTCATTTTGGGCTGCCAGAATTCTTAATTTCAGAAGAAAGATGGCACAGTCAGCTCAGTTTCTCAACAAAATAACATCATAATCTGTACTTTATCTTTGCTAGACTTTTAAATTGCACAAAGGGCTTGTAAATAATTGATTACTATAAATACCATTGAGCGCAGGAGGACGGAAGCAAGAAGAATTAGGATTGGAGTATGTTACAGATGTGCACCCTGGCTACATTTATTATTAGCAAAGTGAATACACATTCAGTGTATTTAGTCAGGAAGCAAGAGTCCTGCTCCATTCTGTGACACTGGCAGACACGCAGAGGTGATGCCTACCAGCAAAGAGAGCTTGTGATCTGGAGCAGTTCAAGGTGTGCACACGAAGCAGCCAGCAACAAAGTCACATTCTTACTGCCTTTGCCCTTCCTCTCACTTCTACTGCTCTTTCATTCATGTGACATTTCAAATTAACACAAGGTTCTCAACCTTTACACCACACCTTCCACAGCAGAAGCTTTAGTCTCATTAGTTTCCAGAAACCTTATGTTAACCCTGGTTTCAAAAACAATGTCAGCATAAAAAAAATCTAACACTAGAAAATGCAAGCATGACAGTTCAACTTAATTTATACAAAGAAAAGATCCTTTGGCTCTCTACAACAGAAACTCTGTAATAACCAGAAATCATTTGACTACTACTTGACCATAGAAGATGATTATCCTAATGACAACACACAAGTTTTCTCCTAGTCTATCAAAGAATCATTTTCTTCAGGAATACAAGTCTGACTTTACCCAAAAACCTCTTCTTTCTTCCTCCACTTCTCTCCTCAAACTAAACAAGTATATCCTCAATGCTGGAAGAACAAAGGCAACAGATAATTTTTCTTTTCTCGATTAACTCATTATTTATCTTCCCAAGTTCAGGTTTCCTTTTACATCAAGATGGCAGTTTTCCCAACACTGTGCCAAGTACTGGTGCCAGTTAATTTATCTACTGATTTATAAGTTTTTATCACTCTGTAGATCTTTGGGTCCCAGAGCTGTACTTTGCGTTTCTTTTGCCCAAAGCAAGTGCAGAGTGAACCAATATACAACTAAGATAGGAAGTCAGGCAACAATCATCAAAAATTCACGTGAAGAGCACAACAGCTTCAGGAAGCAAAACCCAAAAATTGTCAAGTGTCATGAGTTTGGTTTGTCACCACAGCCCATCCCCAGATGAGTCACAGTTACTCAAAACAAAGATCATTAAACAGTCACAAAGCATACATAATGAAGTTTTCAACCAGGTGCACTTAAGCATTATTAGAGCAAAACCACCAAGTTACTGAATTCTATGAGCGTAAGATCACTGAGGAATGCAGTAGATTTTATTCACATATACCAAGCGTTTATGTATTAAAAAAAAACCCAGCCCTTTCTCAACCCACATCATCTCATATTTGCACCTATTTCTATGGAAGTTAGCAAACACTTTCAAGTTATTAAAGGTGAGGAAAGCCCCATACTTGACAATCTCAGGTTGATTTTTCTTATTCCTTAAAAGTGTGCAGCAAACTGAAGACACGTTATTTTTGTCAAAACTGTTCTGTGAGCATGCAGATTCAGCATGTCAAAAAGAAGAATGATTATGCTGAGCTGCATGGTTTGTTACATTCTTTCTTCCCATTATAACAAATTATGATAAATTACACAGGCGTGCAATAGTTAATGCAATTTCTCCTTTAACACAAAAATATAAGAGTTCATGATTGTTTAGAAAAATGCACTTTGAATGGATTGCTATAAGCTCTTCAGTTTCTAACTTCAGTATTTTGCCAATAATCTCTTCATGTGTTAATGCTTAACATTCCATTTAACTAAATCCAAATATCACTACTTTTATAAAAACCAGTTTAGCCCTTCTTTTGACTGGTTTTTTTTACTGAGCTACAACACATGGTCTTATTCACTAGAAGGCCTAAGCAGAACAACTTGTCAACTCTTTTCCCACAGGTTAAAGAAATTCTGCCCACTGAGGCAGCAAACTCCAGAGCATCACAGAGGTCTCTACTAATTGACTGTCTGAGGAATACTTTCTTTGCAAAGTCTCCATAGAAGCCAGTTTACAACATTTCTCCTCACCTAATGAAAACAAATACGGTAGTCCTACTTCCCTTATTGTCTAAAATTACATTAGCAGTCTGAGGTTGGCAGCATCACTCTCCTGCCTTATTCTTAAGAGACACTTTTACAGATGATAGCCACCAGGCATGCCTTCCAAAGAAATGAGATTTCCTCCACTGGTTTACTTTTTGAAGGAGACAGACTCCTCAGAAACAAAATTCTAGGTAAAGTTAAGACACAAGCGGTAAAGACTTCAACACACGGTCATCAAGTACCAAAACCATGCTTCATATCATAATGAACAAGTTCTAGCCTTGAAACACTTCTAACAAAAGATGAAGTTCAAGACAAAACATCAAGAGAAAAGAGTAGGCTCCTGCAGATGTGAGAAGATAATTACCTCTTGACTAACTCGTGGCCCATAGCGCTTATGCAAGTACACATGCTGTCCACCAGGCTGGAAAACAATATGCTATGAGCCTGGCACACCAGAACAGAGTATTTCAGATTCAGAGAATGAAAAAGAGTTCACAGAAATGGCCTGAGAAGGACAATCATCGGGGGAGACAGGTTATTTCAGTTAAAGGCATAGTAACTCAAATTCAGCTACAGCGCCAGCCACATTCATGTACAATCTTTGATATATTGGCTGATGCAGTTGAATCAGATGGGAAAGGATTATCATGGTAAAATAGATGCCCTTGGGATCAGCAGCATGAAGTTTGGATAAAGCTGCAGTGATCACCCGGTAGATTCATAGCTATTTACATATCAAAAGAGCAGAACATCCACATCTTTTAAGTACTGATCAGGAACATATTGAAAAAAAAAAACAACAAACTAGAGAGAACACCAAGAATACCATGAATCTAGCAGTTAAGAGTGAAAACAATTTAACAGAAGTCTGCCAATTTAACCTATTTCATTGTGACTGGCAAAATTGTAAAGAAAGTGTATTAGAGCATTTTAGAAGATGCACAAGATAAGAGTATCGCATTTAAACTTAGCTGGTTTCGATTTCTTTTACACTGACAGTGAACTAGCAATTTGTGTGTTTAGACAAGTCATAAACTTATATAAGAACAGAAAAGGAGTCTAACAGGCAATATGTTCAAAGTCTCAAGTTCTATTCTGATACATTTTTAACAGGCAAATTGGTTATCTCTCCCTCTCAGAATCAGCAGACATGTTTAATAAAAGTCTCCAAGAAATCAGAGGTCTTAACTTCATAAATTTGAAACTGCCTCCCAACCTCAGTCTTCCACCCTGTTAATCTAAAGTATTTGGGCTGGGGGAACTTCAAAACAAATTTTATCCAGCAATTTGAAAAGTTCATGACAAATATTTGTTTTTCTGTGATTTCAAGTGTGTAACAAGTCTCTAACACATAATCAGAATACCTATAATCTGTCTAGATTAGCTGTAGCACAGACAGATTTGTATTTTAGCAAATTATCATCTTTGTCTATGCTTCATCACTGCTCTTAACCAAATTCTACACTGACAGTTTCATGCAAAAAGATATGTTTTTAATTTAGGCTTATTGGGTGTTCCACAAGGAAAGCTCCTATCTTCTACCCTACAAGGTTATCACAAGACAGGCACCTCAATTCAATAAAAAATGTCAAAGCAAAAGGAACTTTGTACCGTAACACTGCAATACCTTTAGTCAGCTTCCAGTATTTGTGTAAGGTGAAATTCTGCTTCTAGAACAAAGTCCAGATAAAGAGGCACTACAGCTGAACTTGTTTCCTCAGTCTCCCACAGTCAAGGGGTTTTGCACCTACAGAATACATCTTAAGTATCCAGACTTTAACAATCCCATTGTCTCTCCAGCAGTGTTTCAGATCCTATTTTGGCCAGTATAGAACTCAAAAACTTACTCCCAAAATACAATGGTAGTAGTTTGCAGGGGCTTTCCAGACAAAAATCCATCCAGAGGAATACTGTGGGTGCAGAAAGAGCAATCCAGACCAATACCAAGAAGCTGGACAGAGCAGTCTTGCTGCAGCTGTCGAATACGTTGGTACTCTACCAAGCCCACATGCTCCCATGACTCTGCTCGAGATCACCATTTCCTCCACAACAGCACACATGCATCTTTATCTCAGTCACTGCAGCTCAGTGTCTCTCATGGTTTAAACTCATATCTGGTTTTTCAGTAGGTCCTTCTGTCACAGTTTAGTCACAGAGCGAGACAGCTAAAGGCAATAATGTCTTAGGCAATCTCCGGTAATCTTTTCTGCAGCAGTTTATCAGAGCCTCAAGTCTCCTGTCCAGATGGGGATAACAGACATTGTCACCTTACTACCCAGACAGTATAACACCTCCAAAGATGCTTTGGGAGTATCACAAGAGGAGTAGCAAATGCCTGCACCTTAAATAAGTAATAATTTTTTTAAAAATCAGATATTAAATTGGAAACCTTCACCCATGAACACTAAAACCAACACCTCCCAGCTCTGGTCAGCATCATCCTTTAAGTTTTCCAGACCAGGAACAAGTTCATCTCCCTCTCCCCAAAGCTGCAGCACAACAGCCCTGACTGTAGATGGATGCAGGCATGCATGTACACAAAGAAGCACCAGATGGCCTGGGAACTCTGGTTTTTTTACCATTTTGAAAACAGGATTTATCCCACAAGCCATCAAAAGAACATAACTACTTAGTCATAAGAAAGAAAATCCTGAAGCAAAACTTTGTTTCTGTGGTTTTCCCCTCAAAAAAAAAAAAAAAAAAAAAAGTATGTTTATTTAAATGTTTAAAGTAGTTGTCATTCTAGTTGAAACCTGTCATTCTAATGTAACTTGTGTATTTGGAAGTAAAAGCATATTTTCCACTGGAACATTTTCAGCATGATTCAGAGCCATCCACTTGTTCTTTCAAGACAAATAATCTTCCACCTGCTTCTTAAAAAGCATTGATTTAGATCATGCTCTTCAACAAAGCTTCCTTCCATAAATGCAGTAATTTAATAGCAAACCTTAAAAGGTTAATTTGGAAAATGTAACATGAAGTCAAATTCATCCATAGTCTACTTTCCAAGTGAGAGACTAAACTAAAAATAATTGAGGTATTAGAAATGGAAAGATGAAATTTAATTGACATTTATTCACAATCAAGAATTACTGAATTTGTAGTAGCAGCAAGACCCATTTCTGGAATATCTACGAATAGAGATCTACCATTAAACTCAGACCACTTGAATTCTATGTATCCCTGATAGATTAGGAATCTAGGCTCTGCTCAATGCAGCAGTCATTTTCCCCGAACAGCACAGTTCCCTTTCACCTCACCTGCAGCCAGCCTTAAAGGGATAAGGGATGCACTCCATCACAGGATATTCAGATCAAGTGACAACCCAAAGACCACCTTTTCAGCCCTGATTACATTTGAAACTCCACAAGTGAAACCTAGACAAAGGGGACTTCCCCTGAAATTCCTAGTGTCTTTCTAAATTCAGTATCAGCTTTGTTATTCTTATCAACTCTGGCTCCCTGTTAGATTCTGAAAATAAAAACTAGAGACATCTGGGTCCAGTCAGCAATGAATTAGGTAATAATGGCATAAATTATACCACTGATCATGATCTCAAGAAAATTGTCTCATAAAACAAGTCTAACTTCTTCCTCCATAAGATTACACTTTTATTTGATTACAGCAATCAGAAACCTTAGATAAATTTCTGCAAGATCTCTGACTTTGGAGCAGATGAGTTCTTGCAGATCTAGCTTGAGCTATTTGCCATGATTTCTGTCACTGAACAACATGGCTGCAGCAACTGAGCATTTATTTCTTCTCCACTTCATACTAACCTGTCTTATTTTGGTGGGGCAGACCAGCAGCACTCACATGACCAAGCTATGAGAGCACCAAGTACACGAATCAATCCATTCCTAAAGTGATTACTTAGAGCCTTAAGGCCCAACTCATCAACACGCGCTGTTGCAGAACTTCCACCTTAAAGAGCTCCTGTGCCCTCTGCCTACTGCTTGACCCTTCGCTTATGCCATACTTTTAACAAATTTCTGACATTCAATGCTGCAAATGCTTTTTTTTTTTTCCCCCCCCCCACAATGAAACATCCCTGGATCTGATCCCTGACCCGACTTTCAGCACAGCCCCACAAACAGCTGAAAGGGCAGGTATCTGTCTACAGCACCAGGATGGGATGAGAAGCCAAGAACTATTTCAAATTAAACTGACCACAAAACACCCATACTCTCAAAACACAGCTGATGAGTCTGACAGAAGCAAGCATAAGCATTCCTAAAATAGATGTGTGTAGTTCACAAGAGGCACATTTAAAAAAAAAACTAATCACGAAGGGAAAGGAGGAAAGCAGCCAGCAAGAAGCACTGTCAGTGCAACCCTAAAGTGTTCTGCTCACAGTCACTCACCAGTTTTCCCTGGGAGGGAACTAATAAAATTACTCCGGCTGAACAAAGCTGGCACAGTAGGAGGAGATGATGGGTCTTGTTGATTGTACATACTGATTTGCAAATCCCGGGGATGCAGAACTGCATCAACACACTGAAGCTGAATTCAGTGAAATCACAAGTCACACAGAGAGGAATGTGAGTTTCACTCACACTCATTAGGTCAAAGACAGTGCCTTGACTTTCAGCAACACTCCAAGAACCTTGGTGTAACAACAGAAAAACAATGGACCCTGAGCTCTTAGTGTGATGTTACAGCCAAGAAAACAAACAAGGGAACATTAGGTAGGAAGCAATGCCATTTCATATAACATCCAGCTAACCATTATAACAACATTGCTGTGCCCAGCTCAAATGTCTGCACATTACTCAAAAGTCAGAAAAAAGCTACAAACAGTATTTTTGAGCCTGAAAAAATCTGTAAATAAATTTGGTTTTTATCTACTTAGACATAGACAAGACTCAGAGGTGACTTGTGTATGAATTTCACATACCTGCATGTGGAGAATATTTTTCCTCATAGTTCCATGAACTTTTGTTGCCTGGCTGCTCAAGTACCAAGATAGAAGATAACAGGGACCATAAAAATATCAAATACTATAAAAGACCAATTATTACGCTGACAAGTCCACATGCAACATGAATAAGTAACTGCTTCTCATTAAAGACTCTTAAAGGCAGATAAGCTAATGAGATCCAAGGAGAGCACTGACGGTAAAAAAGTGACAGGCTTAAAACATGTTCTTGGAAGAAGTTCTAGAGACTGATCAGGGAAGCGGAACAGATTAAGTGTTCACAATCACCCCTTCTGACCTGAAACAAATGTACAGTCAGAACCTGTTTATTTACAAGCCGTCCATATGACTCTTTCCAATATAAAGAGTGATAGAAGAAATGATGTCTAGGAGAATAGTCAGTTGACTTCCACTTAACATCATCCTAACAGCCTTAACAAAAGATGTTAAAGGGAGGAAAAAATGGGAACAGAGACAGCTGAACATCTGCTAACCACTAACACAAAGTAAATTTTCTTAGCAAATGCAGTAGCTTGTTCGGAAGTGGCGGTGAAGTGGACAGGTTTTTTAGGGTGAGCGCGGCGAGATAAAAGCAGGTAGCAATAATTAGTGATTTTCTGCACATATTTCATTCTAGTAATTCCCTTTGAAAAATTATTGCTTATAAGAACAAAAAGTTCTGTTAGCATGTTTAAGTTTGTATTCATTTAGTCAGGCCTTAAGAAAAGTGTCTCCCTCCCTATTCCAGCACAAAAGGAAAATGTGCATCATAAATCCTAGCTACCTCAAACATCAATTCCATTTCTTACCACCACCAGGAACCACCCTCACAATGGCTTTCCAGATACAAAAGCCACTTTAAGTAACATAGTTATTTATTACATAGTAAGTAATAAATTCATTTAGATCTGAAAAAAAAGCTGCAGGCTTGTCTATGGTGCCATTTCTGCAATTATAACCTATCCTTTAGCAATAAAACCACCCTAAGTTTATTAGCACTGCGGGTTATGTCCATGTACAAGATAGAAACAGAAGTATACTCCAAAGCATGTATTTTCATTGTAGAATCACAGAGTCATTAGGGTTGGAAAAGACCTCTGAGATTGAGTCCAAGCACTAACCTAACACTGCCAGGTCCACCACTAAAACACGTATCTAAGCATCACATCTACACATTTTTTTGAACCCTTTCTGAGATGGTGATTCCACCACTTCCCCAGGCAGCCCGTTCCAGTGCTTGACAACCCTTTCAGTGAAGAAATTTTTCCTAATATTAAATGTAAACATCTCCTGGCACAACCTGAGGCCATTTCCTCTTATCCTATCGCTTGTTACCTTGAAGAAGAGACTGACCCCCACCTGTCTACACCCTCCTTTCAGGCAGTAATAGAGCAGTAAGGTCCCCCCTGAATCTCCTAGAACACCAGCCCTACACCCAGCCCCCTGGTTCGCCTCTCAGGGAGCTTCCACCACCATCTGTGCAGACACAGAGATTACCCAAGTTTGGCATTTCACAGAAGATACTTTCCAAGCAAAGCAAACAGTCTCAGAAGGAGAGGAAGTGGTCACATCTTGTCCCTCTGGAACTGCACTGAATTCATGTTTTGCTTTCAGAGACATTTTTTCAGCACCACAAACCGGAGTTGGATTGCACAGGGTCAGTCAACTATCTGCTGTCTGTTACCAGTGAGCACTTTTACATCATGCACAAGACAATAGAAACAAAGGAACTTCATCCTCCACCTCACCCGTATCAGCTCTGCAATGCAGACAGATTACTGCATCATTTAAGAAACCAGTACAAAAATATATGTAGTTTTCTAAGACTCAGAAGGAAAACTGGGAGAAAAGCTCACTTCCCATATACAGGGTCTTGGAGTCTAATCCTAAACTTGTGCAAGGAAAGCAGGCAGCACTGCTCAGAGAGCTGCTGTCTGTAGGGAGAGCTCCTCAGGCCCGAGGCTTTTCACAGGATCTATATTTGCTGGCTCCCACAAGTCATTTAATGCTGCCCTAGTCTTGACAGCCTTATCTTGTTAATGAGGTTAGTGCACATGCAATAAAGAGGAATTCATATTCTTTAAACGTTTCCCTATCTCCCTCACAACCTAACCAGTTGTTTGCCCTGCAGCTTGCAAGAAACAACTTTTCCAAACAGCTTACTGAAGATTTTGATATTATGTAAAAGCTCTATCTGCCTTAAATTACGAAGTAATTTTTGATTGTAGTAAACAGTAAGGTGCCTTACTGAATGCAAAAGAAACAAAGTTCATTTTGAGGGCTATCCTTCAAGCCAGCACTTGCACTGCAGCTTGCCCACTCTCAACAGCTCCTAAAAGTCACAGCAAGCTCACACAGAGGTGTCACACAGAGGTTCTTCAGACTGTTTTCTCTTCCTAGAAAGCTTCCAGCACGCAGCTTACTGAAACAGCTGGGAAAGTTCTCCCCTCCTGGCATTACACAAATCTTGAGAAACTGGCAGCTTTTACAGGGAAAAATCTGCTTTCTGAAAGAAAATTTGGATGAACAGTATCTTCTATTTACGAAAGAGCATATCTTTCTGCTTTGTTTGACAATTTTTCAAGATTCTGATCATACTGGAAATGTTACCAGATGATCTGTTTTGCTCTGTCAAAGTGAGATGAAATTCTTCAAGAAGAAACCATTGTATCAGTAGCTAATACAATAACATGTATGGGGATGCAATCATGGTCTGCTTTCCTGACCATAACAATGTTGTTAAAGCAAAATGTTTGCTGGAACAGATGAACTTTTTTTTTAACAAAATACGTTTTATGATCAAATCCCAGACCAAAATATGCTGGGTGTTTAATGTGAAAATACATCAAAATCCAAGCACATGAAGTGTAAAATGATAATATCTGCTGGCAAATTTCAATAGCAGCAAACAAAATCCACTTGTTTTTGTTTCACAGCACTGAATTTTTCTATTCCCACTCCCTTCTGAGAAATGCAGTCATCAACTTAGGCCTATTTTTTTGGTAATATACAGACAAATGCTCCAACTCCTTCCTCATTTTTTCCTCTTTAAAGTAAACATCTTTATTTTCTAAAGCCAGAAATGACACACCAGAAAAGTTTTATTATAGGATAAATTTTAATGCATATAGTGCATCAACATGCTGCACAGGGAAAAAAGGGCCAATTGTAAGTAATATCAACAAAAGAGGGGATGGCTCAGAGAATCCAAGGGAAAACATGCAGGCAGTGGGTAAATAACCTCATCTTGTTTCTCATTCCAAATTTAAGAACACTATATAAAATATTTGTTGTTGAGATTATTTCCTCATAGACTGACCTCCCAAAATATATTATACACCTTTCATGAAATAAAATCTATCAGTTAAAAGAAAAATTCCTCTCCAAGTGCCTACTGTTTGCAATAGTTTGAGTTCTGATGCCCCAAAGGCTCACCAATTTTCACACCTAAAACCAGGGGTTTGATTTTATAAGTTTTGAAACAGTTCACTCGACAGAGAAAAGCCAACTGTTAAATATCATTGTATGAGAAGAAGGGAATGAAGGGAGACAGAGCACACATACAGGCTGATAACAGCTTAAGCAACCAACTTAAAGGAGAAAAGTGCTACAGTCAACATTTAATGGCTTCACTGGCCTCTGTAAAAGGAATCAGTGATCTCCGCTGTCTCAGTAAGCAAGTTCCCTCATTAAAAAGAAAACCCATCAAAATTGGCATCTTCTAATTAACTGGAAGTCAAGAACAAAACTCCAGTGTGCTGCTGAGAGCTGCATGCAGAATTAATTGTGCCAGAGAGACGCTGGGCACACGTGGAGCCACCCTGCAGCTGGGTGTTCCCAGCCCCAGCTCACAACGTCGCCTTGGCAGATGAGACTCGTGGGCTGACTTGAGACAGTGGGAGTGGGGCTGGAAACGCTCCTCCTCGGGGAAAGGGGATGCCAGTCACAAAGAAGAACATTTCCTGCCACCCTCTCTTCATTGCTGAACAGCAGGGAAAGAAACTAAATCAAACCCAGTAACATGAAACAGCAGGAAGAGGGAGGAAAAGAAATTAAGTCTTTTGCACAACAAAGTTATATTGTTACATTATAAAACCAGCTCATTCCTCCACAGAGCAACAGCAGGATGTCTGAATTCACATCAATTTACATCGGCATCCAAAGATCAAAACATGAGAGAAAAGTAGATACTGCCCACTGGACTTTACACTTGCAGGGTGCTGCCCTTCCTAGCGATACGACCTACTTTGAAGAATACCACCACTCTTCACTTATTTGCCTAATTCAAAGAGATAACAGACTCATCATTCATCATGTCTCAAAGCAAAGCACTCATGGAAGGTTCATTATTCGGGAAGAATTTCTACTCAGTAAGTAGCTTGAATATAAAACCTCCATACTGAGGATCAGCATCTCTACTGAATAGTGATCTTTGTCGCAACACAATGATTGCACAGAATACTGGTGTGTTCAGACCTGCCTACAAAAATGAAAGTTCTTGAGTTTGGTCTTTTTACATAAATGTAAGCTCTTAATTTAAAATCATACCATTATCACAGATCCAGGAACTACTAACAAGGTATGAAAGAGATTTGTTTAAATGACAGAAAGCAGTCTTGACCAATTCTGGATGGAAACAAGCGAGAAGAAAGAAAAATTTCATAGGACTGCTTCTTTTCTCAGAAAATTTGGAAAATACTCACTTGCACAGTTAAAGAAGGTAACATTTGAACCTCATACCAACAAGAGAGATGTGATGCAGTTAGCCTGTTTATATTATTTATCAAAATTAAAGCAAGAATTTGTTCAGAACCTGGGGTAATTTTAAAGCTTAACAAAGACAACTGAAATTGTTTATCATCCAATACATAACCGACAAGACCTCACCCAGTGAAATGCACACAGTAAGAAACTTTAAACTTAAAAACGGGAAGCAGTATCCTCGTTTAGTCTCAGTTGAGGCCAAAAAAAACCAGGTGTCTTCCCAGTCAAGACTGCTAAATTACAAAAATCCTCTCAAGTCTACATTTATTTTAGATACATATATATATATATACACATAACATACCAATGAAAATAATACATACAATCAATTACTAGTGCTACAAAGAACTACTGTGAAAAGAATTATTTTCAAACAGCCACAAAAGAATTAATCCTTGGATAAGGTATCCTTCAAAATAGTGTTGCAGTTAACAGTCATGTAATTACAGGTCACAATCCATAAATGGTAACACTGCTTTTCTAACTGTACATTTGATACCACTACATTCATATAAAGTGAAGTTCTTCAAAAGAAAGCACCAACATTCTCCATGTATCTGTGTAGAGTTATTCGTAGTATTTCACAAACATTAAACTGGCTCTTCTATTAGGATTTCCAGTCTATTTATCATACAAACTGTACCACATGTATTAAAATAATGAAATACAGAATAAATTCAATGTGTTTGTCAGCATACTCAAAGAAAAAAAAGGGAAGGGAAAAAAAAAAAGAGAGAACATTTGGTATTTGTTTGGATAAACTATCTGCGGTTCCATAACAACAAGGAAGGGAAACAATCTGAATCTGTACAGATCAAAACCAAACAGCCAACATAAATTAACTCTTAATATCTTTCATGCTTCATAGCCAGAGTCTGAGTCTGTAACTTCAACAAATATTTCAAAATAATCTCATCACAATATAGCTAATGGTCCAGGACACATTTAAATTAATGCACAGAAATAAATGGAAATAGTAAGTCAAATGAAGAGCAGATGGTCACTCTAAACACTTCATTACCCTCCAACCCTTTTATTTCTAATGCAGAAAAAATAAAAGAACATTTACCATAGTCTACATTGGAAAACAAGTACTAAAAACCCCTTATCTGTTTCTCAAGTATTTAAAATACTACCCCAGAAACACTGTACATACTGTTAGCAGCTGTTGAGTTCATCCTTCTAGAAAAAAAGAAGCTATTTTTACTTATCTTTACCCGTATATTTATGTGGCAAAGAGCTCAGACTCAATGATGTGTATGTTCTGCCTTCTTCTCTCAACCTCCTGACCACATCATTTGAGTTTTCAGGTTCGTTTTTGTTGTCTCGTGTGAAACCATACATTTTTAAATTATGGAGGTTTAACCTTTCAATTAATTATTTCACCGATAGCTGCCAGTGCTTCCCTAATGTCAGCTCCACAAATGGGAATGTTCACAACAAGCAGTCCTCAACCTGCACCATTTGTGCCCTGGCAGACAGGGCACTTAGAGGAGTCAAGCTGGCTGAATGAGCTGCCGAGCCAGCCACAGACTCATGGCCACAGCTGGGAAATTGAATTTTCCTAGGGAAGGAAGAGGAGGAGTGTTTCAAATTTCTGACAACTGCAGAAAACCACTGAAATTTTCTAAACTAGTAAGAGTGAATAGGACAGAGAACTATGCTCAAGCCCCAAAACAGAACGAAGCAGGCCTCTAATGCTCTTTAAAGTGCCTCCCAGAAGGGATCCCGCACAACTTGTGTAGCTAGCTGCTCCTGGGAGGAAAATAAAACTACTTTTCCAGATTGGGAAGACAGAGTCAGGTAAAGGAAAACCCACAAAACTAAAAGAAATCTGCTCTTATTACAAAGAAAATTCATTAGGTATCACGCTAGTAATACAGATGATATCCACACAGAAAAACTACAGATAATTGCTCAAGGACGAGACTGCAAATGAAAAGGGTGAGTTGAAACGTTTGGGAATTTAACAACAGAAGCCCTGAACTGCAGAACTGACTTATGCTTGAAGAAGGTGAGACAGTAAACAAGGCCAGCCTCTTAAAGAAAGTTACATAAAAGAAGGTATTTAAAGAGGCACTACAAGTAGGAGCACAAGGAAGTGCATGAAGACAAAGCATATGCAGAGAAGCAGGAGTAGAGATAGCTGTCCTCTTTCTGTTTCAGAAAAGAAACAGATGAGCAATACATCCCTTACTTTATATATAGTTTCTAGTCTCTTCAGCTTTTCAGCCTTTTTCTTCCTGTGCTATCTTCTGCAATCCAAACAAAACTAGTCCTCTGCTTGCTGTTAGGCATGTACTCCCAAAGTCTTTTTTCTCTTATTTCTTGCCTTGGAGGAACTTTTTACATGCCCAGATGTTCTTTTCCCTCTTCAGGACTCCTACTAAGAGCCTGAAGCTACAGGCTTGCCACACAGCTTTCTAGGCTAGGACACAAGCACTGGAACAAAACCCCAAAACATATTAGATGTACACTGTTGACAAAAATGTTCCTGTATTGTCAAACTGTTCTGTAAGTTTCCTTCTTATAGACCCTCTCCCTCCAAATCCATGGTGGTCTCCAAAGTTTCTCCAATGTTTGCTACCAGATAAGCAAGCCCAGTGCAAACATCTGCTATGAAATGCATTTTTGTGCTAATAAACAAGAGGCCCCAGCCATACTGACATTTCACATGGTTACTCTCCCAAGCATAGCTGTCTTCTAGTCCACTGCAAAAAGGCTTCTGAACAAATGCATACAACAACCTTATCTTCTCCCCATCTCTCCAAACACATAATCTCTCTGTCAGAGAATTAGTACCAGGTGCTCTTGCTTTTGTATCTGCATTACGCTACTCTCATCACTAGCTTTCTCCTCCTCTCTGGTTGTCAACTCTTTGCAGCAGCACTCCTGTCATCCTGTCTATCTGTATTACACTGAAAAACTGTATTGTTTTCATTAATAACTAATGAAACTCACAAGCAGAATTCCTCTTACATATGCCAAAACAAAACGCTGCTTTTTGTCTCCCTTTTCTACTATGTACTGTTGCAATGTCTTTTATCTGCTGTAGATTTATTGGGGATGTTTGGCAAGCACACGAAGGTCCAAAAATTCCCTCTTCTCTCTCAAGAGCCCAACATCATGCATTTCTGAAGCACGGCTGCAGTCATGTGCGCACACCCCATCTCACCTCTCTCTCTCTGGGGCTGTGTATGTTCCTGATTCCGTATGTGATTCTACTATGAATGCCTTCCACACACCTCCAGCACACGCTGCAGCAATGCATCAAGGCATATGGAACAGTGATAACATAATTAAAGGCTATTACCAGCAGACAACACATTGAATTCTAGCTACAGCTGCTTAATCAGAGCTCTGAGGTACTCAAAAGGCATTTCAACGTGAACTGAAGGAGCAAAAATATCCAGCCTCTTCTACCAACAGAGCCTGATCAGTTTATAAAGGGGATTACTGGTGCTGGTGCTCACAGGAGCTCATGAGAGGCCTTTCCCTTTCCAGTGTTGCAAATATGCTTTTAACATTTTCCAGCAAGTACTCTAATTTTATGTTGTTGAAAGGTAGCTTCTGCATAAAGAAGGCATATCACCAATTTTATAAGTGATAAAAAGCTTTAAAGAATTTATTAAAAATCCCATTATGCACATGATGTAATATATCTATTGGACGGGGGTGTACGTGTGTGTAACTCCTTAGTTAGGAAACTCTAGAGCATGACCAGAATCCAAGTATCTACATGCATATTAGTGCATTTCTCTAGAGTTAATATTCATGAGATATTATTTGGAAATCATGTGTGATATGAAAGAAAGAAAAAATGAGTTGCACTTCTCTCCTGATATTTATAACTTTATCAAGTCAAATACACTAATCAATAATTATAAGACTGAGATGAATGCTCATGAGTTAATTTAACATTTATATTTGATGTAAGCATAGAGGCCAGACAGCAATTTTTGCTATGTTCATGTTACCCCAATAAGAAAAAAATACAACAGATAGCAGATCAGAGATTGGAAAACAGTATTGAAGAACATTTACTATTCCTATCCTGAAGTGTTTCCATAGCAGCCAAAACAATTATTAAAACCGATACACCAAAAGGAAGGCAAAGAAGTAATATAAAAGCCATTCATCTGAAAATAATTTACAGATTTGAAGAGTTTTATTTGACTTGTTGATTAATTCAATCATTAAACATTATGTACTTTCTAATACATCACATAGGTCTCTGTAATGATGTTCACAGCATTTATGAGGAATTTATCAGAGCAAGAAGATTTTTAGAAAGAAGTATTTATAACAGACAACATGTTGACTGCTGTGGATTCACATCACAGAAAATGTAAGGTATGTTAGATCTGCTTTGCAGGATGAGGATCTTCACAGTGGAGGAAGCGTACCATTTGCTTCTTCTTTTATCCCACTTAAGACTACAGAAAGCTAATAACACTCTACATGTGTTCATTCTCCTCCCGCCCTCCCACAATTTATCAGAAAATACCGTTTTCAATGGCATTAAGCGACATTAATTTCTGCTACTCTGGACAGTCCCACTGAACAGCCATCTTTCATTTCTGCCCTTTAAGCTTTCATAAGATGCACCTAATTAAAAATCAAAGACTCAGTTTTTAGAAATGTCAGCAATCATGCCTTAGAGTTAAGAAAAATGTGGCTTTTTGGCTTTATCTGAGAGCCCGCTATGTATTAACTAGCGGGCACCATCACTGCTGCCTAAATGTCAAGGCTCTTTCCTTGCATTCTTTCTGTAAGAACACAGCATCACCTACAACCAATTTTCCTTCCAATGAAGTCACGAGTCCTCCAGAAAAACAGAGGCAAGATTGTTTTGGCAACAGTGAGAAAGCGGCCTTCCATCTACCTACGACTGATTTGCAAACTCTGACCAGCCAACAGCCTCCAGTGTAAGCAAGAGTGCAACACAGTCAGAGATACTGAACAGGTTCCCAATGGTAAAAAGAAATGCACAGATAGCTGTGTGTGAGGGAGGAGGGATGGTTTCTAATGGAAGTGTTTTTCTCCTTGCATCAGTTCTCATCACTAGATTTCAGATGTGCAGACACGTGGTGTCAGGTCAAGAAGAAGTAATGACACCATTTATGTTCCCCTTCCCATGGGAAATCACCCCACAGCGACAGAACTGGTCAACTGCCACTCACTCCTGTATAACAGATCCAACCTTAATAGCATCTCACATTCAATGCAGGGCCCTGAGGAGCTCATGGGTTTAAAAAGCCATCCAGTACATTATTCTGTTTAGAAAGAATACTTTTAAAGTACATGATTCTTGCCTTAACAGTGAAGAAAAAAGCCAGCATCATTAAGCAATCCTTGAAACTTCATGCAAGAAGCTGAGTACAGAAACCATTATCCACGGGTATCTGCAGTGCTCAGAATAATCTTATGTTGACTTTTGTGTGGGGGCAGCTGGGTACAAAACAAGTTTGTGAAAGCCAGAGAACACCTACAAATGAAAGAGTACACAGCACGTAGAAGGGCAGGCTAGCAGATGGGGTAGTCCAAGGGCAGAGCATATGCAGTAAAAAGAATAAAGTGCAAATGCCCCAGAGTGAAGAGGGTGTGGAAGCACCAATAAAGAAATTGGTGTTCTATAGTTCACTACTGCTATACAGCCTAGGGAAGAACGAACTAAAGAAGAATTTGGAGATCAGGGTAGATCTCTACTTCTGTTACACCATAAACTGACAGAAGTTTAAAAGATGTGTACTTTCTCATACAGACACTATCACACAAATTATAACATTAACCACAAAGACAGTTATTAATTTACTGATGTAGGATCTTTTTTTCCAACAGCCCCCACATACAAGAAAACACTGTGGCAGAACCTGATACATTTAACTTGGACAAAAGTTTCAGAGTTTCAGTTTTATTTGAATATTAAAAAAAACCCGTAAAACAGTAACTGAATTTTAAAAACCCTGTTTTTTCTATGTATATAGCTAGTTTTCCTCCAGTCATGTCTTTTCTGTCATTCCTCCACACAAGCAAATAAACTCCGTAGTCTTTGAAATCCAATAAACCTTTCAATTACTTCTAAATGAAGTCTTAGAGATAGACTAAAAAGTTGTAGTTGTGAGTGTTGTGTTCTAGTATCAACAAGTTCCTTTTTCAACTAGAAAGGCAAGAGGGGTGCAATGCCAGCACGAAGAGCACATTTTACATATGCCAGTATCTCCTGAAATAAGTGCTTGCACACACAATCAGCAGTACAGTGAAATCCTCTGCAATCATCTCCATACTTGACTTCATCAGTAAACTGCTCATTGGTGGTGAAGCCCACACTCCCTCCTTTTGATAAAATTTGAGCTGAAATGAAAGAAACAACCATACACTTTTTTTTAAGAGATGCTACTCAATTCATTCCGTTTAACCAGACCCGTACCTCAGATTCTGAGTATTAAAGTTCTGTTTCACGCCCTATTCCCATAAAATCTAGCAAAGCTAGAGAAACCTGCAAAGCTCAGAGAAACTTTACTGATCAACTTCTATAAATGGTGCAACGCCTCTTTCAGTTTTTCTAACTCTCAGTGTGGGTGTTACTTTCTGCGAAAGAAAGGGAAAAAACATGAGGAACAGATATGTTATTCAACAGAACAGTTTTTAATCCTCAAAACACTGACAGCTATTACATGCTCCAAAGTCCTTCACCAGTCTAGGGATTTGGGTGAAAAAAAAAATGCTAACTTCTTACTCTGTCTTTGGACAGCTGAGCTACAACCACCACATGTGCAGCTCACATTCTGAGAATACTGGCAAGTCTAAGCTTCATTTGGAGGTCAGTTCAAGCAAGAATGCTCCACAGCTTCTTTACTGGGCCAAGCAGATATGTCCATATCTTTTCAGCACTCAAGGACTAAGAGTGTCATTACCTCACTTTCTGATGCCAGAAATCCTCAGACCATCTTAAATGGGCTCTACAGCAAAATCTGACCTTTGATAAATCAGAGTATAACATTAAACAAAATATTTACGAAGCTTATTGACACAGACCTCTATAAGTAAACCCTTAGCACACTGATAACAATCATCAAGTCTACTTTATAAAAGATTTGTGCTGAGATGCTAGGAGGAGTGCAGCAAGTTGTGAAGGAGATGTGAGGAGAGGAAATATATTAGCATTTCAAATATCTGGCAATGTGCGATGTAGGCAAGGGAGGCCTGATAATGCTGCAGCAAGTATCTCTAGGTGGCTCCGTTCACATGCTTCTGTATTCACTTGTAAGAGTCTTACTCAATCTCTTCCGTTTCTTTTAAGCAGAAACAATAGGGTTGCCAAATTCCATGTTTTAGTGAAATGATGCCAATAAATACAGATGACAGCTAATATGAAAGGCACCTAACAAGAGTCTAAAGCTAGTCTGAAAAAAACCTCTCTTTATACTGCTGGAGATTAAAGCAGTGCACAATTCCTCAGGTTGTTATACTCAGTACATTCCCCCCACCTGTTTCTGGAGACCAGTCTTAACGGCTGGTGACTATCTGGGTTGAAATGGAAAGAAGATTAAATGTTTTTCAAGCGTTATAAACTTCCATACTGTTTCATGGGAAACTTGGGTTTCAAGAGGGATGGAAAAAGTCAGCAAAAAAGGATGGGTGTTGAGTATTTAGGAGCTGTAAGGAATGAAAAAAACAAAACTGCGAATTACAGATACACACCGTGCAGCTGCCTTTAAGGCAGATAAAAGGACACACAACGGGCTCTGGGGATGCTGAAACACCTACAAACGCGGCCCAACCTCAGCGAGCAGGCACAAACAACACACGCACAGCCCCGCAGGCCGGCACCATCCCTTCCTCATTCCTCCTGCACAATGGCAAGAGGGGAGAAAGTTCAGCGCCGGCACCGTCCACGCACCCGCGGGCCGGGCTGGGCTGCACCCCCGGAGCCGCCCGGGCTTACCCCTGACCTCGGCCCCGCACCCGGGTGCCACGGGACGGGGAGGGCGCCTCGGGCACCCCGGAGGGCCCTTCAGCCGGCCCCGGCAGCGGGGGCGGTGGGAAACAAGAACTAAGGGAGAAGAAGAAGGCGGCGGCGACCCCTCGGAGACCCCCGCGGCGGCGGGGGCAGCGCGGCCGCGCCTCGCTCTCCTTGCGGCGCCACAGGTGCTGCGGGGCTGAGGGCTGCAAGCCGGAGGGCAGCGAGGCCAAAGGCGCCGCTGGCCCTCCCGCAGAGGCTCCGCTCCCCCCCGCCCAGCACGCCGGGGTGCCCCCCACGGCCGGCGGTGCCGTCGGGCGGGCTCAGCGGGCAGCCCCCTCCGCACCAGCCGGGGACAGGCACAGGTAGCGCCCGCACAGCGGGGACGGCCCCTCCCGGCACAGGCGCCGCGGAAGGCAGCGCTGCAAGGGGCTGTTTTCGGCTGCGCAGGGGAGGAGGAGAGCGGGTGCCCACCTCCCCGCTGGCGCCGGGGAGAGGGAAGAAGGGCGCAGACGGCTCCCGCCGGCAGGACGGGGGCGGGCGGCGGTCATGGCGGGGAGGCGCGCCGCGCACCTGGCAGCAGGTGCATGCAGGCGGGGACGGCGGCGAGGGCGCCCGCGGAGCGAAGGACGAAACTAGCGAGGCTCTCCCGGCGAACGGCGCCTGTTGTGCGGCCGGGGGGGGGCACTCGCAGGTGCCCGTCGCCAGAGAGGGGGGGACGATGCGGAGGGGGGGAGAGGGCAGCTGCAGGCGCTGTTTTGCAGGCGGCGGAGGTAAGCGCACGCTACTCACCGGCAGCTCCACGCTGACTTCGGTCCCGTCCAGGAGAAGGACGCGGCACTGCAGCACCAGCTTGCTGCCGCCGGCCGCCGGGATGTGGATGGGCGCTCCGGCGCTGTGCACGACCCCTCCGGGGTGCGGCGAGGAGGGGAAGCCTCCCGAGCCGACGGCGGCCGCTCCTCGCAGCCCCCCGTCCCGCTCGTCCCCCTCGCCGCCGAGCCCACCTCGCCCGGCTCCGCGCCCGGCTCCTCGCCCGTAGCGCTGCATCGACCGCCGTCCAAAGGTCCTGCGCAGGAACCGCAGCATCCTGGGGGCGCCCAGCCCGGCCGCTCACACCCCCGAGCCCGCAGCTCCGCGCCTGGCCTCGCGGCGCCTCCCAGAGCAACGCAGCAGCGCCGCCCGCCGGGAGCCAGCCCGCGCTGGGCGCCGGNGCGCTGCTCCTCCAGAAACTGCCCCGGCTCCGAGGCCGCTGGGACGCCGTCTGCGCGACGGCAGCCCCTCGCCACCGCCCCCGGGCCGGGGAGGGGAGAGAAGCCGCGGGGGCGCAGAGCCTCTTTCCCCCGGCCGGGCTTGCCGGGCTGCCCGTGCTTCCCGCCGAGCTCTCCGCGCTGCCCCCGCCCCGCGTCCCCCCCGCGCCCGTCTGCCGCTTCCGCCCCTTCGGACGGGCGGGAGAAGGGATGGAGGAAGTTATTTGCGAAATAAAAAAAGGCAAGGGGGGATAGAGAACTGGGCGCAGGCAGAAGGANNNGGGCGCAGGCAGAAGGATGAGTCTCGCCTGTGTTGGAGGTGGCCGAAGCGGTGGATCTCGCCGGGAGGAGGAGGAGGAGGAGGAGGAGGGGGAGGGCAGCGCACCACCTCTCCCGCCGCCGCCTACATCCCTTGTGCACAGACACGTCTGCCCGGTGCGTGGGAATGCCCCCGCATTTGCCTTTGCGATCAGCGCAGTCTGGTGGTTTGAGGAAACCGCTGTGAGAACTTGGTCCCGTGGAAAAACCAGACCCTCCCGACCGTCCCGGGGTTTTACTCCCTTTCGCTTCTGTAGCTGTGAGGAAGGAGTACGGGTTTGTTTCTCTGTCTCAGCAAATCCATAGGCGCAAATACTCCACGGTCCCTCTGCCAGAAAGTTAAATATTTATGTATTCTGACTCGGGTGGGAGCGTTTTTGCTGAATTGCTACGTATAAAATACTGGATGTGAACCATGTCTTGCAGAAACAATCAGTGAGGCTAATTCTGTCACCCTATGGTCAGATGTGATCTGAAGAGCTTTGAACTTAAATAATTTGCTGCTTCTAAAGTGTGGGTTTGGGGTTTTTTTCTGCTCTGAATTTATTTCTCTTAACCTCACTTCCAAGCCCGTTTACACAAGCATTGTCCTATTAGGTATTCAGAAAGCCTGCCAAAATGTCTCAGCTTGTCATTTTTTATTGAGACTTGATAGTATTAGGTAACTGCCTGCTGCTTCTGCATCCTTTTCCATGTTCCTTCAATGCCCTGGATCAGGTCTTGAAGTGTCTCATCAGCCAAGACCGTCACTAAACTGCATGATCTTTGGCAGAGATCTACCCACAGCCCTTCTGCACTTTATGGCTGCATAAAAGAGCTTTTACAGAAACAAAGTGGAAAGGTGCTAATCTCTGCCTGCTAATGTTCACAATCAAAAGTAGACACTTATTACAGATTATGGGGCTTCTTACATTTTTTTCCCTTGCATTAGGAGCAGAATTTCAATTTTCTTTAAGATCCTGAATGGTGCCGCATACCTTGGGGTTCCTTCACTGCTTTGAACACTGTGAAGATATCCTAGTCCCATAAAGCTCATTTGCATACCACAAGCAGCACAAATTATCTTAAGAGTTGAAAATTCAGCAGAAATCCTTGTCTCTTGAGGGAGCTACAGCAATTCTGGTGCAAAGGAGAGTGGGGTGGAAGAGAGGTCTTGCATCACTTGCAACTGGACTGGCAGAAAACCGAGCAAGTCTTTTGTCATGCTAAAAATCTTTTTTACTCTGAAGCTGTGAGACTTCAGTCCTTTGTCTCTCTCAACTTCTGTCATGGAAACAGAAGTCCGGTATTTTAAAATGCATAAACGTAGGCTTGCTTGACTTACATTAGCAGCACACCTGATACAGGCTGATGGCCATACCCCAGAGGCAGTCCTGCATTTACAGAACTGCCATAGAGATGCTGAGATCCCATTAAGGCTCATGTTAAGAAATACAAGGTAATGCTTGCAGTAAAGGATCTTTTAGAAGGAGCTGGTGGTGGGAGGAAATAAAGCTGGTTCCTTAGTACCCAGCCTCTCTTGGAGTAAAACAATTCCACTGTTATTTTGTCTCATGTTACCAGCAGAGCTATATTTAGCCCTGAAACAAAAACCTTGAGCAACTGTGGTACTGAGGATGCCTTGAGAAGTATTTAAACTAGCATTTATATTCATATTTGTACATCTGTGTTTCACCCATTTACATTGTCTCTCCATTTTCAGATGGACAGGCCCTGAAGGGTTTTGGTTTGCTGGCACCTGTCCTACAGTCCCTGCTCAGAGTGCCTTGCTTGGTTTCCAATGAGAGACACAAGCAGAAACTGCCATGGTCCTCATCTCGACTGTAGTTAAGGGCATTACCTTTAAATCTTTATCAAAATAGCCTTCCACTGCAACATCGACCTCCCATGGAGTACTCCAGTCTCCTCTTGAAGGCACGATTTGATTACTGACACAGGAAAGGTGGTGACCTAGGCAAACCATTTGTACTAACCCGTACTGAAGTTCTGGTAGCAATCCCTGCAAGTAACCAGTCTTACCCATGGCTCTGCCATGGTGCTGAGCAGTGTGTAAATGGGAGAGCATTTACCAAAATCCTTACTGACATTGGTGTAGCAGCAGCAAGATGGGGAATCTCTAACTATTGGAGACTCTGTTGCTGGTCATGGCTAAATACCTATGTAAAAGTTTGATAGGCACTTTATTCGTGCTCTTTCATTCAGCATTTTGGTTTCATCCAAATCTTATCTGGAAGCTTTTGGAAAGCTTGGAAGTGGAGGCAACCATGTCCTGGAGAATGGGGGAGCAAAGCCTTTGACAGTTCTGTGGAGAGACTTCTCCTGCACGGGGCATGCATGTGCTGCCTGGACATCAGAGACCTCTTTCGTGTTTTACTTTCTGCCACTGCAATCACATTTATGGATTTTTCCTGGCCTGCCAGACTTTCACTCTATGCAAAGGAGTGTTCTAAATTTAATTTACACGCAGCTAGAGTTTATTTTTCTGCAGTTTTGAAGAAATGTTATCTTTACTGAGTAACTTAAACAGGCTTACATTTTGCAAGGTTCTGCCAGGGTATGTTTTGTTACAGTCATTACTTGGAGGAAACTTACATAAACAGATTCAAAGAGCAAGTATTGGTGCAAACCCAAATATCTATGTTAATAAAACTGGGAGAGAAAAGAAACTTGAGGAGTTCTGACATACATTCACTCAAGCTTTTGAATATTAATTTTCTGGGGCTTGTTTTCTGAACGTATAAATGAAATTAAATTTTTGTATTAAAAATTTCTTTAAAGGAGATACTTTTCAGCATTAGCACTCATTCCATTACAACATTCATGCAGCAGTTGGCAGTTCTGTCTGTTTATTTTCCCCAAAAGCATGTCAGTTATATGAGCAGGTCTAATGTGACTGGTTTTCAGGATTTTTATATATCCCGATACAAATTTAGAATGGAATGCAAAGGTAATTCTGAGTTATATGGCTAAAGATAATTTGCTTTTCTAGTCCATCTTTCAGCTAGAGAGATCCCAAAGCACTTTCATTTAAAAAAAGGAAAATTATGTGTGGAACTATTTTACCAACACTGAAATGCAGCAGCGGTTTAACAGCAAAGTACTAAGAATTTCTCTCATACCGTAGTGATGGAAATATGCTTTTGAATAGGCAGAAAGTTATGCAAATCATAGGACCACAATGCTGGGGCTAGTGGATGAATTCCTGGAAAAGGTAGCACATGATCATAGGTAGTCAGGACTTTCCTTTATCATGCTCTACTCCAAGTGTTTCAAAAGTCCTCCATTAAGAGAAAAAATTAATACTTCTCCATTTAGAATATCAGTGTTACAGTAGGTATGAATTTTGGCAACTATTGCTGTTCATCTTAACCCATATACAAAGGAAAAAAATTCCTTTTTTTTGGTCAAAATAAATAAAATAGTAGCTCATTGAAGAATAAATGTGTCCACTCAGAGAGCTGTTCTTGTATATCCAGAGAGATTTGTTTATAAACATGTAAGAACAAAAACCTTTCCATTAGAAAATCTACAGAAAGAAATTGTTTCTTGCTGAGTGAACACTTTGCAATGCCTCCCGTTCATCTAATAAGCAGGTTCAATATGACTTAATCAGATGTTCTTTCCTTTAGTGAGAATTTCATCAGGTTTGTACTGACTTCAATGCATAGAAATAATATTGGATATTATTTATATTCAAACTTATGATTAGGTTTAAAGCATTAATGAAAAAAGTTTTCAGTGCTTTGTTAAATTGCAAAGGTAACAGCTGAAAAATGGATAACAGCTGAAAAATGGAGGCATCTTTCTACTGGTGAACTCTTTTGATATTAATCTTTAGTGAGCCTAGAAGACTGCTCAAAATGTTACTTATAAGCAAACATCACATTCCGAAAGAGTAAAGTTTTCTAGGAATGTTTTGTAATAGTAATTATGTATCTTTTAATTATATCTCCACTGAAAATAGATAGCCATGGCTTCTTGTGCTGTGCATGAATTAATAAAGTCTAAAATTTGCTACAAAAATGCCTTTGACTGACACTGCAGTGCTGAATGGTGCCTTGTATAGGTCTGATGGGGCAATGAACCACTTATGAGAACTGCTGGAAATCTTCAGTATGTATTAAAAGTCAACTGAGCAAATAGAACAAAGGTGAAGGTTATAATGAACAAGCATCACATTCGATTTGGTTAGTTAAAAGAAGCATAAGTCAGATACTCTGGGTGCTCCACTGCCTGGATGCTATGCTGGTGGCAGAAAGGAGATCCCCTCCTCACTTGGAGATTCCAGTTCTTCACCTGTTGAACTATTTGAGAGAACGAGGGACAGGAGGCAGCCAGGGCGCTGTACTTCAAGAAGAGGAACTTGTTGGAGGCAAACTAGTCAACAAATGAAGAGATGAGTCAATAAAACGAAGTATTTCTGAGGGAACAAAAATGGAAAAGTAACAAAAAAGAAAAAGATTAAGCCACTGACATGGCTGCTAAGTCAGTTTATTTATCCTGTGTCTACCAGTAACAACAAAACAGGAACGAAAAATCCAAACTGAGAGACTGAACTATCAGTGCCAATAGTTTAAATAAAAGTAATTTTTTTAAAAAATGTTATTTTTATATCTAATCTTACATTATCTAGCACAGGTTTTGCTGAAACCTAAGGGCTATGGAACCTAACTGGTGACATATTACAGAGTTGTTTCATAAAGTAGAAATGTTCTGTAACTCTTGTTTTTTAGAAACTACATTTTCCTAAACAGCAAACACTCATTCTAGGACGTAAAATATATATTAATTAAAGTGTTTTCTGTATATGACTGATAACCTGAGTATAGAATGAAACAACACCATCTACTACCAAATGAACAAGAATCTGCCGTGCTAGTAGAACTGCACTGGTGTTCGAAAGAGGACAGTTGTAGGAGGACTGAATCACTTACCCTACAGCATGGCTTTTCATTTCCGTTGTATGGCATAACTAGGGAGAAGCATACAGTCCTCTCCTGTGTGTATATGGACTTTAGCTTCCGAGACTGAATGTCAGACACAAATGCAAATTTATCCCAGTAAAAAAAAGTAAAATCTATGATAGGACTGGAAAGCAATATCTCTTCATAATATATGACCTGGAGGGGAAAATATTTTAGAGATTTTGTGACTTAACAGCTACGTGATCGCTTAAGTTTCCTGACATGCTACTTTCCTACTGAGTTTGTGGGGTTTTCATTTCATAAGAGCTACAGCACCAGCTGAAGGAAATCTATTCTGAATTCTTCTCCTCTCCTTCCCTTCCTCCATCAAATATTAATAATGTACATGTACTCTCAACAGAGGCTCTTTCTTGCCCAGCATTTTCCTCTTTTTATTGCCAGGCACTGCGCTGTGCACACACTGTCCTATGCCATCTTGCAGTGATGGCATCAGAACACTCTAATATTCTTCTGAGTCCATTTTCTCTCTCTTGTCACGTAAACACGTTTTTATTTAACAGTATTTTTAGTGTCTCTGGATCCTCTGTCAGATGATGGCAGTGTAAGGTGGAGAGACACTTAGACCACAGAAAGGGTTGTGATGCTGCCGAAGCGTAGAAAAGGAGGTTAATATCCTCTTTGTCTTGAGATATTCCCATGCCTATGGCAATTTGCCAGTCGGAATCACTGGGAAAAACTTTCGGCAGGTTTTCAGAAGCCCTTTCCCAAAACCAAATGTAAAGTCATGTAGACTGGCAGGAGTATGCAGAAAGATCAGAAAGATCCTCCTTATATGACTGAAGGAAATTTGTATCCTGTGAATTTATCAGGAGAAAACCCAGTGAATCCCAAGCATGCAGAGAAATAAATTGATTTTTCTCATCTTTCTAAAGTCAGTGATACAGAAAGATATGTTTCCTTTAAAATACAAACATGAAGGGCTGCTTCTGCTCAGAAGACAGGGCTGCATGATAACACACAGCAAAGTGCTGGCTACTACATCTTGAGCAGGAGAAGTTTAAAAAAATATAAATTATTAGTATCATAAGTGTCCTTTTATGTATTCTAAGACTTAATTGTTAAGAAATGCTTTTATATTTTCATAAGAAACTTTGATGACTTTGGCAATATCACAACACATTGCTGAAGACATGGAAACAACTATTTCTTTGTTTAGCTCTATTTCCCTTAAGTGTAGTCCAAGCTACAGCGCAGAAGAAATCTGTCTAAAAATCAAGTCATTCTAAAAACAAGCATGACTGATACAGAGAATTCTGCCTGAAATGAACAAATAAATTTATATAGCATCATTTTTATAAGAACAATAATCCCCATAGTTATTTTCTCCAAAATTCTTGGCATGCCTTCAGCCATACCTGAACTCAGTTAACTGGATGCAGATTTCTTTCAAAAGTAATGGCATGATTCTGACTCCTTTACAAGTTCGCATGTATGAAGTCTTTTAATATTTGCAGCACAGGGAATATCTGTCTTACACCCTGACAATAGGACCACTTGCAGACCAGAAAGTCACTGGGCAACTTAAGGTGAGGACTGGAGATTTATGGAGTGTTCCTTTCCTGTTCACTGGTGTGAAGCCATGCAGAGAGAATTTTGCTGGGCTAGACGGGATTTTTTTACCCTGGCAGCTCATAAAAGAGTGAGGCATGTGTCATTCAAATTATTAAGATGTAGTGAAAATAATTGTAAGTCTATTTAAATACAAGTTCTTTTATATTGTGTATAAGATCATTGTGTTAAAACTCTTAGCAATTAAAAAAAAAGTCTGAGCCAGAAATAAAGAATGTTAGTAGTTGTACCTCACTATAATCCCTTTTCCTGCTGAAAGCACAACAGATGTTTGATTCCCATGTTTACAGTTTTAGAGGCAGGCGTAAAAAGAATTGTGCTAACAGGCAGGCAACTATAAGTACTCTCTGTTTGGATATTTAAGTATTCTCACCATCATAGATGAGCAAAATTAAATGGGAGACTAGAACGAGCTGTAAACATTTTTCACTGAGATTGCCTTGCATGATGCAAGAGGATCAGTGATGGGGGAGGAGTAGTAACTGCTCCCCTCTTGTGCTCCGGGGAGGTGAGGGGGCCTTTTGAAGAGAAGTGGGAAGAAAAGAGATTTCAACTCTTCTGGACCTGCTCCTCCACAGGGGTATACCAACATGTTACCATCTCAGCCAGGGCCCAAAACTTAGCCCAGAACCATCAAGCCAAACACTAGCAGCTATCAGCTTGGAACCCCATAATGTTTGAATTCCATTGTGTCCAGACTAGGATCCTGTTTAGTGGAGAAATTGAGTCAATATAATTTATTTGACCTGAGTGAAAAAAAGTTTCAGTGCAGTACTGGAATAGCTCTTGAGCGGGAGAAACGGACTGCTTACTTTTTGTCAGGAGCTCTAATGTCTTCTCAGGCTTTGCTGGGAGATTAAATTTAAAAATGGAAAAACCCCAGGGTTTTGTGGTTTTTCAATGTCTTTTGAAATTGCTGAGCAGGTTTATACAGTTATCCAAAAGGTAAACAGAAAGTTACTGGATTAGGTGTACGTGTAGGCATTGAGATAAAGCATTATGATTGAAATCTTGCTTTCACCATCTCTCTTAAATGTTAGCAACTGAAGTTGTGTATTCTCGGCAATTAATGTTTTACTGCATTTGAAAATTGGAGCAGAGACTCTCAAGCGCAGAGCTGCAACAAGTACATCCAGTGACAGAAGCTGGCAAAAGGCAAGTCAGAACCGAAGTGTGGGCAAATGCTGCAGTCTTCAATGGTGGCAGAGCCCAGGCTGTAGGCAGCTGTTGGATGCTGTGGGAAGCTGGTATTGCATCCCTCCCCAGACTGTGGGAACACCAGTGCTGAATTTGCATAATGGCGCAAGCTAATATTAGGAGCGGCTGGGCTACCAAGAAGGAGTTTACCAAGGGTTCTTTCACTGTGGGAGGAAGACTCACCTCTCAGGTTAAAAAAAACCAATAGGATGGAGAAAGTGTTTACTTGTTGATGCATGCGTTCTTTCAAAGACCAGCTTCTCAGAAAATTGTGTTTTGGATGAACGTGGCCAGCCCCCTCAGCCAGTCAGACAGTTTCTGTGAAACACCTACTGAGGCATGAGAAGAAAGGTAATCCCGTTTTATTTTCCAAGAGCAACAGAAGAAATGGAATTGTACATAGCCATGTCTAGTGCCTAGGGTCACTGTGTGCTCTCTCTGACTGTCGTGCTCATCAGCCTTCCCTCAAACTCAGAAACTAAGCATGCCTTTTAGTCTTTCTCTGACCCAATCATAAAAATTTTGGTTTTTGTAAGGGTGAAAACTATGAATTTTTCAAGCACATCGAATAGAAAGAAATTACTTTAGAGGCTTCAGATAGCCCAGAAAGGAACACTGCCATGTATAGGTCAGAACAGAGGTGTATCTCTGGAAAGTTACCTCTTATCTATGTTATAAGGCCATCTTCATTCTCCGTGGAAATAACTCCCTGCTTGCCAAGATTAAGTGTGTAGCCGAGGTATTTATTCTGTTCCTAAAATGTATCAATACCTTCCTGGAGGCACATCTACACAGACTAGAGAGTTGTTTACCTAAAAAGAATGAAGCCCAGAGCAGTATAAACTCCTCTGGTAAAAAGTCAGACAAAAAAATCCCCCTCACTTGTGAGGACTTAAAACCCTTCAGGCCTGGTTTCAGGCAAAAACCTCTTCAGGTAGGGTAAGATAAGATAAGCCTGGCTGCAATCCCAAACTGAATCCCAAACTGGAGTTCCGCCCAGCCAACTGGGAGAGCTGGGAGCTGTGCAGGGGTAGCGCCTCCAGCTCTGAGATACAGAGGACGCATCAGAAAGGGTGAGAAGAGCTTCCTGGCTGCTTCTGCTAGAGGTGAGGGAAAAGGATGCACAGGGAGATAGCCACACTCCAGATCTTAAGTAAGCTTGAGTATGAAGTGAAATCACTGACTAAGCAGACACTGCAATCTGTGCTACACCAATACCAAGCTTTCCACAGCAGGAATACATCTTGACAGACAGGTAGCAGGGCTGCCGATGGCAGTGGGTGGCCTTGAAGTCCAGTCCCAGGTAAAGCACATCCTAAATGCTGATGCAGGACAGAGCTAATGGTCATGCTAACAAGAATGGTGGCCTGCTGGCTGGAATCTTCCTACGGCCTCCTTTGGCCGTCCTAGTTAATAGCACAATTACAGATCTCGGCTATCAGCTAATGTGTAATTTTACAAACCTCAATCAGCAGTTGATGAGAAGCCCATTGCCAGCATGGAACCTGGCTCTTCCCCCATCAAGCAGCAGGGTTGTCTAACATCCCACATCACAGCAGGAGAATGGCTCTTTCTAGTCTTCCTGAAACTGAGTTGGAGGAAACTTTTGGAGGTATAGAATCATTTAAAATGAAAAAAACTCAAAAGGATTGATGTTTAAAATAATTGAAAATAAAATAAATTAATCTGACAATATGAACTTGGCAAAGAAAAGAGTAAAGCTCCATATAATAAAATTAAAGAAATATAAGACTGCTTTTCTATTCTTTCTCTTGTCCAACTGGTGTTGTTGTAGAAGGATGGAGAAGAGTTAAAGCTCTGCTAGTCTTCCTCCTAAGAAGTGTCAGGAAAGATGAGTGCCTGTTCTACTCCTATGCTTGTAGTGAGTTGTACTGCTTTTGTTTCCATCCATCCATCCAGTGGTAGGAAAGATCTGATATCCATCTACAAGCAGAGGAGGAGTAGTCATGGTCATATTGCTTGCCTAAGAGGATGGTCAGTCTCTTTTTGTTGGTTCAGAATCAGCACTATTTGGGCATAGGGAAAAGGAAAGATTGCACTCTCGAAGCAGAGTTGGTTGCTAGCTTGAAGCTTGTGCTGGCCCTGAAAGCAGCACACTGGGATTTAACAGCTCGTCAGACCTCTCCACTTGGGAAGGTTGGTTCTCTGCCTCCCTCCAGATCTGCTTAGGAAGAAGAGAGTATTGTGTGGGTCGCTCTTTCTTGTATGAAGGGAAAGGGTTCCTGTATCTGGCCATAGAGGAGTTATCATTCTCCCTTTCCTTCTGTTCCAGAAGCATGAAAATAGATGTAACAAAACATGTTGTGGAGTGAAGGGTGTGCTTGAATAGCAGAGCTCTTTTGTCAAGTACAAAGCAACTCCAGCTTAGCTATACTTCAGTTTGCCATTTTTAGGTGGAATTAACAGAGTTCAGGTGCACTCCCTCAGTCTATTTCTGTGCTTTGATAGTTTATGTAACAAATCTTTCCCATCAGTTTGGGCCCAGATCCCGTAAGAGTATTCTGAGCAGATTTGAAGTTTAGGTGATGGTCACAAGGAAACAGAAGTAAATATACAGCCAGGAGTGAGCCAGTGGCAGAGGAATGGACTGGATGCCTTTGCTAATGATAGCATCTGCAATTTTATCTGACTTGACTGTTCAGGAAAGAGTGACAGGAGTGTTTGAGAGCTACCCACTCAGTATGCCAATATGCAGACACCTCACCTTTGTTTTTCTGAGCTAGAGCTCTGTCATCTGATAAGACCTAAAAATTATAAAATAAAATGAACCAAGAGGCAGGTATAAAACCTCATAGCAGCACTGAACTTTGCACAGTTTAATTAAAATGCCTAATTGGATTGGCAAACAATAATTTGGATTATTAGACTTGCCATACAACAGTTTTCAAATGCACGATGGATCTCAACAATGCAAATTCTCTCTGTTAAGTGGGGCAGCAGTTGAAGTGCACTTATTGTTTCAAAATATAGCTTGGAAACAACTTTCTGAAATCTTTATTAAAAACAAACAAACAAAAAAGAGGAGCAGGGTGTTCCATCCCTGGAACTGTTCAAGGCCAGCTTGGATGGGGCTTTGAGCCACCACTGGTTGTAGTGGAAGGTGTTTGTGCCGTGGCAGGGGGATTGATCTAGGTGATCTTTAAGGTCCCTTCCAACCCAAACCATCCTATGATTCTGTGATGATTCTATGATTCTCAGGAGCATCTGAAAAACACAAACCAAATTGAAACAACAACAAAAAATATTTGACAGGAACTTTTTTGGCAAAATTCCAGGGTTGTCAATAGCATCTACTAACTTCTTAAGCCTGACCTATAGCTCATATCAGCAGCTTGATTCTTCAGGTTGGACTGAATAACTCTGCTTTGAAAATACATGTCCGTACATGCCATGTCAGGTATCTAAACTGAGCAGCAACATCAAACATTTAAAATCATTAGTCTTGGTCTGCGGTCATTGCTCTGAACCCTGTATCTGCTACTCTAAACAATCTTGCAATAAAAAAGATATTTTGCTAATGCTTAAACTTGAGACTACCTGGGAGCCAAAGGGTCCATGGTAGAACTAGCAAACAAACAGCATGGAGTCAGCTAGGTTAGTGGCTGTTGATCTTTACAGACAATAATCTTCCATATCTGGAAAAAGACAAACTGATTTAGATGTCTGACATTTTGCAAACATGGTTAAAATGTAAAGAATGGAAACACAGTGAGGAAGTCTGGCACTCATCAGAATACAAAACCCCAAAGCCAATCAGATGTCTGATTCCTAAAGAAATGGCTAGGAATTGGAAGTGCTGCGAATGAATTTTCACTGTAGAAGCTTGCTGGAAGTGTCGCCAAAATATGATTCCCAGAAATTATTTGTAGCCCCGGCCAAGTGTCATTGTTCGTGACCAGCCGTGTGAAAGTAACATAAAGTGAATATGTGGAATTCTGTCTAAAACAAACAGCTCGACATTATTTGCTCAGCAAGTGAGGAGCATTGTTTCTGTGAATACCAGCCATAATAGAAGTCTGAGCACAATATTTCAATAATAGCTTAAATAATGTTTGATCAAAGAGCAACAGGCTGGTATTAAGAGCCAGACAGATTAAATCTTCCTCAGAGAAGAATATGGAGTCCCAGACCTCACCACTGCTCCAGATGAGTTGACTGGGGAGACTGGTCTTTTCTCATGCAAGGGATGCAACCAGGCAGCATGTGAGCAGGGTGGGAGCAGAGCAGGGCCACATTCCTTGGGCAAGGCTGTGGTGACACCCATCTCTACAGGTGTAGAGGAAGGATAATGAAAGATCCCCACAGAGAGGCACAGTGTCCCCACACTGTCCCTTTGACTGCCTGACTCCTGCTCTCTGAGGGACCAGAGGCACAGTTTGGGTCTCAGGCCTGCCTGTCATAGTGCTGCCTCTCTCCATCCACTTGTTCAGTTGTTCAGTGTAGCTCACAGCAGTTAATTCTTTCCTGGCCCAGGAAGTAGCAAAGGAACTGGAAGAAAGATGCAACGATGACGGTCATCACCTGTTGCATGGTGTAAGGTGCAAAATGAAAGACAGTGTCCAGATGGACACATACCTGTGAGACGCTGCGTTTGCACGGATTTATGTGATAGTCACCCCTCTGCTGAGTGCTGCCAGATGCCCAAAGCCTTGCCGTCTGGCTATCCAGTGTAGAGGAAGTAGTGACATGAAGTCTGAGTGCGTGTGAAGAGTTGGATACAGCAGGCAGGGCAATCCCTTCCATCCACGTGCAGCATACTCTGGAGACGCTGCTTGCTTCCCTGCGAGAAACTCTGCCTCAGCCACCTTGGCAGAAGAGGGTCTGTGGCTGCGTGATGGCAGCAAAACAGAGCAACTCCATCACAAAACTCCTGTTCACATGCTAAGGAAAAGGCACTTCAATGCAATGCTGTCACCTTATAATACCTGCCACTGCAGTACAGAAACTCTTTGGTTTCCTACCGGTAATCCGTATATACCTGTGGCTTTCCCTATACACAGAAAGAGGGGATTAGAAAGGATATTGTGCATTCAGTCCTTGGTATCGCAGACTATCCTACCATCTGGACTTGTACTCCATTTTAAGGTGGCTCTTGGTAAATCAAAGTTGTTTGCTGTCTGCAAAATAAAGAAAAAGAAGGTGGGAAGTGAATGTAAGAGGGCATTTGTGGGAACAGACTGCTGGTCTGAAACCTTCCCAGATCTCGACTTAGGCACAATCACAGTGTATCCCTGAGAATTCAGTTTTACCCATGGGAATTGTAAGATTAGCAGAAGCACGAAGCATAAACAATAGAAGGCGAAAACAGCAACATATCGTACCTGCTATTTTCCTGAGTGCCTGTAGGCTTAGGTTGTAGCTAACCAATGGTGGTATATTGTATTTAAATAATAGCCAGTGAGTCTATTGTAGTCATTTAGCAGCCAATGAGTATGTAACATGATTGATAACATACAAAACTGTATAAAAGAGATTGTTTCTTTGAATAAGTGGCTTTTTGCCCTTGTCCAAGGCATTGTCTATGTGTGTCATGGCCGCCCCAACAGCAACGGGGGTTTCTTCAATGTCTCTAATTATCTGAAGGGATGGTGTAATGGGGATGGATCCAGGCTCTTCTCAGGAGTGCAACAGGAGAAGGGCTAACAGGTAGAAACTGGAACAGAGGTAGTTCCACCTGAAGATGAGGAACCTCTTTCACATATGGGTCACCGAGCACTGGAACAGATTTTCCAGAGAGGCTGTAGAGTCTCCGTCACTGAAGATATTCAAAAACAATCTGAACAGTCCTGTGCCATGTGCTCTAGGATGACCCTCCTTGAGCAGGGAGGTTGGACCAGATGACCCACTGTGATCTCTTCCAACCTGACCCATTCTGTCACTCTCGGTGAGCGTTGCACACCAGTCTTCTTAGGAAGAGGCACTCCCAAAATGAATTCTGCCTGCCCAAGACTCAAGCCCTGCAATGCTTATCTTTGAAGGTGTACAGAATAGCAATCTCCTGTGTGTACATACAGATCCTGAGTTATTCAGGCAAGTCTGGGAGCACCACATCACCCATCTTAACTAAATAATCTACTTGTTCTTAGTGCTTTCCCTCATTAAAGCATTTTACAAAACCTACCTTAATTAAAGTTCACAGCAGTCCTGTGAGTTAGCAAAATGTCATTATCCCAATTTTACAGATGAAAAAATTGCAACAGAGAGGTGAAATGCTGTGCTTGAGGGCACAGAAGGAGACAGTTTTAGGGGCAGGATTAGCCATTGGGAACTCTTGGCTCTGTACAGCATAGCCAGCCTCCGAGGGCACTGAATGGGCTCTCAGAGATGCTGAAAACATCACTCTCCCCTAGGGCTCCTTTGCAATCTCTGTGTACTGTCTGTAAGGTGACAAAAGAGACTGATCTGGGATCTGGGTGCTGACATCTCCTGTTATCTCATACTTACCCAGCAGAACTAGGCCATGACAGGCATGTGCTAAGGAGGAGAAAATCAGCAACGTGACCTTTCTTGGGCTATTGTGGAGTCTCAGAGGGCTGCTCTGTGAACAAAGAGGGGCCACAAACAAGTTAGAGCAGTCTGAGGCTGGGCCAAGCCACAGCAGGCACTGTACCACCTTTGACCTCTGCTGGATTCCAGAGGGCTCAGGACTTAATCCCCAAACCATGCTGCCTTGCTGAGCCGAAAACATGATGGTGACCACAAACATATCAAGAATGTCTATGAGCAAGCTGAGGCAAACACGGATCCAAATGGTGTGACATTTGCAACCCATCTGGAGTGGTGCAGGGGGCAAACTTCTACTCTGAGTCATGCAGCACAGATGTGAAGTTGGGTCTCCCATCTTTTGAGCCACCACCCTAGCCAGAAGGCTCAGATGTGTGCAGCTGACACTCCTACACCTTCCATTTTCATGTAAATATTCAGAAGGCTTTATTTTTCCTCATAAGAAAGGAAAACTCCCATTCTACATGTTAAAAAAATGCTTCACCACAAAGCAGAATCATTACCTGCTACTCGGCTGAACATAAAACATTTGAGTCATAGAGACATCCTGAGGTGCCTTTTGACCCAAATATTTTAGGTCCACTTCCTGCTCAAAGCAGGGTCAGCTCTGAAATCAGACCAGGGTGCTCAGTGTTTTATCCAGTTGTGTCTTGAAAATCTCCGAAGATGGAGATTGCACAACGACCCTGGGCAACCTGCTCTAATGCCTAATTTTCCTCCTGATGATTTGTTTTTCCTTATATCCAGTTGGAACCAGTTGGACTGGTGTCCTAGAAAGTAGTGTGTTGTTTCACTGTGACTACTTCCAGAATTTTTTTCCTTTGTTTAAAACTCTGCTTTAAAAAAATTTAAAAAAAAATAAATAAATAAAATAAAAATAAAAATAAAAAATAAAAATAAAAAAATAAAAATAGTAGATCTAGTAATACAGGCCATGGAAACTTTTCAGTATGGATTTTAGCACAGTAGCGCTCTGTCAAGATCTCAAGGTGAAGGCTCATGATTACATCAGAAATATAATAAGAACATTTTTTTTGTTTTGTGACAGAATTCAGGAACTTTTAAAAACTCCATTGTTATTTAATTTTTCCCCTTTGTTTTTTGAGACGCTTTCGCATCCCTGTAATGGCACACAGATCAGAGGTCTCTAAAGCTCTCAAGTCTGCATCACGTCTTAATACCCTAAGGCATAGGTAACATGATTGTGATTTACTGCTGAAATTCACCTATTATATTCATGTTACATCAGTAATATTAGTCACCTGTTACTTTCTTGAAATTCTTTTATAGAAACATAATACTCAAATTTTCTTGTGAAGTTATTTCTATATTTACTTCCCTGACTTGAGGGGAGGAGGGAGAAAAACGCGTAGTGCATGATCTAAACTTCACCTGAATCACTTCTCAGTAATTATACATTCACCAAAGCCAGGAACTGTGTGTGCCATGCAAATGAGGGAGGTAACATGGATCTCATTTGGCTTTGTTGTGACAAACCGCACCATAATCCTGTGTTGGAGTAACCCTAACATTTATGTGGTTGTGCCTGCAACTGTGCACGGCATAGCTGTGAAATACTCTGCTATGTTTACTTTGTTCAGTGTGCAGGAGTTACTGCACTCACCTGCCAGCCAGACTTACTTACTCCATAGATATATTCCTTTGTCTGACAAACAACAGAAATGTAGCATGGTGTCTCCCAGAGATCGACGGACAAGAGAGTGAGGAGTTGGATGTAACTGATAAGGGGGTGTGCCAAAAGTGACGACAGGCCCTTCTGCCACTGGTATCTTCTGGCGGGAAGTTAATGAAAGGATCCTTCCCACGGAATGAAATACAGAGAGATACTATGCTGAAGCTGTAGTGGTTCAGCCTTCAGACGCTGCCATTTGCTCATGCATATTGAGGTCCATGCCTCCTACACCTCAGACTGCAAACGAAAGCGTAGTAATCAGTGGCCACATTTCCTGGTGAGCACTGAAACCCCACTGTGAGTCATCCAGGACCTTGCTCTGCTTATCCTCCCTTGTGAGTCCCTAGTTGCTGTCATTATCTTTCCTCTCCCTCTTGGTTTCATCTTACCTGCACTGCACCAGCAGGAGGACAGCACACAGGGCAGTCGGCTCTGCCATGACTGAAGGGAGAGGTGAAGCAGGGAAGGCTGATCGTACTAATGGACTGAGATCCCTGAGAAGCAAAGGGAGTCGAACTCCTGAACTGTGGCTCAGTGGTCAGTGCAGAGAAGCTGTCATGACTTGTTCTGGAGAACTGACTTTTGTAACTTCCACTGTTCCTTTCCCCCGCCCCCCTCTTTTTTTTCCTGTTTTCACTGTTTCTTCACCTTGTTGGGGATCAGAGAGACAAAGCCGTGAGCTGGCTTAGGCACTGCTTAGACCATAGGTGCCACAGTGATGCTGCCGAAGGAGCTGGCTGATTGGAGAGGTGAATTTGCACTGATGTCCCTGCTGCCAAGGCAGGCCTGGGAGAGAGATCAAGCCTAACTCGGGTTTACTCATGCAACCTGCGGTGGCTGCAGTGTAGACATATGGTCTGTTTCACTCGAGGCCAAAAGTGACAATTATTTATAACTCAGTCTTCGGCATGGGACTGCACTCTTTTATTTCTCACCAAGATGAGTAAGATGCAATAAGAGGGTCTTATTCTCATGCTCTTTTTTCTCTCCTCCCTTGCCAAAAGAAAGATTTTGATTGGTTTCTGTTATCCTTGTTTTGAACAATCACGTGATTTCATCGTGAAAGTATCTGATGTGAAAAATATCTGTCTATACTTTGACAGAAGTTGACAAATAACTCAGTAGGATGAAGTCCCCGTACTTGTAAACACATCATTGTTTAGTGTTTAAAGTTCTGCGGTGAACCAGCCATATAACCATTAGTATGTCACTGAAATTTAATACAGAAATTCTTACCTGTTTTTGTGCACGTACCCTCTTTGGACAAAATGGTCAAGGGGAGCCCGTGTCCTTTTAAAAGCAGGCCTTTGATGTTTAGGAATGACATCTTAGTAAATAGGACATGCAATCCTATCATTTTGTTACACGTCTAGAGTGAAGTGAAATTTTATTAAGTACTGAGAAGAAAAAGAAAATCAATAGAGTATTGTGGAGTTTCCCCTAAATTCAGCTGTGAGGATCTTATCTGTGCTAGAAGGTTCATCCTGCTGTCCCTGGCATCTCATTCCAGAGCCAAAAATGCACTGTAAGCACAGAAATAACTTCACTAAAGCTCATAAAAGGGCAGGGTGACACACTGATAGGAACCCCAAAGTCTGCAACCCGGAGAGGTGAGAGCAGTGCACATAGCGAGTTGCAAGAAATGCTGTGCCAGACCTCTTGGTGATTTGTGTAGCCTCAGAAGAAGAGTTGATTAATTTTCTCTCTCCTGCATCAAGGACAGCTAGAAAGCAGCACCAAACACACTGATGGCTGTCACCCACAGAGGTGCACAGGGCTTTACCCAACCAGAGCTCAAAATGAATTTTTTCTGAGTTAATATATGTTGTGCCTGAGGCCAGGTTTTGACTTCTGAGTGGGTCCTGACATTGTGAGCAGACTCCTTGAAGTCAGTGGGAGTCCACGTAATGTGTAACCCGCCACAAGTAAATGAATCACAACATGTTTCAAACAATATTCAAGGGCTCAAATCCAAAAAGCACATCTCCAGCTGCTAGAAACTGCATCAGAAGAGAACTTTCCCTTATTTCAATAGAATCATCTGCAAGAATAAAATTGCCCACATCCATAAATTGGATCAGGACCTTGAAGCATATTTCTCCTGGAGCCAGGATTGAGTATCTGCATTTTTGTGAACTTAACTGAATATTCTGCATGTGCTGAAATCACAATAATAGACCCAATTTCTTGAATCTGGAAGAAGGCCGACATGCCTGCTTTCATGCTCTGCCCTATTTTCATAGACCAAATAGCTGCTGTAGGAAACATATACAAAAGAAACAGGAAAACCCCTGTACCTTCTGCTTGGGGTAAGGCTAGAAATGTTCCAGTTCCCAGAGGTTTGTTCCATAACCAGTAATGAAGTAAGTCCATAAGATGTATATTGAAAGAAAGCAGATTATACAGTGGCGTATCTCATTTGTCTCTCCACAAAAACTGAGACATTTTTTACGTGTTGTAGGAGAACACAGAATGGTTTGAACCCCACTGCTATTTTATTAAAATTATTATTTGGGTTAGACATTATTTTCATATCTGTGGCAAAATATTTTTAGTTAGGAAAGAAGACTCGTGTAAGAAAGTGCTTATACCTGTAACTCCAGAGTGCTGGGGTATGTAGGATATGTTAGGCACTTTCGGTCATTGAACTTATAGATTCTCTTCCTCAGGGTGAGGAAAAAGTGCACGGAGAGTCAGTTATCAACAGAGGTATCTATCACAAAACAACCTCTCTGACACTATAATAATGGTTCCAAAAAAATTAAGTCTGAGAAAGGTGATTTTTGTCTCTTCCCTTTCCATGTCCCAAAATTGCCATCAATTTCATCCCTATTTGAGGATGGGAGGTATCATCTGCCTTTGATCTTTAACAGGAAAACTCAGAAACAAATGACATGGTAAAAAGGACATTTTTAATAGCTACTTAATACTTCCCCAGATGGGTGCAGCATGAAGAAGCAGAGGTCAACAATGAACACGTGGTCTAGACACCCTGTCTTCTGACAGTGTGTAATTTGCATTAATTATGTCTATAGCCATTACATCTGACACCAGTCTAGGCTTCTCTAAGCAAATGAGAGATCCCATATTTGTATCAAGAGCATTGCTTTGTCTGCCAGTGAATTGGACTTTTTGTCTTTGAGCAGAGAGCTTTTTGATCAGGTCTCCAATAGCCATGTTTCTCACAGCAAAGTTTCTCTGCTTAAAGCCTTTAGCATTGCATGAGAGCATTCTGCAACCTGGAAGTGATTATATGTTTGATGTTATTCAAATGATGTTTGAAATGCTGAGGTGCATTTTGATATGTAAGATTTGCAAGTTGTAGTGAGTTATACATACCAAAAATAGCTTTTTAAGAATGTTCAGCCAAATGGTTTGCTTTTATACAAGAATATACACAGAGACCAAACCAAGAAAATTTTAGATTTAGTCAGGAAGCTATTGCTTAAATATCAATCAAAATTTTCATATAATTGCAATGTGAATTGAAGAAGAATACTTTAAGTGATTTTTCTCTGCAGCAGTTTTCTCGGTTAGCAGTTCTTTGAAATGCTTCCTTTTCCCCCTGAATAACTGTGAAGTCCTGCAAGACAGCTGCCTTGTTATACTGGCAAGTGTACTGCGACACATCTGCAGCAGCCCAAAACACAGAACTGCTTGGCACTTTCTGACCTGAGGCAAAACAAATGTAACAATCATTTACCTGCTTCACTGAAAGTTTTATCAGAAAAATACAAACTATTACATGTATATAAGATGTATTATATAATTAAACGTACCATCTATAACATTGAGAGTAAATTCTAGATTCTATATAAAATAAAACATATATAGGCAATTGAATCCACTTTTCTGCTGACCTTCTTAAAGGGGAGACTGTTGTGATACACAGAAACTTCAGGAATCCTCTGTTCTTCAGGAATCTATTTTCTAAACATTTGAGTGACTATTTCCACAGGGGTTCTCAGGCTAAAAGTGACTAAAATGTAACCATTTTTACTACTACCCGGAATAGCATAATTATTCCCCATCAATTTCATATACTCATGAATATGCATGCACTACTACTTTCTTCGCAAAATGGGAGAAATGTGAGAAAACTAACTTATGGCTTCAGAATATGTTAAATATTTCACTTACAGGAATCCATGAAGACCGATTTTTTCCCTCCCGGATTCTACTGACAACAGGAATTGATTTGCTGCACTCTCCTCAGAGAAAAGGTGCTTGGCACAGCTGCAAAGAGGGCCTGCCTAATATTCTTGCCTACACAGATAATGCATGTGTACATCAGTGTATACACACGCTAAAGTACCATTGCTTGGAAAAGCTACTGGAGGCATATTCAGCATTTAGCTTGGGCCAGGCTGACCTAGTGCTGAGAATAGCTGCGGGAGATGTGAGGAAGTGAAAAAGAGTCCCACCGAGAATAGCAAAACCACCACCAGCACCATCTACCAATTAGTCCTCCTTGCTTATGCATGCTAAAGAGGACTTGACAATCCTACACACCATTGTATCAGTGAGCATCAAAATAGGTGCAAGCTGATGCTTTGAAGAGTCATAGAATCGTAGCATCATAGAATTATATAATAGTTTGAGTTGGAAGAGACCTTTAAAACTCCCCTAGTCCAACCCCCCTTCAATGAGCGAGGACACTTTCAAATCAGGTTGCTCAGAGCCTGGTACAACATGGCCTTAAATGTTTCCAGGGATCAGCTATCTACCACATCTCTGGGCAACCTGTTCCACTACCATCATTATAAAAAATGTCTTCCTTATATAAGAATATATTCTTATTTCTTTCCATCCACCAGGTTTCTACTCAGCTCGCCACCCCCAGGAGACGTCTGCTAGTGAGAGAGAAACTGGTGCCACCGCTGTGGGAACTGAGAAACAGGCTACTGCCAGTCCCGGCAGGACCAGCCTACTAACGAGCGGGGACATGCAGCCCATTTTCAGTGCTGCTGCTGACATTGGGACAGGCAGAATGGTTTTTGTGAAGTACTGTCAGTGCTGACTGCCTCACTTGTTTAAAAATGAGCCTGCAAAATTTATTAGATGGAGCCATCTGCTTCTCAGTCATTCTCCTACACTACCTCTGACAGTGACTGACAGGAGAGAAACAATGAATTTACAGCAGTGGGTGAGAATCAATTGCATTTCTGATTCCCCTTCCAGAGCTCCTTGGAGCCCTTACAGTTCAACCTGGAGTACCTGGTAACACATCTCTTGAACTTTTAGGATGTAGGATTAGTGTTCTCGGTCACTTTTGCTTTGCTGCTTGCAAAAGCCAATGAAGAACAGTCTGCAAAGGAGTTGAGTGCTTGCAATCGTTATTGTTAATCGAGCTACGAAAGGGAGAACTTCACGATAACAGCCCCAGCTTTTCTTTTGTTTTTAAAAGGAAGCCATTCACAGGTGGTTTGGATCTTATTGACGTATCACTTCTAATTTCAATAGTCCAATAGGTTTTAATAGTTCAATAGGTTTTAATATGGCTATGAATGCATGTTCTTTGAACAAGGAGTCTTCATTAACTGATTCCTGTCTAGAACACGTACATTTTGTCACAAATTCGTAATCTTCATTGCAAATGACTTGTGGTTGTGTATGCTTCTTTCAACTTTATTTATTCCATTTCTAATGAAAACCGAAAGCATTGTGGGTTGGTTTTTTCCTGATACTTATTTGATGTGAAAATCAGGTGCAAAAAATAATGAAGTTTTGTCAAAACAAGAGATGAAACTGCTTTGATTCACTTGTATTGCAAAGAAATGTATTAGTTCTGCTCCTTCCGCTCCAGACCTGAAAAAGAAACCATATGTCCCAAACTTTGGCTACTTTTCAAGTTGATCTAACTAGCAATACTACTTTTGCCTGCAAACCTCAGATGACAAAAATATGGACTTTCTTGAAGTTAATCAGTGACTTAAGGCAGCAGCATAGCTAATTTGTTTCAGCTACTCAAGCAGATAAAAGAAACGAAAGAAGTTGCTGCCATTTCTAAAAGCTGATTGACATGTCCTCAGGAATTTGTTGGTTACCTGCTGCATAAGCTCTGTATGTTCTTGGTAGGGTTTGTGAAGGAAGCCAGGCACAAGCAAAGAGGAGCACCAGCAGCAGCTCAGCAGAGAGAGGAGTCCTCGGTCCAGCTGCTGCATAAGGCAGAACACAGGTGCCCGCTCCTGCAGTGCACACTTGGTGGCAGACACCAGACCTGCTAAATTGGATCTGCTTCTCATTAGCCTGCACACCTTTGCCAAGGGCAGGTCTTCACCCCAGGCTGGCTGCATCCTTGGACTTCCCCTTCTCCCAGAAAGCAGCACCCTCCTCGCTGCTTGCTGGCCAAGCAGCCACCACTGACTGGCTGGCCAAGGTGAAATAAAGGCAGTGATATCTCGTCCTTCAGCAGGGCACATCCTATTGCATGGCTCATGGGCTCTTTCTGTGTAATGCCTTGCTGGTGCTGCTGGCAGGGCCACCCACTCACAGCTATGCTCACCACAGGCTGGAAAACAGGCAGCACAAGAGGGCTAAAGCCAGGCAGCATCCTGTCTGTGTTGGCTGCCAACTCCATGGACTCAGGATCCATGACCAGTACTCGTCACTATGTGGTCAGCTGCTCTTCTTTACTTAAGTATCCTCTCTGAGTGGCAGCTGTGCTCCTTCTCATTTAAGAAGGCCCAAGCTCCAGGCAGGGTAGTGCCCAGGTTGACTTGGTGGGCTGTGCCAGAGCTGCAGGGTGTCAGAGGAGTCAGCAAGAACATGGGAGCTTGCAAGCAGCCCAAAGAAAACACTGACAATAGGGTGTCCCTTAAGCATGTCCATCTCAGGGAAAAGCACCAGGAGCCACTTCTCTCTTAAAAATGTGCAAATCTTTACTGTCACCTGGAGATTGATGCTTAAAATTCTTGTGTTTTCCTCCCTTTGGTTTTTTTGAAGTATTTTGGTGTTATATGTCAGTAGCCAGCTCACCATACAGGTGACAAAAGGCTGCTCTCTGCTTAAGACAACCTAGCCTCTCACCTCCGCAGGCTGTAACACATGGAGAGATGGAACTTGGGGCACTCACACTTCTCCTGGAGAAACTGTCCATCTTTTCATTGCATTGCTAAGCAGCTACTGGAAGAGAGAAGAGATCACAGGTAGCTCAAGGCCAGTTTGGCCTCAGCATCCCCCTGAGGAGAGGGGATGGGCTGCGGTCCATGCCCTTCCTCTCAAGCACATCTCGGATCCTGCCTCCCTGTGCACAAGCTCACCAGCTGTAACCATGGCTGTACAGAGGCAAGCTCAATCTTGTGCTCTTTCTCGCCCTCAGTAAACATGTATTTATCCCATGCGAAGGGGAACAGCATAAATAGGGCCCTGTGCCTTCCTGGAGAACGGCAGTTGCAGACATCCAGCTCTCGTGGCACATTCCTGGGCAGGTGACGTTGCCCTTGGATCATGCTCTGCTGGTGGGACAGGCAGAGGAGCACCTGGCCCTCGACTCCCCAGGGGAGGGAGATGTGCGATAAGGGACCAGCCCTTGCGCTGCTCAGCATCGTCAAGGCAGGAGCATGTCAGGGCATGCTGAGAAGCCGAAAGCGACAACCCTGAAAAATGCAAGTTTGGGAAATACTGGTGTATTCAAAACGAAATTGTTATGTCAATTTTGGGGGAAAGGAAAGCTGCAGAAACAGTTCATCTATTGTATGTGAGCAGTTTGTGGTATCAGGAAACACAAAGTAGATACAGTGATATCAAGAAGTGTTTGAGCATTAGATTAGATTAGATGTAAGAAACATAATGTTGTACTGAGCCATGTGACTGGGCGATGATTATATTCCTAAACCTACAAGACACAAATGAGTGATTTATAAAAGAAAGGGAAGAAAGGTGTCATGCAAAAGGGGAGAAAAATGTCATGTTATCTGTTGGAATTGCTGCAACGTGATGAAAGTGATTTGCAGAAATACGCGCAACTCACCAAGAAATACTGCCTGTGTCTCATCCCATCCGTAGGAGAAGAAAGCTGGCATGTGTAGAGCTTCTTGATGAAAGTACTGAGCACATCCTCCTCCTTCTCCTGCCTTGCCTGGTGGCATAGCAAAGCACTTTTAGCTTTCACTGAAATCAAGAGCACGGGTCATTTAACATCTACTTGAAACGTTTTGCATCTTGCAAAATAAGGTATTGTGAGGCTTTGGAGTTTGTTTTTTTTTTTGCCCCCATGCTGTGCAGGGTACCTGCTAAGAGCAAGTGCTAGAAAGCAGAGGCAGAGGTATTTTCTGGTATTCTCTGGAGAGGTTGAGCTCTAGCTCTAGCAATCTGTGTTTTCTTTTTATAACAGCACCTCTCGCTGTGATATCTTAGCACTTGCTAAGAGGTAGTCTCAGAGAGTAAATACATGTCCACTCCTCTGAGTTGCCTAGATTGGAATTTGTCCTTTAATTCCGTGTTCTGGTGGGATTGCTTATGTAACAGATTTTTTTTTCTTCCTTAAACTAAGGTTATAATTCCATGGTATGTAGAATTAGGCAAACATTTCATATCATAAAACTACAGCCTGTGGGTGTGATAGGCTTTGGGCCAGCATCTCTGAACAGACAAATGTTTTTTGTCATTTTGAGGAGTTAGGAAATCAGACAGATCACACAGAGATGAGAAATAGTAAATGTGTTTAATTAAAAATTATTTTCTCTAGATGGTTTCAACAAAAATATTGAACACTGGAAATGTCGCAACACCTTCTTCAGCATTGCAAATGTAGGCCAGCAGGCCTATTTTAAAGGAGTAAGGGGGAGGAATAGAAACAAAAGTGTATAAAAAGCTTCCAAAAATCCCAAATGTGCCTCTATTTCTTAGGGAAACAATCAGTTTAATGCACATGTTGATGGAGAGGGTGATACACTTTCTGCTCAGGAAAAGGACTTGGCAGGCACAGTTTGAATGGCTGCATGAGGGACATATGCATAGTGTCATTTCGGTGTCTTGTGCCAGGGTGGCTTTCCAAGGAGCAGTGGAAAACACCCATGAGCAAGCTGGTGAGCTGCCCTCTCTGATTCTTCACAGAAATGCTCATTAGACCAACTGGAAAGGTTGATACTTGTAGGGTGTGTTCTCTTTCTGTAGATCTGGGCATCGTCTGCGGAGTCTGACTGGAAGCAGCTCACCATTTGAAGAGGGACACCCCACCAAACCCTGGCAGGGTAGTTCCTTCTAGTACCTCTATTCTGTTTTCTCTTATCTTGTGGATGAAGGATGAAATTATCTCAAACCAGTCGATTACATGTGCAGAAACACTGCTCTGGCCAGCCTCACCTCTAGAAAAGTCAAATCTTTGGCTCAGGGTGGAGGAGCCCTGTATCTTTCATCTCCTTGATGGCTCCAAGACCAGCTGTCCCATTCACCTGGGATGAGCTATGATTAAGGCTGATGGAGCAGTTGGCATAGGGAGCCAGCACCATCTCCCAGAAATAGTCAAGCCAAAGGGACACATGAGCAGATTTTGAGTGGTGTGAAGAAGTGCCAGCACTGCCTTTCAAAGATGAGAGGGGTGATTTATTAGCTGCCCAGGAAGCGTTGTTTTCCTCTGTAAAGTAGTCTCTCCTTTGGAGCTGGGAGACACACTGCTCATGCTGCTTAATCACTCATTTGGGACACCAAGGTACAAGCTCACCACAGCCCTGGGAGGAGTTAGGGCTTGCGAGGGTAGTGCCAGATTCCCATATTGTCACCCCAGCTCTGGGCAGGTTTGCTGTGGGGCCACAAGCTGGTCATTTCTGACTTTCTACCTTCATTTGCCCACCTGAGTGAATTAAAAGATGAGCTTTGTGGATTAGTTGTCTAATAAATTCTACTGTGCTGTGCATATGCAGCACATGATTTAAGCATCCCCATGGCAGCTCATTAAAAGCCCCAGGGTAGTTGTATAACAACAGGTAAGCATATATATTTTGGCAGCCCCAGTTTTGCAGATGCATCTGGTTACAAACAGAATTTAATGTGACTTCAAATAAACCATGTGAAAATGAGCTCTTCCATTTGTCTGGATTAGCATAAGCTCTTCCTCCGCTCATCTCATTTCCCGCATGTTTAAACTACAAATACAGCTGAATTTGAATGTAATCCTCATGTCTTTACCAACTCATCTTCACTGACAAAAGCGCATCATTAAGAAATAGTAGTGTAAGAAGGATGGGGGGGGGGGGGGGGGACGACTGCCCCCTGGTTTTTAATGTGATAAAAGCAAACCCATCCAAAACTGTGTGAGTAAAATTTATACCCTAAGCAGAACAAAATTGGTGTCACAGAGCACATAGGCACCAGAAAAAAAAAAAAAATCTAGCTTCAGGATTACCAAAGCATTTCTGTAAATTTGGGATGCCTTTCTCAGTTCATAAACACTTATTACGTGTAAGCAGACCCAGTGCCTGGAGAAAATGTGCAGTTTAACCTATTATTGATTACTTTTACAATCTTCAGAAGCAGCCGGATTGTATTTCAGGGCAGAAATGGAGAAGCTGAATGTGCAGTGCATACCCTGGAGAGCTGCCAGTTCCACCTGTAAGGTAACAAGGGGTTGATCCAAGCCTGGTGGACCTGGGAGAGGCAAGTGGTCATAACCTGATACCCTGATCAGGGTAGCAGGGTGCAGTCAAACGGTGTATGTTTGTTTTGGGGATGGGGGTTTTTGGGGTTGGTACAAGATGAGCTGCTGCAAGAGACATTTCTTGAAGACAAGGATGAGTGTCTAGTATCTGAAGCAACTCATCACCTGGAAGTTGTAGAGAGATCCCTGAAGGCTGATCCAGCTGTAGCTTGCTTTGCCCTGGCGAAGTCTGGGACTGTGGCAACTACAGCTGAATGTACCACCAACAAGACCTGAAAGTGGTACAAGTGATTTCAGTGTAGAGAACTAAAAATCACTTTTCAGGAAGACTTCTTAGCAGAAGGCAATTATAAGTGCTAAGATCTTTTGAAAACCCCTCTTCCCCAGTTTAGATACTCCTGTCTGCTATTGCCTGCCCTGCCTTGGAAAAGATAGTGACCACTGAAGGAGACGGTTACTGAAGGCACAAAAATGTGTAGCTTGAGCATATCCACTGCCACAATAAATGCAGAGAGAAGTGAGACATCAAGGCTGGCCTGGTGCAGCTCTTGTGCTGTGGCAAGAGGAAGTACACAGGGAAACCTGTGGCACATACATGTCGTCAGAAACATCAGAGTGGCCATACTGAGTCAGACTATTTGTTAATTTGACCTAGTATTGAGTCTCTGACCACAGTCATAGCGGACACGCAAACAAGAGTGCAAGAACAGGTTAGGTCTGTTTTCCCAGAATAATCTCCCAGCCTTTGAAAATTTGCAGCTCCTGATCCAGAGGAGTTATTCTGGTATTTAGAAGCTGTAGTGGATGTTCGTGAAATCACCCAGTTGGTTTTGGTCCAGTGTGACTATTCTACCCTGCCTCTGTGAAGAACTGTTTCATTTTGCCAGTTCTGCCCTAGCCACCCTCTGGTGTCACTGCATCCTGGTGGGACATCAAACTCACATGAGACAACCAACAGTCACTCTCTACCCACCTTTCCTTGATGCTTGGTGGACCTAGAGCACAGCAGTGCCTGGACACGTCCTTTCCTGGGCTGGAGAGTTCTGGTCTCTGTGGTTGGTACTGGTGTAAAAACCATTCCACACCTCTGAATATCCTGGTTAACCCATCTCTGAATCTTTTCCCATCCTCTTATTTTTGGGATGAGGACGGATGTGTACTTTGTGCAGTGATACCACATTTATGAAGTGCCAGCACTATCTGTTGCTGCGAGACCAGTCTTTTAACCAGTGCTAGTCACTCTTCTGAAGATACCCATCACCTCTGCAGCTGAGAACCAGGGCACAGCACTCACCAGCCCCCAGCAGGGATTTTGGCTGGGGGTTGGGGGGGGGGGCAGTTGTGCCACCCCTGCTCTTCCTGATTTGGAGTTGATTGCAGGAGCAGGTCCCTTCAAAACTGGGAAAGCTGGGGACAGGGAGAGAATTCAGAGAGGGAGGTACTTGAAGGATAAACACTTCTGAGATCACCAGCCTTTTCCTCACAAGCTTAATACTTGATGGCATAACAGCAATCTTTTTTCCCCCAGAACACCAGTCCTGTGAAGTGAATGTCATCCTTTTCATGTTGCCCAGACTCATAACAATGAGCTTTGCTTTTACAGGCTGCCCAGCCTAATTGCCATGCCATGCTGGGAGCTTACAGCCAGTTTCATGGCTTTGCTGCACACCATCTCACCCAGCACTTTTCCAGCATTGTTACTTTCTAAACACCTCCAGCCCCATCAAACAGCTACATGTGTTTCTTCATTTCTTCTGGGTGTATTATCTTGTTTTGTTCAGGTTGGATTTTATTACTATATCCTCCAGATAAGGCTGCTGCCTCTGTGATAGAGTTTTTGCCACCTACTATGAGATTAGCTGTAAATTTAATTTGAGAGCTATTCATCTCCTCTTGATACCTACCATTAACAACAATAAAGCAGAAATCACAACTGAGATTCCCAGAACCCTTCGGGTACCTGTCCTTATTTCAGTATACAGTTGTTAATTGTTCAGTTTTATCTATTTACAGTCCTTCAAGTAGTGTTTGGTATACAGAGCAGCTGTCTGACATGCTATTAATCACCTTCTTTGAAATGACTGTAGAAAAGATATTGGGCCAGGAGCCAGCAGTTTTGGGATCATGTTAACGGTTTGCTGTCGTATTTCAATCACTTGGACTGTGCAAAATAACCCAAGAGGTCCCTCCCTCAGGGTATTAAGTAAAGATTGCAGCCCCTGTGATAAGGGAAGATTCTGACAAGCATTAATCTGAAGGGAGCAATTTGGTGGGAAATAAAGGGCAAGAGCATCGCCAAATGGCCTTTTCGTGCACAGGGATTGCATTTTTGGGGTGCGTGCTTTTTTTTGAGAGGAACCCTTTTTCCCTAGCATTCTGTCATTGCTATGAATATTGGGGTCCATTTGGGTGGTTTTCAACATGCAGAGCTTTCCGTTTATACAGATTTAGAAAATCCTTAATTAAACAACAGAAGGCATATTATCCTGTCTCCTTTCATCAGCTTGGTACCCATCAACTACAGCTGGCACAAACCAATTATCCCTGTGGCAACCACAGCTTTTGACAGCTCTTGACACAGACCGTTTTCAATTTGTAGGCACCCCATGCTATTTTTATGCTTCTGCAGATGATGGATGGCTGCACTGTGCACCTCCTTCTCTTGGACTTGTAGTGCTGTGGCAGTCAGGAGGGGGCTTTGGGATTGCCCTTCACCAAGAGCAGCAGCCAGTGCTGCCAGGGCAGTGGTCATACTGTAGTGCAGAATTTGGCCATCCTCGTTCTTGGGAAGCAGGGTGTTTCCATCAGGCTGAAGCTGATGCTCCAGCTTTCTCACAGTGGCTGTCATTCCCTCTGCAGCCCAGCACTGCCAGGGTCAGTGATTGTACCCTGAGATAAGCCTGTGTGATGGAACTGCCTTCCTGTGACACACATCCCACCGTGCAGGCTCTGGGATATTGTCTCAGACTGCCTACAAAGCACTGTGATCACCTGTTGGCTGTGGAGCAGTATGCAAGGCAACAGAGACCTGTTGCAATGTTTTCGAGGAAGGGAAAAAAAACAAACCATGACGTCTTTCAAGTCACCAACGTCAGTTCACAGCTAATTAGAGGGCAGGAGTCTCTTTCTGGGCCAGTGACCAGACTGGCTCTGCTTCATGGCTGCTGTGCAGCTGATAACAAGCCATTGATGACTGGGAGCTCAGGCTCTGGGCTGGGTATCACCACCTCACTCAATGGCAAAGCCGGCCAGCAGTTCAGCAGTCACTCACCATGCAAAGATTGTCTCCTGGCTCGAAGGGAGATTTAGCATTTTTCTTAGTTTGGTCCATTTATCCCTCTTCAAGAGCCTGAGCGAAAAGCTATTGACTTAAATGGGCTTTGCATTGGGTTTCCAATTTGTAGCAATGAGGCACATATGAAATCGTCCCAAATTTCCTCATTTACAAGAGTCTTACTTATGTTCCCTCCGTGCTTAGTTCCATGATCTAACAGAAATATGAAGCATGTAGTAGGAGACAGTTACTGCCATAAGGACAAAAAAAATTTTGTTTTTCTTTGCAACATCTCCCCACAGATTTTTAGTCCAAATCTCTTCTCATGGAAATCAATGAGCATTTTAGAAGTGAGATCAAGGAGGATCCAGAGCAGAGTCCCTCAACACTTTCTGTTTACCTCCATGAGCTGGGCTGCAAGCCTCTCTTTTATCTTTCTCTCTTCTTTTAACAGAACACCATGTTGGCACATTTTCTGGATAAACCTGCAATATACAGACTTTTAAAGAATCAATATAGAGATTGTCAAAGAGTCAAGAGTCGTGATTTCCCACACACACAGAGGATGGTTGGCTTGTTTTGGGTTTTTTTGAAATGAAAAGCAGAATACCAAGTAAGAGTCTGAGGAGTAGGAGAACAATTGTATTACCAAATGCAGAACATTCTTAAATTCCCGGCATTGACCTTTAAAAGGAAATCTCTAAGAGCTCAAAGTTGATATTTCATATGTTGCATTTGTGGGTATTTTCTAAAAAAAAAAATTTAGGGAAATTTTTCCTCAAATATCTCCACAGGTAAGTAACTGGATTGACCTTTCAAAAATTGTGTCTTCAGTAGAAAGATAACACTTTGTAAAGTTCTGTATTAAAATTGTATGGATTTTTGTGAAGTTGGATGACACCATCAAATGTTTGGATACCTCTTTAACACACTGGTAATTTAGGCTCTATAATTTTAGCCACTGGAGGGCTCTCCAATTTTTTAATTAATTTAGTAGGACATATAGTATGAAAGAATGGAGGAAGAATACAAAGCAGGGTGGTCCTAGTCACTGCCATCATCTCCACAAATACTAAATTTCATGTGAATTCCAGGTACTCCTTGGCACAGTAACTCAACCAAAATACTGGGAGAAAATAATTTTAGTATTTTTGGTAGAATAAATAGTCCACTATGAGTTGACCAACCAGCAAGACTGGGTGTAATTTTTTTGCTAAATATGCATAGGACTCGGTAGCATTACACAATCAGGTAAATTCCCAAAAGTTTACGCTAATATATCAATACTGTAATATATCAGTTTTTCATGTGGATGGTTTAATTATCATTGTAGCTTCCCCATGATCCCAGCCTGCCAGCTCACGTCTATACTGCCACTTGACTGATACCCTTTCCAGAGGCAGCTGCTCAGAGAAACTGCCTTGGGTTTTTTTTTTTTAATAATTATCTACACAGACATTTCTATACTGAAGATGGTTGCTCACGGCCGGATCAGGTGGCAGCACAAAACAGAGTCTACTCATGCATCCTGCTCTAGCCATTGCACTTCGACCACTGAGCTAACCATCTTCCAAGGTCCTAGATCTGGTTGCATAACCGTATTCATGCCTGCTCTTGTCAGAGACCTGGTGGTGTTCTTCCTGCCACAGCTCACTGCGCTTGTGTCCCCTGCAGAAGGAGAGGCCAATAACCCCAAGCATGAAGCATTTGCTGGTGAGTACAGGAAGACAGGTCGTGGGCAGGCCTGTCCCACTGGCAACCACTTTGTCAGAACTAGATTCAAGCAGTTTTTATAGATAGTGTTGCAATCCTCTCCATCCTACTGATCTGCCAGCTGCCATCCTGATCAGACACAGACCCAGAGATCTGATATGGTTCGGGTGATGCAGCTGCACAGTGGCTGGTATGTACTGCAGAAAGCAATGTGAATGAGAAAAAAGCTGAACTGTGTGACTCAGGCTTGCAAATCAAGGCACAGAGAATGCAGGCACTCATCAGTATGGATGTGTTTGGTGCACTCTTAGGAAAGAGAAATGAGTGGCACCAATTTTTCCCTCAACTCTTGTCTTTCATATTGCCTTTGTGCGAGGCAAAGGTACCCATACCTCAGCATGGTCAGCAGTAGTTGTAGACTCCTTAGCAGAAAGGCATATTTGCTGCTAATAAAATATTGACTCAGATAAAGGGCTGGTAAAATATTTAAATATCCAACATTCCTCTACTCTTCAGCTTCCCAGCTGGCACAAATCACTGCCATGATTTGGAATCTGATCAAACATGTTTCGTAGCTACAAAGAGGCTAATTTATAAAGAAGGATTAAACCCTCTGCAAGACCAGGCTGGTTGGAATTTCTCCTTCCTCTTTTCATGCTGTAAGGCTCTCAAACATTTTTCCACACAGCACTTTTCACTAACTTATCTTACAGCCTTTTGAGGCCACGTATTTTAATTCAGAAACCTGAGGGCTGAAAATTCCAACTTATCCACAAAGCAAGTACTACTTTGCCCTTGGCCCTATGAACAACTTTGCAGTAACCCTTCAGCATACTTCAAGCTTGACCCATAGAAGGGCTGACAAAGTTACAGCAAGTCTCGGGACCAAAAGAGATGATGAGCAAAGGTGGAGAATCATGCCAAATGTAGTGCAGATACCTAGAGGTGGTGCAAATGAAGTCTGCCTGGGACATGGCAAGTGAGCAGAAACAAGGGGAGCACATGACAACATTAGCCTCAGGTAACGGAGGTGCACATGCCATGGTGATGAAGGCCACATTTCAATTACAAGGGGTGTGGAACAGCATTGCTCTTTGTATTAAAAGTGGGCTGCCTCGTCATTTCAAGGAATGCCCCTCAGCACTCTGAGAAACTGGACAGAGGGGGAAGTTTCTGTACTTGTCCCATTGTGACTCTGCTGGTTGACCTCCCTCTTTTCTGTACTTTAAGCTGACAGAAGCCAGCTTAGCTGGTACTGAAACACCAACATCATACAGAAATGCCTTAAACAAAAGCCTTGCTTCTTTGCCGTAGGAAAGTCTGAGTCTTCTGTGGCATTTTGAAGAGAGATGCCCTCCAAAGTTTGCCATGGAAGCAGACCCAGTTGGCAGCAAATAAATTACATCAAAGGAATGCTGTGGTCTGCAAGGTGGACTTTTCACCTCACCCAGAACCAGCTACCTACCCAGCTCACCCCAGTGTCCTGGGACAAGATCCATGCCCTACTGCATTTCTTGTTCAAATCATCACCGTAGCAGAGCTGCAAACACACACACAGAGGTAAGCATCTTCCAGATGTATGCGTTGATCATTTGCCAGGTAAATTAATTTAAACAACAACTTGGCATTAGACCTATCATGGAACTTTAAAATCATTAAGTGTTCAATTATTTCCGAGGAAAGCTTTGAAGTGGTGCTGTTAGATTCAGCTCTCCAGCTGCTATCAGTGAGCTGCAGAATATGGCATTTGCTTACTCCTGGCTTGGATGCTGGCAGCTTTCCTGTCTGATACTTTATTGGGTCTAGGTGCAGATTGTGGCAATGATTTAAAGGTTTGTCAAAGTGTTTTTTACTATTTGGTTTTAAAATTACATTACAAACACCTCTTAAAGAAGATCCAGTTAATCTCAGCTTGGCCTGTTGCCTGGGAAATTTTCTGTGTGGTGTTTAATATTAAATATAGCTTTTAAAGATTTCTTTATTTTCTGAAGTGTTTATAATTATTTCTCTTTTCATCACAGTTTGAAATTGGTTATTTCATGAGTACACAGGTAAGAATGAGGCTCTTCCTGTGCTTCATGCAAAAATCACCATTATTTTGTTAATCACTGAAAAGATATTGCTAATACAATAGCCTGCAGAAGATGAGAAAGCGAGAACTGAAAGGTTTCTGTGAGAATGCCTAAAGAAATGGCAGAAACATGATACAGCTTTCAAACACAGACAAGGCTTCATTCTTTCTGTCTTGTTTGATAAAAAATGAACCACATAGTGAATGCTCAAGCTTCATGTTACTCCTGTCAAATCTTTAGTAAGTGGGTGTCCAGGGAATTAGATCATAAGCAGAGGGAATATTCCTCTCATTTGAAAGATTTCTCATTGTGTTTATTAATTTAACCGTTGATTTTAAGAAGGCAAAATATGCTATTTTCAAAGGGATTCAACGAAGTGAGATCTCCCTGACCACTTTACAGGCTATTCTGAGAGACACTTATCCTGTGTATCAATGGAAATACCCAGAGAGAATACATGTAATATAATTATTCATAAAAGAGAGCTAAATCACCGAGCAGTTACACATCACTTAGGCTGAAAATATCTTCAATTAAGGTAGGAATGAAGTAATATCACATTTTATGCAAGTTCCCATCAATAAGCCTGACACATGCCAGCTCTCATTTAATAACATATTTTACTTCTAATAATTCTCCTTTTTTTCCAGGTTCAAAAAGTGTCGAAGAAGGCTCAACTGTTCACAGAAATGAAATGTGGTTGTAGGAGGAATTAAGGTTTCATGTTTCAGGGCACAAAATAACCCCCTTCTGAGGAGGCTAAGATGCATTTTCCTGTTTGGAAAGGAGCATCAGCATCACTGGGATGCCTCATCACTGGACTCAGGAAATGGCAGAAGTTGGAGGAGAGGTTTTAACCAGTTTGACAAGTCCCATGGTTCGTACACCTCCATTTCTGTCCCCAAAATGTTTGGGAGGTCCTTTCTGCCTGAGCCAGTGCTAATTACCTCATGTAAGTAAACAGAAAGGTCCATGTGGTTCTGGCACGCAAATGTTTCCAAATCATTAGGCTTTCTCAAATTAAGTGAACAAAATGAAGCTTCATCCTGAGTAGCAAATGGGAAGGGAGACAAGTGAAAAAAGCAAAGTGTAGGAGAGGGGTTAGGACTGGGGAGTCATCTTGAGAGGTGGGCCCTGGGCAACCAGAGTAGCATTTCCTGCCCAGGCGACACACTGCAGCTGGTGAGCTGGAGAGACAAGGCTTTTTGCCTCTGTTAAACATCCTAAATCCTGCTCTGCATAGATTGCAGGGATACACTGCACATAATTCCACCTCTCAGTACCCGGATCTCAGTGTCTGCAGCATGGAGAGAAACCAGGCTGGGAAGGGAACCAAGAACACATAGAAGCCATTCCCACGGGGAGCCTCACTTAATCCAACCCCACACAAGCACGCTCAGTCAGGAAACAGAAGGGCTGCAGCTCCTGCCAGGCAGCTCTAACAGCAGTGTAATCAGAGGGAAAAAGCAGATCCATCCTGCAGCAGCTCTTAAAAAGAAGCTGCCAGGCTGCAAGAGCAGCAATGTAGGCAGCAGCAGTTAGAAACATGAATTTCCATGTCAGAGTTTCATGCTTCTCTCCCTCCATTATTTCCCTTAGTGAAACGGTTGCAAACTGGGATTTAGCTCTTTAGGTGTGCAGTGCCATTTTGGGCACCCTCAGGTTGCAGAGGAGTTTGCGCAGCACTGGCAGGTCCCGGGACCAGCCACTGGAGGCCAGATGGGAGAGCATAGAACACCTCAAGCAGCATCTTAGCCCCATGTTAGGCAACTAACTCAAGGTAAACTGAGAGAAATCCCAACAGATACACGGATCTAAATTTAAAGGGATGAAGGACAGAAAGGCAATGAATTATTGCCAACACTACTCTAAATTTAGTTTCTATAAACACAGATATAAATATATATTTGTATATATTTGTATAAAGAAATAAAAATAAAATGTATTTTTGTAGTGTACTATTATCCGTTGTGAGACACTTTAAATCAATTCAATTGGAAATACAGCGAATTCTGCATAGCAAACACATTTTCTGAGATGTTTTGTGATGCACCTCACTAGTGCTGCCCTTCCAGCAGAGATACAGATTTTGTAAGCTGTGTGGCAGGAATGATTTTGTTGGCCTTTTTGGCCATTTTTTATGTATTGGGATATGCCAGCCCTATGTACAGCCTGGCCTCATTCATCTCACAGAAACAAAGTTACTTTTAGTCCCAGTGACAGTGCTGTCAAATTTCTTATGACTTTAAAGTATGGGAAGAGTGGGAGTAGAACTTGAGCTTTTCTTGCTGTCTTGCTTAAACCTATTCATATTGATATACTTTCATCTGTAGCTTACTGGTATTCCATAACAGACCAGTTCTCCCTGTGCTCATTAAAGAGAAAATATGGAAGCAAGAGGGACCAAGGAAGCTGCAAATTAATGCTGATGAAAACTGAAGAGGACAGAGGGTATTCCAATAAGTCTTTCCTATCTCTCCCAAGATGTGCTCCAACAGAGAAATAATTTGACCCTCCAAACTGCAATCTAACAAGTGCAGGATTCCTTTCTGACTATAAACTACACAGAAAGCCCCAAGTGTAACTCTTGCTATACCGCCTTTGGGAATGTGATGATTTCTTAAGTAGACACTGTTTGCAACAAGTCACAAAGTCGAGGCAGAAAAGAATCTCACTGAATGATTTATGGGAATTTACATTACATTTCATACGGCATAGCTGTAAATGAAACTAACCACAAATGTAAAGAAAGAGAAAGGTCATTATGATGTTGAAATAAATTGCTCACACATGACTCATGAGAAAATTATTAAGTACCAAGTCAACATTTCCCAGAAATTCTGGGTAGTGCAAAATTTGAATTTTCTTATATCCTGGTCCCAATTTAGAAGGATTTCCCCCCTGTCTAAAATGGCAGGATTGTCCTTGTAAAAGATATTTAGGTTCCCAGCAAACTCTGCTGTTGCATTGTTCACCTCCAGTTCCAGTCTCCCGAGCTAAACGAATATTGTTGTGTGTATTAACTCTGCTCTCATTGGCATAAGTGGGTTGACTTCAGCTGTTCAGAAGCCACTGAGAAAGTTCAAGTTGTCTCTGAGCAAAGGCAATGGCTTTCTTCTGTCGTTCATTACACCACACCTTCACGGTGAGCAGAAGCATCAGTTTCAGTGTTATCCTTCTTGAATAATGTTAGAAAGCTTTATGGTCTGCAAACATGAACTCATCTCTGTGCAGCCTCTGGATACAGCTATAATGAATATACCTGTATTTATTGACCTGTAAACTGGCTTTAAGATACACCCGGATAACCCCTCACAGCTGTCCTCCACTGCTGTTCTCAGTTATATCTGCCTGGTTAGGAACAAATGATCCTGATTTCTCTGGAGCTTTGGGATCTGGTAAATGAAGTGTGAATGTGATTTTGCACTAAATGAGTCTATAAAAGTAGTGATTTAATGCATGACATTTGTTTATACCTTAAAAACATCATAAACCTTTGCACAGATAACACAGCCAAGGCCCACAGGGATCGAGGCCTGTGTCTTGCAACAGGCAACTCTAGGGAGCAATGGCACAGAAACGGGGCTGCTGTAAGGCCAGCAGGGAATTCTTGGAGAGAAGCATGAGGGCACACATTGCATTCCAAATGCACCAGAGCTGCTGCCAGCATTCCTGTGAGCTGATCGGCACAGGCACAGGGTGCCTGCCCAGTGCCTCTGGACCTCTGCAGGCAGGGCACAGCAACTGCTGCTCCTCCCACCAGTTTGCCAGGGACCGCTGGGAAACGTGTTCAGATTCTCCAAATGCTGCTTGGAGTCTGTGACTGAACACGTGTGGGACAGTTCAGGCAAGCAGTAACACTGCAGAGCTGCAAACAAAAGGAAAATTAAGTTATGACATATGAAGTTTCATGCCAAATGCAATCACATTTAATGTGGCGACAACCATGGCTGCAGTCCTGGTTCCTGTATGGATGGCCCCGCTATGTTCACTAATGGTGTGGAGAGCCATCCAACTGGAACAGGGAGTGCTGGACTTACTATGGGATGGGGAGGCAGTGGTGCATCAGAAAACACTGAGGAGGAGCATAAACCCACTGAGGAAAAGGGGACTGCAGGAACCCGCAAGACGTTTTTCACATTTGTGAAGAATTGGTGCCCCACTCTACCACCCTGCACCAGCGAGCTTTTAAGCAACATGGGCAGAGAAAAGTCTTCAGTTCTGCCAGCAGCAGATAAAATAGAATGGGTAAAATGGCTTTCCTGGGCTCACTTCCCTGCTCCTTTCACATTTCTGCCCTGGCAGGGGTGAGGAACATCTCCTGAAGAAGCAACCAAGTGGTTAAAGGATTTCAGCCTGGCCTTCCATAACAAGGAAACGTGATGGTTGGCTGGGAGGTAATAACAGCTGCAGTTTTAATGTGGTGCTGCATAGATGGACAGGGCACTAGAGAAGAATACAGAAGATGCTGGCAGAGGGTGGTGAAAACGGCAGCACTTCTTCTTCTGCATTACTGGGCCAAGGTGAAGGCTCTTTCTTGGGGCATATTAGAAGGCACTGGCATTTCCCAACAGACCCACTAAGATATGAGCTGGTACTTGCCCCTTCAGAGTAGGCTGAGCTCTTGGTATTTAAAAAAAATACGGGAATGACAGGGTATCAGGTACAACCCTGGACAGAGGAAGGAGACACAGACATGAAAATCAGGTTCTCAAGGAAAGCTCCTGGTTGGAGATTAGTTGCACACTCCTCCTGGTTTCCTAACTGCAGCTGAAAGACCTAAGGTTTATTTCTGTGGAAAATACTGATGTCCTACTTGGGAGCTCCCCATCCACAGTGGATACCTTGGCTCCAGTGAAAGCCTTGGCAGTTCAGTGCCAAGGGAGTCAGCTCTCGGGTGTACAAGTGGTAGTTTCTCTGATCTGGGGCTTATATGGCCAAAAGCTAAAAAAATGGGGAACATGTGACTCAGAGTTTAAAACTGCTGTGGTTCTGTGGGGTAAACATCAGTTTTAACGTAGAGGGTATATTTTCATGGGCAGTGCACATTCTAAGAAGTTCCCATATGAGTTCCTTTACCACAAGTCGTTCCTCTGTTCTGATGAAACATGTTATACAAACATAGCATATACATAATCTATATTGAGAGAGGGCAATCCTGTAACTGGCTTCATGATAAAGGAAAGAAGTAATAGGAACACAAAACAACTCTTTAAAAGTCTCATAAAGCAAACCACATTGAAAATCGTTAGTGATAATACCAATGTAATTCCAGTTTAACTCCATTACACTGAGAAATTACCAATAAATGACAAAGAAGTGCTTGCTGCAAGCCAGAAAGCCCAGGCAACAACAGATTTTGTCAGCTTTTCTTGCATTATCTATACACAATACTGCTCAGCTTCTTAATGGAAGCAAGGTTTGAAGCTGATTTTGCTTTGTTCCAAACAATAGTATCGCTTGTTGGTTTGGCGTGATTGCTAGGTGTTTTTTCCTGAATATATGCAGTCAGTTCCTTCTACCTTTACATTTAAAGGTGTTATGGATAAAGACAGTGTCCCATAAAATTGTATTGTAGAATCTGTGACTACATTTGAGTTCATACATTCCCTGGATAAGAGTGGAATATATTTGTTTGAGGTTCAGTAGTAATCAACATTTTTCACTCATTACCTGTTGGCAGATTTTTTTGCATTGTACCACAGACTGTGCATGAATGCCTGTTTTACATTTTCTGAGAGTCTGTGTATTTATTTTAGCACACCTGTACACTGTCAAGCACCCAGATTCGGCTGGAAATTTCTTTCATATCGATAGGTTTTTCTTTGTTTCCTTTTTTTAATAATACTTCAGAAAAATCCACAAGAGCACAGCAGTATAAAATGGATATACACAGGTACGTGTATCTAGTCAAGATTAGAAAGCAAGCTCCCAAAAGCATTCAGAAGGAAACAAAGAGGCAAGGCTACCCTTGAATCAAATTGCAACTCCTTTCAGCAGTGTTAGCAAATACTTTTCTGAAATATGAATATTTTCCCCTTTTCCAGGACCAGTTAAAAATGTTTAGTACTGCTGTGAAAATTGCCTGATGTTGTATCTAATTTATCCAAATCTAATCTCTCCATCACAGATGTCACATGTTTGCTTCGGGGAAAAAAATAAATAAACGCAAGTTTTGCATAGCAGAACGCTGAACTCGGTAAGGCTGCTCTTGAGTGTGTGTGTGTGTGTGTGTGAGTGTGCACACCCACACATGTGCATGTGTGTAGGCAAGGGGAGATGGCCAGGAAGGCAACCGGATAATCAAGCAGCTGGGGAAATAGGTCCAACTGTCCTTAGTCAGACCTTTGCCATTTCCCATCGCCCTCCCCACTGTGACCAGAGCCCATGGGGACTCGTCAGAGCAGTTCCCCCACATTGCTGGGAGCAAAGCTTATCTACCATGGACTGCCAGGAAAACTCACCTCCAGGCTGGGGGAGTGTCAGGACCTGTGACAGGAAGGCCACAGTGAACCTCATAACTCTGACCAAGGGTTCAAGCCGGGATGTAAACAGAAACTGGTTATGAAATCCAAGTCTGAATTTGGTGGTTAGTGTGAGTGCCATAACCTAATGCTGGTCAAATACTTGTCCTTGGAAACTGAGTGCCTTTTAGGGGTGCTAATAACACCAAGATAGTGGTGATCCCTGTACTGGTCATTCACTTAAGCACTGGAATCGATGATCCTTGTGGGTCCCTTCCAACTCAGACTATTCTGTGATTCTGTGATTCTGTGATTCTGTGATTCTGTGACATGTACAGGAGCTGACTTTGAAGGATAGGACTCACCTGCCATCACTCAGGATGCATCCTGGTATAGTGCAGCAGATGGGCACGAAGCTGGGTAGGTTTTTGCTGGAAAGGTTCAGTCCATGAGGGTAGGTGTGCAGTGACCCAGCACCAGAGGCCTGTAGCCACAGTCATCCTCAGGGGTCAAGGATCTGTCTGGTGCAATCAGAGGATAACTAGGCAGAAACTCTTCTCAGAATGGGGTTAATCCTCTTTAAACTTCTGATTTTGGCCCGAAGGCTTTCCTGATGCCTTCACTGGCACCATGCAAATTTCAGTCCACTGGGCTAAACAAGGAGGGAAATGTAGTATCTCAAAGAGCCGCCTCATGTTGAAGCCCGTTTCAAATCTCCTGGTCTCTGTACTGCCCTAGTTGCTTCCCTAGGTGCTGGGGAATGGGGGTGCAGAGAGCAGTGGCTGGTAGCTGCTCAGAGAGTTTGTGTGACCCGGTCTAACCTTCAGTACAGATGTCATCTCTAGGTGGGCTGTGATAGATCATGTGTAGGGAAGGCATTTGAAGCAATCTTCAAGTTAAATGAAGATTTTTTTTCCCCTGTAATTACCAATTATCATAACAAAGAAACTGAAGGGGTTGATCAGATTTGTATTGAGAACAGTTTTGTTTCTACCTCTTTTCACTTGTCTTGGGAATAAAACATGCAAAGTACCAGGGAAGAAACTTTCTTATAAATTGTTGAATTATAACTAAGCATTCCAGAGGTTACTTACGTCTATGTATACAGATATATATGTAAGAAAGCACAGAAAAGCATCAAGTTGACAGACATAATTTCTGTTACCTTATGACTAATGTGTATTTTTCCCTTCCTGTATTTTGTCATTATAATTTCTCTTACACTCAACTGCCTGCCCCTGCAAGCCAAGTTATCAAGTCAAAATCTTGAGTTTCTCAAAGAATCCTAATTACTGTGCCCCACCACTTGCGGAAGACAGCGAGACACATGCACTCTGTGATGCTTTTGGGTTTTACCGCTATTATTATATAAGCAGTAATGTCAGAGTGCTGCAAATACAGATGAGGCAATACTTGCTTCCTACTATTCTTCTGCTTTACGTGTGATCAAAGCAATCCCAGTTTCCACCTTGACTACTCTTAGGACCTAATACAGAACATGTTCTGTGGAGCTGCTGCTTTGCTGGACTCCAGTTCTGGTTTTCTGGAAGTGTCGCATCTACTGCACCGGTGCACAGGAGCCATGCGAGTCACTGGTGGGTTTATGTGACAAGGTTTTGGCAGCAGGGGTACAAACATCAATTCCCATGTGGTGCCACCAAGGGGGTTCTCAGCAGGGTTAGGACCTTGGCTTTGGCCAAGCCAGGTGGAGTCTAGAAACATTGAACTGTGAAGTAGTAACAGCCCTCCCCATCTAGATTTTCTAGAAAGAAGAAAGAAAAACATATACCCAAAGAAACATGGGTGAACAAGAATTTTTGGAATCTGTAGCCTTTTCTACGGGCTTCCCTTCTTTATCCCTCAGATATTTGAGCTGCATCAAGGATTTCTTTCCTTTTCCATCACTTATTTTTCCATCACTTATTTTTCCATTTCACTTTGTGGGTAATTTTAGGCCCACAAACTAATTTCCCTTTCTCTGTCTGACATTCAATATAACTTCAAAGCATTCAATTAAGTTTCTGTGCTTATCTTCTTCTCTACCTTGCCAGTTCACCGTGGTTTGTTTCGGGCTTTTCTAACTTCTCACAGATGTCCTGCTCTTCCCTGTGTTTCTTACATTGGCAGTTAAAATTAACTCCTACCATGTTCCTTACCTTTTTTTCACTTCTCCTCTCCTTCTGATTCTTGTAAATCCACTTGCCTTAGAGTGTATTCCTGTGACAGAAGCTGTCCCTCTTCTGTGAACCTCAGCATTATATCTCATGGGCTTCCTTTGATCAAAGTGTCTCCAGGGGAAATGGCTTCCCTTCACTCCTCTGTGAACTTTAGTCAGTAAAGCTCCAATCCATAGCTGCTTAAAGAAATTTAAGTAATTCATATATGGGCAGCAAGAGCACTGTAAACATCATCTTTTCCATAGAAATGTACTCCAGGGAATACAGGCTTAGAGGGTAGCTCTGCACTTGCATTTTTGGGAAACTGTGCATAAAGAGACACATGATAAATACTTACAGATCTGTGATGGACTCTGGCTACCATAGGATTTGCTTATTTTCCTGCATTAATGTACCTTCTCTGAGAGGCTGAGAATGAAATCTTGACTGGGCGTGGGTGCATTTATACCAAACTCTGTCTTCTTGTTTGTCTGCAGATACTCATTCTCAGACAATTAACTCTTCTATAATAAGTTATGAAATTTGAGAAAACATCAGTTTATTTGGATCAAAGGACTAAACCCAAAGAAATTAGGCATTTTTTATAGTCTTTGTCAATTTAGCTCTGTTTTCTTTTGAAGATTCTTATTAAATAGTAACCACATTTGAAATGTAGTCTAATTAAGAACAATTCATGAAAGAGAAGGGGAAAGAGAAAGCTTTGACAGAGTTGGTAATTGTTAGTAGTTTTTCTACAAGCACATTCTAATTCTGCATCATTTGCCTCAGCTGCAGAGTTGAAATATCCAAGCCTTGACTTCTCTCTGAGAAGTAATCCTATCTTCTGTTCTTGCATAGGTGGTGAACAGTTTATTTTAATTTATTTTGGTGCCTGACCAGCAGTCCCTCCACATGGCTGAGTGGCTGTTCCTTACTTGCTACATTCCCTTCAGCTGCATCCATTTTATATGTGAATAAATGCCTTCCTTCTACTCCTGAGATTTGAGACCAAGAGCTGCTGAGATATTGTGAAATACCATCTTCAAGCACTTTATCTGCTTTAAACAAAGAGGATTTTAGAGCTTACTCCAAAGCCTACATCTCTGTATTTCTGCAGTTCTTTATTAGTTTTACTGTTCTTCCTGGGCTACTTGCACTTTGACTGGTCAAAAAGTTCTACTTTTTTCACAGTTATTTTCCTCTCTTCTTTCTCATGTTTCTTATAACCTGTACCCACCAGCTACTATCCCCATTATCCCCAAATCTCTTCTTTTAGATCATGGAGCTGCCTTCTGGGCACCGCAATTAAAAACATGAATAGAAGGGAAAACTTTGTATTTGTGGTGGTATGTAGAAGTGATCTTTTTGTAGGGCATCCTACATCGTATTCAATGCCACCTCAAGACCACCATCGTGTTTATGTTGGTCTTACTTTTGTTTGTGTGTTAGAAAGCATGCTGTGGGGTGTTTGGTTGCTGTGACAAAACCACTCTAAAACAGATCTTATAATATGGTAGGGTCACTCATGACAGAGTGATGACACTGTCTGTTCCTGCTTGTCATTTGCCAATTCCATGCTAAGTCAGGTGCACTCACCAGGACACTGTATACTTATTTTGAGAGATTTTCTGATATTCCAGGCTGGGGTTTTTTTAGTAGATTATCTTTCTCTTGTAGGGACAATATTTCAGTGTTTTCTAGGCTTTGATGCTCGTCTGAATTCAGGACCAGCTCAGAGTTGAAAAAAAAAAATCTCTCTAGAGGAGAAATATAGCAAAAATAATTTCTCAGCCACCCCTTGTGTATAGCACCCAAGCAAAATGAGAAAAAAACAACTGGAAAAAAAATACTGTGGTCTACCCAAATATCTTTACTAAAATAAGCTGCTAAAATAGATGGCATTTTCATGCACAATATATGAAGTGACACTGAAATGGAGTTATTTTGTCTTTCTCAAGAGAAAATATCAGTAAGGTGAAACAACTTTTCCATGAAAAAGTTCAATTAACTTGGTATATTGATCCAGATGGCTTACTAAGCCCAGGATTGATTCTAGGAGGTGAAAGTGACTGAGATTCACACCAACCAGTACTTAATGATTAAAGCATTCTCCTGAGATGCATGAGGCACAAACTGAAATTCTTACCTCTCCTTTTAGGCTGGTAATTATTTGGCTAAATATATAAAACATGGTAGTTTGATCTGGGAAGTAAAGATATTTCTTCATAAATCTGCTTGTCCAAGAAGCTGCTTGAATCTTGGTAAATGCAGGCAGACTTACTCCTGTGACCATCACATTCAGCCAATTTTTGTCCACAGAGTAATCTCCAGGTTATTGTTTGTACTCAGGTGGAGATGCTCATACTCTCTTGTCTATGTTCTCTTTTCTAAGAAAGGCGGTTTTCTTCTCATTCTGTTCAGAATGGAAAGTTTCAGACTCCCATTTTTTTAAACAAAGCAAAGCTCCTCAATTTTCTGGCCCGAGCCAAGTTAGATCTGCGGAAATGGCTAAAGCCACAAGAATACCACATTCTGCTGATGTAACTTTGCTCAAGCCTGGACCTATCAAACCTGAGTAGCGTAACTATCTTTTATAAATGTGCTTGAAATGGGATTTCTATCTCTTCCATAATACTTTGAATATCTTACATTTTGCTGCTCCTTACTACTCACAGCAGTTTTGTGTACTGCTTTCCATTTATCCTCTGGCCAGGATGAAAGCTGCTGACAATGAGAATCAGGGCTCTGTAATCCTTTCCCACATCTGATGCTCCCAGTGGCACACGTGGGCCTGGGACGTATGTCCAGAGACAGCTCTTGTAGAAAGTGCACACTCACAGGGGTGCCCAGGTGTTGGGAGCACATGTGAGAGAATGCATTTGGAAACAAAATGAGTAAACACATTAAAGGAAAGAACGTGCAGTACTGGAGACAAACACCCTCCAAGAGCTGATGAGCCCGTGTCTAACATAGCAGTGATGCGTTTGTGGTTGATGTGCTCCTGCTTGTCTTAGCTAAGTCCTCTGAACTTATGAACTGAACCTTTGTTTTCAGTGTTAGCATTACCAGACTTTGGTATGGCATGAGTTGCTGACATGTTCAGACACTGATCTATTATTGAAAAATGTGCCTCTCCCTGAGCCTGATTGGTAGTCATCATGCATTTCAGAGCTAAATAGCACCTGTGGTGAACACTGAATCCAGCCAGCAGGAGCAAAGAGTGTTTATTAAATCAGCATTTGTGCTGAGGTGGTTGCAGCAAAACTAGATAAATGAGTTCAGTTGTCCTATGTGGTGCCTCTCTCAAGACCCTTTCTTCAATATGCTTCTAAAGCCCTGAATTACTATGATGCACATGATCTGTTGAATTTGAAAATTAATATTTAACTGCATTGACTTGTTGGTAGTTACATCACAGACAGATCCTGGATTCCATTTTGATGACAGGAGATGAAAACAACAAAAAAAAGAATGGCTTAGATCTGTTTTATAAGACTGTCATCTGAAACTGTATCTGCGTTTGCATTTTTGCATTTTGCATTTTTGCATTTTTAGAATTGGGGAAAAAGCCTTGCTATACCAGAGTGGAAGTCTCCATCCTCCATTTTAGAGATCTAGGATGAAAGATGATAAAGCAAGAGCATGTCTAACTCTACACTGTCTGTGAACATAAATCCTACCCTATGTTGTAGCAAAAATCACTGTTCCATGTCTGACCAGATAGCAGGTGGAAGTTTTCTACGTATATTAACATGGAAGTAAAGTCTAAGGAGATACATGTCATGCCTACTTGTACGTGCATAAATAGAGAAGTCAATTTCTGCTTTCTAAACACTGTATTAAAAATAAGCAAACAGAACTGTAGCATGACTACCAAGTGACTTAATGAACAGCATTTCAGAAAAGCAGGATATCGCAGTTCTCATTAAAGTTCTCATTTGTCATAGCAGAATTGAGTGACTTTCATCAAATAACTTCATCCTGCTGTGCCTCATATTCTTCTCTAAAAAATCAGGATAGATAGATAGTTTGAGGCAAAGATTTGCTGTCAGTCTGTACATCACTTCATTAGGAAATACTGGTTTTTTTTAAAAATGAGCATTCAAAACACATAAAAACTGTAGTTTCCATCAAGAAATGTAAAAAGTTGTTTCAGAAATATTCAAGACTCCTGTAATGCTGGAATTCTTGTGAGGATAGGACTAGGAGTACTTTACAGGACCCAGATATTGTGCAGTGCAGGACAAGTTAGAGAAGTTTCCATATCTGCTCATGACTTTGTTTTGAAGCTAAAGAGGATAGTGGTAGTGGTAATTGAATGTCAGAGTAGGATGTGCTCAGGGATGAGCACTATGGCTATCCCAGGGTACTGAGAGATCAAATAGCGCGGCTGATGGCCTTCACGAGCGAGTACAGTGACATCTCCAGTGAGAGCCCACCTGTGGCCTAAAGATCAGCAGCTGAGCAAGTTGTCATTATGGAGAAGAAACTGTGCTTTTTTTGTAGTGCTGCTGCTGTGTAACATCCATGTTGCTGCCCCTGGGGCTCTGTGCAACCTTCTGGTCACCTAAAATCATGCAGAAGCAGTTCAGAGTGATCTTGAGCATGTAAATGTGATGACTAGGGAAGGTAAGCATGGGCACAAACAGCTGGGGACAGGTCACAGCGAAGTAAGTTAAGGAATGGCAGAGAGAAGATAAAAGGGGAACAGGAAAGCTGTGCAAGGAAAGAACTCAGGTGGTTGTTCCCTTAATTAGGACAGGAGCTCACTGCCACAAGAACTCAGTGAGTCATTCGTAAGATAATTGAGCTGTTGTAGGTGGCAGATTCTGGAAGAGATACAAAACCTGTTTCAGACCACAAGCCAATTTTGGATTACTGAGGGCCTGCACCTAGCATGGGTGCTGTTCACTTCAGGTTTATACAGTTTTAGCACAACCAAACCACACTCCCTCATCTCTGACAAGACCTTAAACTGGAAAGGTAGCTGGGGCAATCCAGCCAGATCACTATATCGCAAAAGCATTTTAGGCAATGAAGATAAAACTTCTGTGGGTAACAGAATCAGCTTTTGTCATTACTTGCAATGAAACCCAGGTGAGTCATCTACCCTCAAAAATTTATTTCCATGGTACTCTCAGTGTCATTTTTGACTGTGAAAGGTTCAAGTGAATAATTTACGAACATATTCTGGTAACTCAGCCAAGGGATATTCTTCCAAGCTTGGTTTCTTGACGAGACAAAAATGGAAAACGAAAACCTGCATCTGATCAAACCAGAGCTTTTTTCAAAATTTCACCTCAGCCCAGGAAAACTGAGTTCAAAGATCTCTGGTCTAGGGCCAGTGATTCAAACTTACTGTCTCTGCCTGTCAGAAAGGATAACACATAATTACCTACCTCGCCAGGACATTGCAAAAATTAGTTATTATTTGCATAGAGTGGTTGAATAATTTAAAAATCTTCATCTCAACTCTTGTAAGAGATTGTCTTTCTAAAGCAAAATAAAGTATTAGTAATTTAAAATTGGTAGTAGAGGAGAAGGCAGGCAGTTCTCCAGATCACAGCTTGAGTAATTCAGTGATGCCCAAAAGAAACAGGCAGGTACGAGGGAATAGATGGGATGTGAAGGACCACATAGCTTGCTTCTGTAGCAGACCTGCTCTTGTAGGATCTGGGACCACCTATTTGTCCTTCAGAGGGAAGACAGAAGCAGTAATTAAAGAAAACATCAGGAAGTTGCTAGGTTTTTTGATTGTTTCCAGTTCTTGCACTTTTATCACAGCTTTCCTTCATTTCTTGGTTAACCACACCTAATGGCACCCCTTTGCCTCCCCAGGTCTCAAGGCATGCCTGTGCCCCAAGTGCAGTGAGAAGATGCACATCCTCTGCTCACATCCCAGGATTTTGTGCTGCTTGCATCTCACACAGCAGAATTGCAATGACAGGGAAGCTGTAATTTGGTTTTGGTATTTAGATTGCACTTACCAAAACAGTTCATTTGCATGCACAGTCTCACCCTTGATTACACCTGACATTTGAAGTCCATTATATTTGAAAATGTCTTGTCTGTCGTTTGCCAGATAGGAGAAACAAGGTGTGCTGTGTTCCCAAAAATTGCACGGCAAAAATCTCTTCTGTCCACATGCTTCTTCAATTCAGCATTACTTCTTGTTTTCATCCACTGTGATGGGGGTGACACATCAGGACTGCGCAGAGCTATGCAGAAGAGGCCTGCTCCAACTGGTTTTCGAGTGCTGTGCTGCAGTGCCAGCAGCTGTGGTCGTGACCCCGTGCTCCACGCACCACACTCACAGGCTGAGGACACTGGGTCTGCGGTGGGGTTTTTAGGGTAGAGACTTTCCAGTTAGAGTGTATCCTGTCTACACAACGTCAAGAAAGCCTGACTAGATTTCTTTCTTGGATCGTCTGACTCAAAAGGAAGTGCTCAGAATTCAAATTGTTACACACGTCTACTATGAATTATTTAAAATTCTGGTATCCAGGTTTCCTCCCTCCTTAAGACGGTTGACCCTTTCATTCACACAGGGTGTCACCACATTTTTTAACCGGGCGAGATATATTACACAAGGTTGCAGATATGGTGCCTTGGATAGGTTTGCAATAAGAAAGAACGATAACAATCTCAGTGTAGAAAGCTTTTATGGTTATATTTTATTGCCTGAGTTTTCATAAGCTACCTATACACCCTTAAACCCCTCCATAAGGGGTGGAGGAAGGAAGGAGATCAGGATGGGATTACCATGAAGACAGGGTGTTCAGTAGTCTCCCTGGAGTCTGGGAACATTAGTTCGATCTCCTAAGCTTGTGCTGTCTACTCCAGTATGACCTCTTGTGATTTCACCTTAAGAGTCACTTGGGTCTGTAAAAGAGAGAAAACAGTAAATACAGGCATTTCATTTTTCTTTCCCAGGGAAGACTCACAGATATGGTTGGGGCTGATCATTCACATGTTTGTATCAAAACAACTTTCTGGCTAGGAGTTTCCTGACTGAGATAGGCGTGTATCATCCCATGCCATGGCATAGTGAAGTATTCGCATAGGAGCATAAGGTTCACCTTGTGCTTTGCTCCTCCGTCCAGGATTACTGGAAGAAATGAGAAGATAGATAAAATAGGGAAGCAAAAAGGGGCATACAAAAGAGATAAAAATGAGCTGTATGCTAACCCTGCTAACCACCAAGGAATATTCTTTCCTACTTGCATAAGCATTGGTTTTATTATCTCGTTGCTTCTCCCCCTCTTTCTCCCCTTAGCTTTGTTTGGGGTTGGGATTAATTAGCATAAGATGTTAGAGCATATGAATTGCAGCAAACTTCTGCTTTATTCCACAGCTGGGGTGGCCAAGACACTTAAAAGTAAATTCTCATTGATGTTTCTGGGAAGAGGTTCAGAAAGGATTTTAACTTACATAGTTTTGATGTGTAACAGGAACCAAAGAAAAAAGGATTACATTAAGAGAAAAAGATATCCTTCTTTACTCACCCAATCTTTCAACAGTTCATTTTGGTTATTTATATAATGAAAAACAATAGTTCCAGCAGAGAGGGCAATGTACTATGAATTTTCCACTTCTGTGTATCTACCCCCTGTGGTAAAGTTCATACCAATGACAAGCTACTCAAAAAGAACAACTTTTGGTTTTTTCGTTTTGCATTCAAAATACCATTTATAACTAAAATCCCTCTGAACTTTATTAAGAAATTCAAGCAAACATTTTTGCTTCAGTTTCTCACTTATATCAGCCCAAAGGCACAAATTAGAAGCAAACACCTTATGCATGTAAATGTCCATGGGCATCTGCATTCACATGAGAGCCCTAGGTCTGCAGGAATTTTACCAAAGGACAATACAGTTGTGAAAATATCTGTAAGAGTGCCTTCTGAAAATCAACAGTCCCTGAATGTGTTCTCACTAATAAGTATTTGAAGCTAGATTTCAAGACTAGAAGCGCTTTTCTTGTGAAACTGGGTTGGTCACACAGAGATCTGTGTGGCTGGTGGAAAAGGACATGGAAGGTCAAAATGTACCATTCCATGAAAGACCCCCTTATTCTCTTCCTATTCTGATAGAAGGTGCTTCTTTTTTTCTTTTTCCCAAAGCTATTTCCTTCCCCTTCCTTCTATCTACGAGTGAAAAGTGCACCCATTAAGAGCTATGAGATCTACATTTCTTCATTAAAAGTATATTAAAAAACACAAACCAGAATTAGAGCTGCGTAATGCAGTCCCCATCACATGATAAAGTACCACCAACAAGAAATATTGTTATCAACACTGTCTAATATTCATTAAGCAAATGCTGCTTGAGAGGGTGCTCAGATTTTCTTCATTTTTCTATTACATGATCCATCGGACTTTATTTTCTTGTGATTATGGAAACAACTGAACATTACACCTATAAGTTCTAGTTGCTTGCTCCATCATTTTCTTTTAATAGGTTTCAACAGCAAAGAGAAAATTAAACCAGGGAAATCTTGTAACAGAAAATCAATAATACCTGATTATGTGCATTCAGCAATTACTGAGGAGGGGGGAGGTGGTGTAGCTCCTTTTAAGCTATGCCTACAGGGCACTTCCACTGCTTTGGTACATAGGCACACAGTTTGCCACTCACTTATATTTTGTGAAGACATTTCACATAAAATTCCGACTACTTGCAAGACAGTGCTTTGATATGCACTTATCCAAAGTAGAACAGGGACTGGGTTTGAAGTTCATCCAACAGGACTGAGTTCGCAGTTTATCCAACAAATGAAAATGGGCTTAGGCTTCAGCAAAATTCCAGCAACAGCCAAAAGGATATCTCTCACAGCTTGACTGTCACTGCCTTGAAGGTGCCTAGGTCAGCTGTGTCTGACTGAAAACCTGCACATGCACTGGGCATCATCCCATGCAATAAGGTGCTCCTCTCCCAGCTGGGCTAAGTGATTGCGCACTTTGTTTCTGCTAAAACTTAGTACAGTTCAGGAGATGAGGGTGCTTCTGTGCATGGAAAGGGGTGAGCTGCCTCCTGTAATCGTTGCCTGAGCCTGCTGGCCTGATGGGACAGGGCACAGAATGAAATCCAGCTGTTGGCATTAGGAACAGTGATGGCAGCTGCTGCACTCTCCATTTCCATGTCCCTAGACCCTTCCAAGGTGCAGTGTTTTCTTAGCAGTGGGACAACTGCTCTCCGGGATTCAGTTTCCAACAGGAGCATCTTAATCATCAGGTTGCATCTCCCTGTGGAAGTTATGCCACCTTGCTGGAAAAGAGTTTAATGAGAACAGGGAGGATACAAATGCCTGTAGTGTCAATGGGGCATTCAGCTGAGAAGGTGCCTTTGATTCATGAGGACTTTCAAGACTGCCACTGGATTTTATGCAGTAGTTGCAAAAATAAACAAATATACCAAACCAAACAAAACCCTACCGGTGACAAACTTCTGCTCTGCTCTGGGTTTTCTTTAGCAAGACTTGGATATAAGGTGCCATCTTCCCCCATGATAATGTTCTAGATGGCAGATGGAGCTTCTGCCCTGTAGCCCTTGATAAGTGTCTAAGGCATCACCTGACTTGACTGATGCAGCAGGATGCAAAAGTGCCTGATTGCAGGTGACTTGCAGCTCCCCAGCCAGGCTAGTATAGATGCTAGTAACTCAACAAGATAGGAAGAACAGGCGTGCAAGTCTCTCCTTGGAGGCAGAGAGGATCTCATAAATTAGGTGCTGCAAAGGTCACATTTAGCTTTTGGTCCTGTTGCTACCAATCTCTGGGGCCTGTCTGGCAGCTCAGTACTACCCTAAAAGTGAAATTTAAGTTCTCTGCAAGCAAATTGCAGCAACATAAAGAAACCTGACTCTAAAGGAGGGTCAGGCATATGTACAAGATATGTGTGCAAAGCTCTGCAGGTTATGAAAGGACTGTTTGTTTCCACCACAGCAGCTGGAGATGAACTACCACCATTCTGTTGCTTCCAGGGCAAAGACAGCCTGGTTAAATTGAGCTGCCCTCAGTCCTCTTTCCTGATGGAGGTGTCGTGCTGCAAGAAATTGATATGTTCTGTGGAGGAGAAAATAATTCAGCTAGAGATTTGCCTGTCTTCATAATAGCAATTGCATGCTGATTTTTACCTCTAAAATTGTCCGTGTTTTAAGATCTACCCAGAATCATTAAATGAAAATCGTTTGGGATCGTAGCTGGAAGGAACACAGTCCTATCTGCTTCATGCATAGGGAGCACTTGGCTGTTTGTTGCTGGAAAATGTCTCACACAAGGGAAGGACACAATGTCAAAGTAACAAAGCTGAAGGTAATCTTCAGCTCAGAAAAATATGCCGTGAACTAACTCCACTCAGCTCTTCTTTTCAGAAGACAGAAAAGAGGAGTTTGTGCTAAGGCATCTTGCTACAGTACATATCAGATTGCTAATCTCACTTTGGAGCTGAATGCAGAAGCAGCATTTCAGTGCTGCTGACTAAGAGGTAGAAAGAACAGCTCCACAGATAAGCAGCCTCACGCTGAGAATATTTGTGACCACCCCACTGGTATAAGGGTCTGAAGCCCCATGAGACTCTGCACATCAAGATCAAGGGAGCATAGTGCATGTTTTGTGAGGTTTCCCACCCTGTCCTCAGATACTGCAAGAACTCCCTCTGCCAGGCATATCTCCAGGCGTTGTTCAAGGACCATCTATGAAGATGGTATCCTTACGGACATGTCGTGCTTTGCAGTTTGGGAGAGCTTGCTCCTTTGTTTTCCAAAGTAGGGAATTATTAAAGCATGTTACCGTAAGAAAAAGAAACAGTCAGTTCAGAGCATACATGCACCCTTTCCTCTGCCGCTGGTATGCATGAATGTGCAAACTACTGTTTCTTTTAATCTCGCAGGACCACAAGCTTTTTCCCAAATGCTGGCTTTAAAATCACCTTGTGGTTTTGGAGAAATATAGGGCAAGTAGCACAGTCAGATTTTGTGTGAGTGTTGTGACTGCCTAGAGCACCTAAAGGTGAAGAAACCAGGACTTCAGCACAGTTCCCTCTCTTCTGCCTCCCCAGTCTGGTGCAGCTGTAGCAGTATCCTGCCTACTGCTCTGTTGCTATGCCAGCTTCAGTCAGAGGTTATCTGTATGGTAATACACAGCTGGTTACAGGCAGCAGTGCTGCTTTCATAGCATAATACAGAATAAATGAACAAAATGAACACAAGTTGCTGGAGGACTGCAGGGTACTTTCAGGAGCAGCACAGTACTTGCCTCTCAGCCAGATAACCTGTGCCATGCCTGCTTGCTTTCCCTGGGCATGGGCTTGCTGTCCGAAGCTCATTGGCAAAGCCAGCACATCCACATAGCATGCAAGAATATACGTGTGTGGCCGTGTGTTCGTGCCCTGGGGGCTTTGGTTTCCAACCTAGTTACAATACCTTGGGATGTTCTTCTCATACTCTGACCCCTGACTTGGTCACTTCTAATGATCTCTGTGGGTCTCAGGCCAGTGCCTGTGTTATATAACATATGAGAATTAAGGTTCTGCCTTCTGGTCATTGTAATTTAATGCTGTCTTGGCATCTATGCTGGTACCTCCACTAGACGTTTACTGTCCCAGTGACAGAGGCAGTGCCACTTTCCCAGAGCTCCAGCAGTTCAAAACCCCAAACCACTGCTGATTTCAGCTTATTCATGTATTTTTAGCAACAAACTGCAGCAGATGAGGAACAGAGGTGCTCACTGTTCTGCTGCCTTAGCTGGCATGCAGCAACTCCTGGCAAGTGGCTGGGCATCATTCCACCTTAAATTCCCCTCCAACATGAATCCTAGTGCAGTGGAATAATAGAATTTTTTAGTTTGGAAAAGATCGCTATGGTCATCAAGTCCAACCATTAACCCAGTTCTGCCAAGTCCATGTCACCAGACCTTGTCCCTCTGTGCCACATTTACATGTCTTTTAAACACCTCCAGGGATGGTGACTCAACCTCTTCCTTGGGCAGTCTGTGCCAATGCTTGACAACCCCTTCTGTGAAGAATTTTTCCCTAACATTTAATCTAAACCTTCTCTGCCACAACTTGAGGCAACCTTCTCTCATCCTTTCACTTGAGATATGGGAGAAGAGGCTGACCCCCCACCTGGCCACAACCTTCTTTCAGGTAGTTATATAGCAATAAGGTCCCCTGATCTTCCTCTTCTCCAGGCTGAACGACCTCAGCTCCCTCAGCCCCCCTCATCAGACTTGTGCTCCTGACCCTTCAGCACCTTTCTTATCTTTTCCTGGACATGCCCCAGCGCTATAATGTCTTTCTTGTAGGGAGGGGTCCAAAACTGAACACAGGATTTGAGTGCTGAGTACATGGGAAGAATCACTTCCCTGGTCCTGCTGGCCATGCTACTTCTGATACAGGCCAGGATGCCACTGGCCATGAAAACAGCAGGTGCCCAGGGAAATCAGGTTAGGTTGTTGTTTTTCTTTTTTTAATTGACAAATTTACATCTTAATAGAAAGAACAGAAGCATCTAGTGCCCGATTTTTGACCTCATAGCTTTCAGCGTGACCTGCAGACATGCACTGGCTCAGGCCACACAGGTGGCAGGATGTTCCCTCTTACGAACTCCTGTAAGACCAGCAGATTCCTAGAAATTGCTGCTGTACATGTTTTGTTTCTCTGTGCCCCATTGTTCTTTATCTTTTGCTTTTGCATATCTGTTTGCATTCCTTTATCCTGAATCTTTTCTGCAATTTCTTATACATGCTGGTGCCCAGTACAGCATAATACAGCTTGATTGGCTCACAATCAACACTTCATAATAAAAATCACGTACTATTGTCTGATATGTTATAAGTCAGGCATAGTGGAGAATAATCCAATTTTTTCTGTCTCATACCAAAAAATTTGAGGACACTTTAGTAATTCTGCTATAATGCTGCGTGTCACTTTGGAGACCTTCAGAGGCCACTGAGTTGCAAATAGCTATCAATTTGTGAGACTTGGGCAAGCTTTATGTAGCAGTTTGCATGCAGCATAACTGCAATAAGCACCAATTTTGCCTATAAACAGGTACGACTTCCCATTCTTTAGGGATTTCTTTGGTAGGAGGAATTATATTAAAAATAGACACTTTTAGTTTTGCAATTATCTCAGAAATCAAGTTTAAAATACAGTTTTAATGGTAACTCTTTACTGACAATGGATTTTGCATCAAATTTTCTCCTCTGTTCTGTGCAGTCTATTTTAAAGCAGTGCAGTATGGTATCACTCTATGAGGTCAGCTGAGATTTTGGAAATAAAGTCCTTCACTGTGTAACTCTCCAAATCTTACTCTGCATTTCCTTGTCCTTCCTACACTACAGGCTGCCTTTTTGATCAGGTTTTTACCTTCAACAATCAGATAAAACACTTCAGAACCACAAAGCCTCAGCACCACAAAATTCAGATATAGTCTTGATGGTGTGAAGATGTGTCAATCTCTTTTCTTAAAAAAAAAGTTGAACTTTACACTAAACAAAACATACTTACCTAGGAAATTTGTACTAAAGTGAGAGAAACAAACTTCTGCCTCCCTCAAGAGTGCTGTATTTCTTAAAAGCTGCCATTACCTAGGCAGGCAGAGGAGTAACTTACCCACATTGCACAAAGACTACAGAGGCATCTCACTGTGAGATGCTCTGTCTACAACACTTTTGCATGGGGTATCAGTAGACCTTTATCCACCAGTTCCCTCTCGACTGGCACTCCTGTGGCTTCTAGGAAAGGTATTGAGCTGACATCAGACTTTAAATAGTTTAGCCCCAGCTGGCAACTAAGAACCAGGCAGCTGCTCTCTCACTTCCCACCCCAACCCTTCCCCTGGTAGGATGTGGAAGAGAATTTGAAAAAAAAGGATAAAACCTATGACTTGAGATAAGAACCCAGTTTAATAAATGAAAAAAAAAGTCATCCTCATCATCATCATGTAATGAAAACAGAGGGAACAAAACGAGAGAGCAATAAAACCCAAGAAAGACAAGTGATGCACGATACAGTTGCTCACCACCTGCTGACCAATGCCAGACCCTGTCCTCCAGCATTGATCAGCCCCTCCCAGCAACTCCCCCCAGTTTATATACTGGGCATGATGTCCTATGGTACAGAATATCCTTTTGGAAATTTGGGTCAGCTGTCCAGGCTATGCTCCCTCTCAGCTTCTTGTGCACCTCCTCACTGGCAGACCACGGGATGCTGAAAAGTCCTTGACTTGGGGTAAGCACTGCTGAGCAACAACCAAATAATCAGTGTGCTACCAATGTTATTCTCATGCTAAACCCAAAACACAGCTCTATACCAGCTACTAGGAAGAAAATTAACTCTATCCCAGCTGAAACCAGAACACTTGGCTAAGTATAATGCAGTAAGGGGAAATAAGAAGGAAACTTTTCTTCTGGATATTAGTCAGCAAAAACAAGACTCTAAGAGGGAAAAGCCAGACAACAGTCATTACGGCTTAGCATTAATCAAAGAGCAAAGTAAAACTGGAGATTTGGCCAAGAAGTGAAGTCATGTTGAACAGCACAAAGTCACCTTCTAGATGAAAGCCTTATGTGACACCATTGCTAGTATATCCCATCCAGGTGGTGTGGTTCTCCACTTCAGCATCCTATCAGACGTGGTTTTTCTCTAGTCCTGTGCTGGTTAGGCTTTAAAAAGCCTCTTATATACCATGAAGATGACTAAGCTGGTCCACAAGCACTAATATGACAGAGATTTTTAGAGAAAGTTTCCAAAATTTCTGTCTTGCTTTTGGAAAAAGCTAACTTATGTTAGCTAAGATTGGGTCCCTCCTTTCTTCAAACAAGTAAATACGAACAAGTCAGTCTGAGACTTCCCTGCAGCATGAAAAACATCTCATCCTCATATTTACTGTCAGACAAGGCTAAAATAATGCTTTATATCAACACTAGTGAGGACCTAACTGGTAGGAGGAGTCATTAATGACAAATGATAAATTAAAAGTCTAACAAGCAGGAAAGGCCTATAGACTTGTCTCCCCTGCAATTAAGCTGAACACGCAATGTATAAGTGTCTTGCACCTCATTTTTTCTCAGTTCCTGCTGTGCTTAGGCCAATTTGTAGTTTGTTTTGGGAGCAGTGTAGTCCCAGTGTTAGAGGCACACTAGCTAAAGCTGTCCCTATAACTCAGGCAATACCATCTGCCTCAGCTGTTCATCTTCCTTAATGATTTTTGGCTTTGGTCGGTGGCTGAACAGAAAGGGCCTCACTGAATTAACTCATCACTTCTGATACTCTCTACAGCACCAGGCAGGATCCTGCTCGATCTGACACTCACTAAGAGAGTCAGCCCAGTGCCACCTTCAACTTCAGAGCCATGCTGGATAATCACCAAAGACCAAAATCAGGAGCAATCCAGGATGTAATTCCTAACTGTAATTCCCTATTACAGTTAGTTAAGTTACTAAACCAAATGACATGTACTTGGAGTTGTGCAAAGCCTTTGACACTGGTGACACTGGAGACACTGGAAGAGGTTGCCCAGAGAAGTTGTGGATGTCCCATCCTTGGCAGTGTTCAAGGCCAGGCAGGATGGGGCTTTGAGCAACCTGCTCTAGTGGGTGGCATACATGCTTATGGCACAGGGTTGAAACCAGAAGATCTTTGAGGTCTTTTCAACCCAAACCATCCTACGGTTCTGCAGACCCTTCTGACAACTTCACAGCATAACAAGCAAAAAATCTGTTAGAAAAAGGAGATCCCTTCAGTAGCTGTCTTGCTCAGTGCTCACCAGCTGTTAGAGGCAAAGAAATCTGTATCTCTATAGTTTCAGGCCACATGGGTTGGCTCAGCAGTCAATTTTCCAAGCCACATTTGAAAGCTTTGCTAACTAACTAACTCCTCTTCTCTATTGTCTGCCACTAGACATTAATTTTGGCGTAGAGATTGTACAGTGGAGTTTTTAGGAGAATGCTAATGATGTAATGGTAGGGGCAGGGGAACCTTTTGATGCCAGAGTAACTGAAGAGAGAAAAATAAAGCCAAAATATTGCAAACCAATAATAAATCTAACAAACCAATACAATGAAGTGGAGCAAAAATCACTTGAAGTGGCTTTGTGTTTGCATTCACCATCAAGGTCTCATTTATGCAATTATTGTAATATTGATCCTTTTGCAAAGGAAAAAATGTAGTGATTAATTTTTTTTTAATATAAGAATAATAAAAGAAAATGTTCATGTAAACAGGGATGAGCTGGAAGATTTCAAAAACATGTCATTATCCTGAAGTCTGGAGCTCAATTGTTTACCAGCAGTGGTTCAAATTCTAAATCTCACTCTACTCGTCCAAATCACTTACGAGAAGGACTTGGTTTACAGTAAATTCCTTTCCCTTGGAGCTGTTTCCTACATTGTATAGGCATTTGCAGATATGAGAAGTGGGCAAGATTTCTGGAAGCACTGCATACCTAAAGAAAATGATTATGCATTTAGGAGGGTTTTCTGAAATACCTAAATAGCTTGTAATCTATTTCTGTGGGTTTCAGCTCACTGTGATACCTCTGCAGACCTCACCAGGTATGTATTTGAATCCCAAATGTCTTAGAAAATATACGAAAGATACTGCAACCACCTCTCTCAGTTTGTGTTACTGAGCGTTTCATAATTTATCTGCATTTTGGAAATCCTTTGCATACATTTTAAGTAAATATATTTCCATAATATGCTCTCCAGGGATGAGATAAGTGCATTTCTGAGAAACTGTAAGAGAACCTGGGTGGATCTATCTCAAGTAGACTGTTGCCTTTTCATGAGGGAAAATGGTACCAGTTTTGGTTTCAGGCTCAGTGCATCTCCTGAGATACAGGGAGTTTGTGTCCAACCAGTATGTAGTACTTGCCACTGATTCCACGAAGTCAGCATCTATTTTACAGTTTTAACACAGGTAAACTGAGCCTAGATTGAATATTTATGCTATTTCATCAAGTCATAATGCAAGTCAGTCTGTCAGTCATGCCCCCACGCAGATCTATTATTCCATTTGATTGCTGAATACAAGAAATTTGAAAACAAATGCTCCTAAAATGGTGCTCTTCTTGTAAGTAATCAATTACTTCTTAATTGCTTAACAAATACATGATTTTTTGATGTCTCTTGTACTGTCTCCCTCTCTGCTTTCTCCATGTACTCAAAACATATATCTGCCATATAAAACCCCCTCCTCCTTGCAAGCAGCTCAGAATGATCTTCAGCCAGCAGCTGAGACTGCTTCCGGCACAGAGTAATCTAGTCCAGCAGTGGCCTTTAATAGCCAGTTCTGATCAGGGCAGGCCTAACAATCCCTCTGAGCATGGGAATTGCTGAATTTCAGATGAGGCTGGGATGAACTCTATTCATATCAACCTGCTCAGCAGCACCTGAGAGTAACAGGGACTGCAGTGCTGTGGGGGTAATCAAATACTGGGTACCTTGGTTAGGCACGAGCAGAACATACTTGATGAAAGATAGTTGGTGAATTAGTCATAAACCAGCTTGTTGCCACTAATGGAAAGATAAAAACTGAATTTCATGTTGTTAGGATGTGACCTCCCCTGGAAAAAAGGTCATACCTCAATGGACCTCTTCTGCTAAGTGTCTGGGAATAACCTTGTATAGCTCTGGAGAGTGCAATTTCTGTGTCAGTTTAATCTGATCTGGGACTGCATTGCTGCTGGAAATGATGTCCTATTCCCTCTTCTGACATGTGGTTTCAGGTCCCTCTGCCTGACTTGTAGTAATGCAAGTAAAAGGGCAAGAAAACATGAGCCAGGGGGAAGAGACTCCTTCTGACAGGGGCTTGCTTGGTGCAGAGCAATAGCCAGGCTGCCAGCTGAGAGGACAGCCCCTGCTGTCTGGTCAAACACACAGAGAAGAATCATACTGAAAGCTTTCAAACTGCTAATAGCACAAGGTAGGCGATGCACTGCAGGAGTAGCACAAATCTCCTTTCTGCAGTGAGCACTCCTGCATTGTCTAGAGGAAGTCTGCTGGAAAGGCAGAAGTTGTCATGGCAGAGCAACAGAAGTGCAATAGCAGCACGGAAGCACTGAATTCAACTTTCAGTAAATGGGAGCTGGTTAAGCTTGATGTCTCAAAATCAGCTATTTGTTGTGGTTTTGCCTTTGAAATTTTCTGTATGGGAAAGAACAATAGGTAAAGTCCCAGCTACACTCAGGAAATGTGATGTTAAATTATTGTATTTGAAGGAAATGAAGCCATCTCCTTCTCAAGTGCTGATCCACAAGCACATTCAATTTCTGCCCTTCTACTGCACAACTTCAGACCAGAGCCATGTCTTTCCAATTCCTCAGTGTGCTGCTTTCTGACTTCCTTGTGTTCTCCGCCTAGCATTCACCCCCCAGGGTGAAGGACTTGTGGGAGGAAGTTTAGTCCTGGCAAAGGCTCACTCAGAACAAGGGGACCATGACCTACCCCTCACAAGGGACCAAGTTAATGTGTGCAAGCAGCCCCGTGAGAACAGCACATCTAGGCAAGGTGATTTAGTAGCTGAACTGCCTTTCTGTCAGCTCAGAACAAATGCCAGTGCAGAGCAGTTTCATGGGAAGGAGTAATTCCGTGGTGTGAAGGCTGCCTGGGCTACCTGAGGTTTCATACAACCGCAGGGACAGTCCCTATCTGCCTAAGTCTTGCTTTGGAACAACTGCACATCCAAGCCTTAGAAGAACATGGCCTCTTTAGCCCCCTCCTCACGGAAAGATTGTGTGTTTAACACATCACAACAGCATTTACACACTTCCCTCAACCAAAAAAAAAAAAAACCAAATCCAAAAAAAAACAAAAAAAGCCTCAAACAAACAAACACAGTTCATTAAAAAAAGAACCCCAGCAATTACCCATATTCCAGCAGTATTTCACCAGGGCAGAAATCTGAAATCAGCAGCTCAGAGGCTACTTGTGCATCAACATGTGGAGCTGTTGTAGTAGGTGTTAAGCTTTCTGTTCTGTCACCTGTCCTGCTCTGCTGTCACTTCAGCTTCAGGAGCTTGCTAAGCTTTGCTGTAATACATCTTCTACCAGAAACAAGGAGAAACAGGAAAGCAGCTGCAGTTGAATAAAAAGGTTAAAAGCCATAACAGCAATGCAGAATCTCTGCTGCTGGTTCTCAATACAAGGCATTCATTATCTTGCTCTGCACAACAACATTTTTCCTATTCTTACCTGGTGCTGCAACCATGGCCTTGTTTACCATTCATTTAGTGCACAGTCTGTAGGAAAGGATGTTTATGAGATAATTCGTCTCTCTTCATATGCATAATAGAGAATAAATTAATAACTACATTAATAAAGCAGCTACATTATTATAAGTTCTTTTCTTTATTACTAACATAAATAATGAATGCCCCTCCACCCAAATTATAGCACAGAGCACCATTCGTACTCATAACTCAGAATTTTCAATTATTTTTTCAATTTATAGCAACTTACCTTCTCTACCTCTCTTACCTTCTCCTACCTAATGTCCCCAACAATTCTACTGCCTGTAGACACTAACTAGGAACAAAGCATGCATTACAACTTGTAGAAATCACATTGCTACTTGAAAATTTAAGCAAAGCATTAACAAAGTTATACATATCAAGGAGTGGGTTAGCACCAGATATTTCTTCTCAAATGATTGTGTAATTAGTCCTCATCAACCTCCAGACTTCCGTACCAACAGCTGGAATTGCTTTCGCTATTACTTCCTGGCAAGTATTGTGAATGATGACTACAGAAACCCTGTGACATTCAGAACTTTGACATGATGAAAATTAATCTTCATTTTAGGAACATGGGAGCAAGCAAATGTGAATGTTAATGTAATTAAAGACTTACCAATTGGGGAATGTTGGGCACGAGGCTTGAACTTACGACTAATGTCACTTTTCCATGGCTGTGATGCATGTGTTGGTAGAGAAGAGCAATGCACTGAATTCTAAACCATTTATCATTTGCAGATAGGTGTCATGCTCACTCTGTGTAGTTGGGTGCAATTCCAGATGAACCCACCAAACTCACTTCCATCTTGTACTCAGGATATTTTACCTGCCTTTCCTTCTACATGGTGCATGTCTGCTAGTCCCAATGCTGATGCTGAGGGCAAACCATAAAATCTGGAAACATATTCTGTTTTCCCCATTGTTCTCTATTTTGATCCTGTAAATCAGAAGGGGATTTCCTCTTCCCAATTTTCTGTGCCTGTGGCCAGCACACAAACATATGGCAGTGAAAGAAGGCATTTCGTATATATTAACCTAATTCCAAGCACAAGGAGTGTATCTCTCGTGAAAGCTCTCTTAATGCAAGACTGTAACGACTAATATTACGCAACTGGGCTAAAGAAGTCGAAAGAATGACATGATCCTTTCTATTTATCTACCAATATTTCTGATTTGGCACAAGAAGATGGTACATGACTGTGTCACAGGATATGAGGTATTCAAACACTGAAATATTCGGAAACACACGATGTGTGTTGGGAGCAAATTTATTTCCATGGTAAGTGTTTCACAGTCATTTATTGCACATGCACCATGCCAAACCTAGCCTTTGGACTGGCACCTGGCCAGGAAAACCAGCCGTTACCTTCTTTTCATTTTATTTCAGGCAGAAATGAATTCACCGGCAGCTGAAGATACTCAACATTCATTTCTCAACTAGGAGAGGCCTAGTTCAAAAGCAAAAATCTGGTGTTGTCTTTCAAGGTCAAAGGCATGCTGTCCCTGGAGTTAATGTGTAACTGTACCAAATACTTCGCTTCTTTCCCCCAACCCAACCTTATAAGACTATGAGGAACAGGGTGGGTTAAAGCCCAAAGTGGAAATGCCACATCCAGGTGCTTAGGAGGACCCTAGATATTCATTAAGTCATGAATTTAGATCATATTTCTCTGATACACTTGCCTACAGGGAGTGCCTCTCTAGTCTTCCCTCCCAATCATAGCTCATCACCTTGAGCTTTGTCAGAGAAAGAAAAGTGGATGAATCTTTCTCTTTGAGACTGAAAATGGGATGTGATTTCCCTCAGCCAGGAAATCACAATCCTCATTCTCAGGGAGGATGACAGCAGTGGGGAAGTGTTTGCTCTCAGGTAGCCCAGGGCAACAGTAGGGCACTCACACCCTGAAGGGGCTTTTCTTCTGGAGGGGCTTTGGCACTGGCTCTGCCCCTCAAACCCCTTGGTCCACCTCTGTAAGGAAAGGGAGAGCAAACATCACCTCTCCAGAGAGGAGGTGGAGGGGATAGGCAATAAGAAAGAGACTGCTCCCACCACTCCTTGAGGCTAGCCTTGAGGACAGGAGAAAGAGGACCAAGGACAGCCTGGCCATCTGTTCGGTTCACTCAATAGGCACCAACATATTGCAGTGGGATGCGCTGGAATGAAAACACCCTTCATCTACTCTTCCAATGAGCTGTATTGTGGGATCCCTCATTTCTCCTCCATTCTTCCTTTCCCAGGAAAATGCAGGAATGGACCTCACCTGCTGTGAAAGGCAGTTTACCCCCCACTTAATGAATTTACCTTATAATGAGTTTCAGCATACTTTCATGGAAGGTTTATATGCACTTATCTTGGTCCTTTTTTTTTCTCAGTTCATTAAACTGATAATGAAGATAAAGCTCAAGTACTAGGACTGCTAGTGAGCTGATCATGGCTAAAGTGCAACACCCATTAAAGCCCAAACTGACTGCTTCAGGTAGACTTTCTAGTCATGAAACTATCAATTTAAGGATTTCACCATCTTAACGAGTCCTGTTTCTTTCTCGTATGTAATAAAAATGAATCTATTAATCTTCAATGTGCATATCCCCAGAAAGAAATGAGCAGGAACATTTTAATTTTCAATCAGAATTTCTGGTGGATGAACACAATTAAGTACTGTCATATAAAATATCCGTGATAGCCTAAGGGTGTAGAGTAAAATTACATGAATAAATAAAAGTGAAGGAATCATAAAAACTTACTTCTAAACCATGGAATTCTTCTTTAGGATAATACATCAGGATTAACCTAAGCACATGCACATATTTGTGTGTACATACCTATGTGCTCAACCTGCATTTCAAATCTATTCAAAAACATCCACCTTTTTTTGAACCAGTGATCACACATACAGTTGTGTGATGTTATTCTAAGCAGCAAGAAAATGCAGATAATTGAAACATTATGGTAAAATATTTATAAAAATCAATTTACAAATATACAAATTCTGCCCCATTTCCTGTTACAAAGGCTGTTCCACAAGACCCATTGTAAAATCTTACTTTCCGTTATGTCCTACATGTCTGCTCCAGGCAAGCTCCAAGCTCTTCATGCACTCTAGACAATCCTGACTGAAAAAAATTATGATTTAAGTGAAGATGGGACAAGCAATATACTTGCAGAAGAAGTCAAGACACAACAACGGCAGGTCTGCCTGGCCACAGATGTGGGAGGAGAAGCTGAAACGGATGGAGCAGGAGCATCAGGAGCCACTGGGTAAAGTTTTGACAAGAAGCAAGAATATAATGAGAAATAATCTGGAGGGATGAAATCCTATGACAGAAACAATGACAGATATGAAAGAGATATTACTGTTGAACAGCAGCATCAGGAGATAGACAGGAGATGAGGACAAATGTCCCTGAACCAAGACAAGAGCGGGTTAGATCACTGAGATCAGATGAAAATTGGATGGGATTCACCAAGCAAATGTTTGGATAAAAAGGAAATAATGAGACATAAAAAAGATTTCTGTAGATAGGTTTGAACAAAGAAGATGCGTTATAAAATGGTGGTGGTAAAGCAAAAAAAGAGAGAAATCATATCTCTATGTGCAAATTTATTTAGTTTTCATTACACATTTTTAGGAAGGGTGAGATTAATTTTTCATTTCTATTGAATATTTGGATTAATTAACTTCTTTTTTCTCTTTTTAAAGTATTTTGGTGCATAGAATTTATCCTCTGCATACTCCCACAAACACATGTACCTATGTCACAAAAAAATGAACTGCTGAAAGATAAAAAGTTCTAGCTAAAAAAGTGTTAATGAATTCCTCAGGGCTTTGAGAAGTGATGAGTAACAACCACCAAAACAAATATACTTGCTGAAGAATATTTTTAAACTGACTTGTTCACTGAAGACTTTTCCCAGACATATTTATTATAAAATACTGTGAAGTGGTTTGTCTGGATTTTGAAGAAGAATAGCCTGGAAGCTAAGTCATAACCAAGTCTGTAATAAACAAAAAAAAAGATGAAAAATGTGCAAATAGACCATATTAAAACTTGCTTATTACATTTTAGTATTCTCAAAATGTTGTTTACTGTATATTTTATCTTTCCTGATGGTAGATCCACATTTCATTTTTCCTATCTGTCAAAACTATTTCATATACAGTATTTGTAGCTTAAACACTTTCTCAGTGGCAGCAATTGTATTTCTCTGTTGTCTCATCACCTGTTCCCATTCAGGTATAAGTTTTAGCTGTGGCAATATAAATATGCTTGAATATTGTTTCACAAGATCCATGGAGGCTTTAGATTTCATTAAAAGTTTATTTGTTCTACTGAATAGATGCACTATTTCAGCAGTGTGAGAATAAAATTCAAATAACCAAAAATTGGTATGAGGTCTGCTAACAGTATTTTGCTCATTAAGAATGGATTTGAAATGAGCTACTCAAATAACTATTTACCTTCTTTTTAACAGTCGGAGAATGCTTGAATTTTAAAGCCTATGGCTTTTATTGAATTAAGTAAAGAGTAGTATGTCTAAAAACAAAAAAAGATACTGATTCTTGAGTTGAACGACAAATCAAAAGTTCTTGTTCAAGTTCTAGCAGTGCAGGAAATAGAAGCAAATATATTTTACATTCTATGCCGTACACAGCAGAAGAAGGCAATTTTTTTCCTAGTTAAGAAGGGAATCTGCTTGTTCCTGATTGAAACCTGCACACATACCTGACATGTGAAATAGTGGCAAATGCCATGGTTCAATATTTAATAATCCTATGATCAAACTGGTTTTATACTTCCTGTAAATGGCATCAATTTATCACTCATTACATTTTTATCTGACACCCAGCATTGGGGGTTTATTTCAACACTAGTTGATGATGAGATGATGTCTACCATTCTACTGCAGATTGGTAGACATAATTTGGGTCAGCCTTTAATGGCTGACTGAGATCAGCAGTCTGATACTCGAGAGATTTTGATACTCAACACAGAAGCAAAGTTCCACCAAACTCTCCTCAAGTGAGGAGGAAACTTTACCACTCTTATCTGGTCATCAACTCTCAGAACAAATCATCAACATGTGATGGAATAAGATTTGGAACAGAAAAAATAAACATGAGAACATCTTTTTTTCCCTAGTTTTTAGTGCTAGTTAGTGCTTTGCAAACTTATCTCTCTTGTATGTGGAAGTGTCTTCCCTGGAGTACATCTGCTAGAGGTGTTCCCTACTCCAGTGGACAATATGAGCAGGAAATGAAGTGGAAATAGGGCCTGTCCTGCCAGCCCACAGCAAGATTAACAGTTCCCTGGATGAAGCATTCTTCTTGAAGACCTGAAATTTTTCCAAGTGTTGCATTTTTTTACAAGAAAATATGAAATCTTACCTTCTGTCAGAGTCTCTTGTGAAATTCTGCAGATCTGACTTTCCTAATACTGACTTGTTCAACCTTGCTGTAATATTGCCTGAAACAAGAGCTCCACAGAAATCATAAAGGCTTTGGAATACAGTGCTACACTTCTCCACAAATATCATTAATGCCAAAGGTGTGTGCATCTCATCTCAGTAAATCCTCAAGAGCAGACCTTTTGGCTGAAGTATGGAAATGATCTAGAAAGAAAATTTTGGTTTGGTCTCCTCTCCACCACTACTTCTTCCCTGAGGAAGTTCTCTGTCCTTCAGTTATCTTTGCTTTTTTTCACTAGCAGGCAAGTGTATGCAAAATCGAGTCCAAGTAAGATGCGGTATTTGGACTGACTAAATATTTGCAAGTGGACTGCAGAAGAAGCAGAAGAATTGCCCCACACTGCCCCTTCAGATGTGATTTTGCCCTGCAAGATGTGGCAAAATCACATCTGAAGCCACAATTACAGCACGGAAAACGCTGAGTCCCTGATAAAGGGTACTTCATGTTTCCAGGAAGCTGAGGACAAAACCTTAGCTCTTGAGATGATGGACACTCTTGCTGAGCATACACATGGAAAGGGGGCATGAGACAGAGAAGGGGACTGCATGGTGCAAGATGGAGCTTGCACTGAACACAGACGTCTGAAGCAAATTGCTCTGGAGGACCCACATCCATCTTTCTACAGATAAAATTTGAAGGAGAAATTGTATTCCCACAAGGATGGCAGATGAGGCAAAATATGGATGTACTTGTATAGTTTTGAGAAGGATCTGACAATTATTAGTAGTTAGTCTTTAGATAGTACTTTACATTTACAAATCTCAGTACAAGCTGTATTTAATTAATGATAAGTCCTTAAATACACTGGAGTTGAACTAATGCAGCTTAGAATGACTGATGCATGAAGACAGAAGAATCGTTAACCTTAATGAATCATGTTTGGGACAGTGGATGGAATAAGTATTAGAAATAAACCTGGACAGTGCCTGACAGGCTGGTAAGAGAAAAGATTGGTCACCTAACACAAGCTGTTTTGTAGTATTCGAGCTTCTGACTGTTTTCCTGGTAGATTAATAGCCAAGGGGTGAGTTGAGGTTGCAGTGTGCAGCAATAAGAAGATACACTGTGCTTGCTCATGATGCCACAGGCACTGGTTTTCTTTGTGTACTACCAGTACTGTCAGGGCACTTACTGATTCCTGAGGGTTTTAGCAGATGCAGAGTCAAGTCTATGAGTAACCATTACATCACTGTTACTTTCAGGCTTTTGGAGTGGGATCTGATGTAGCACTACTAATTAATGTGTATAATTTTAACACCAGTAATGTCAACGTAGCAGAATCTAAACAAAAGACCAAATGAAGACCATCACTTGTTTGAGCAGATAACCGTGATGATTTTGTGGTATGAAATTACTTGAGATGAAACAGTTGCCTCCCCAGCCAGGCTGAGAGTGATTCTCCTCTGGGTAGAACAGCACTTCAAAAGCTTTGACCATCCATTAGTCACAGGCACTGCATCCTCATAAAAACTCTGCAGTTCACTGGCTCTGTGCCCAGTATTGCTTTTCAGAAATACCAGACACTATCTCAATCTAATATATTTACAATTGCATTTTAAATATATCTAGAGTGACTGGCAGACAGATCAATTTTTTTGATAAAAGTGACTTTACTATATTAAAAAAAAAAATCTGTCTAAGCAGTCTGCATTTAAATTTTCCTATAATATATTGCTGTTAAACTTTCTGTGTCTGCTTCAGTGTTTATAAGTAACACCATTATTCCATGACCAGATAAGTACCCTTCATTTTCCATTAAATTTTCTCATCCTTAGCTGCTTGAATTGAGAGAAATGACAGGCACATCTGATTCAGAGGTTGCTACCAGAGGCTGCTGCTGGGTATCAAATCACATGAGCACTGATTTACCCACCCTTGCACCCACGGGTGCCTGAAGGGCTCCTCCCAACCTTGCTGCTTAAGCTTCCTTATCTCTATTGAGGCAAAAGCTGGGTTTGACTGGCATCTGTTACTGACTCCAGAATTCTTGCAACAGCATGAAAGTCCTCAGGTTGCAAAAAAGTCCCTTTCCCAACTGCACAGTTGTTATTTAACTGCACAAAAAGCCATGGCCTACACCAGGACAGCAAGGTGCAGGTATAATTACACTGAATGCTGTGGTTAGACATTCCTGGGTTTCAAACTTATATGCTATTACTAATAATATCATAAAGCATCTTGATATTATTCTCATTTCTCAAAGTGATCTGCCGCATTAAACAAATGTTTATTCTTTCAGTCATGTAAGATACAGAGGCTTTGCTCCTTTGTGCTTACACAGATTAACTCCCCTCTGCAGAAGCAAACAAGGAGAGGGCACAGCTCTTGCGATAAGCATAGGTAGCCTGGTAGCTATGGTAGCAAGACTTTGCTAGAGCGAGCCCTGTTTTGGAAACAACAGTGCACAGGTTACATGAAGTAAAATAAACACAGATTTGTTTACTAGTAAGCTGCTGTGATAAATAGAAATAAAAAGGATTAGGCATTCCTTTGGGAAACGCGTCTCTTCTTCATATTAATTACACTGACAGTAGCTTATTAATGCTGTGTCAGCCTTTGTTTACAGTTTTCACAGAAGAAAAAGAGAATTGCTACAACAGAATATGAATATACACGTTTATTGTTTGCTAGGTACATGTTTCAGTGATTATTTAAATAAACAAATGAAGATACCCTCACCATTATGCGATAAAGCAGAAGAACTGAACTAAAATTATAACAGAGAACTGTCAAAGCTTCACATTTGGTGCTTGGGGAATGCATAATACATGTAAGATTTTCTTTCTGGAATCAGAAAGTCATCTTACTCAATTCACCTTCACTCTCATTTTCCCTCGTGAAGTTTGAGCTTAAGTTTTTTGAGGGAACATGAAGAGCTCTAGAGATCCTTGAGAAGCCACACTTTCTGTTCTTTTGCTCGGCTATAAAAATCATCATAATATGTTTATATTATAAAGACATAGAAAAGTCTGTATTGGTGCCCTATAAGACATTTGTGTTCCATAGCCCCAGGGAAACACACGTAACCCCTTGCCCTAACACAGCAGGAAAGACCTGTTCTAAGGTCGTGCTGCAGCACATATGCTCCTGCCAAAGTGAGCAAGAAACACAAAGGAAACTGCCTGGGTTTTATAAATAAAACAACAGCAATCGGTTTTGTTTAAGAGACTGAAATACTGAGGGGAGGGTTAAAGAAATAGGTTGCATTTTAAATAAAAAAGAAACTTAATGCTTGATCAGATCTCTGTTCTAGTGTACGTACAAAACTCTGGTCTTGCTTAATTTTGTGTGTAGCTGTATCAGCAGTTCCATTGAGACCCTAAGAGAATAGTGGGAAAAGCTGGTATGCAAGTGTATTACACCATAAAAACCTCCTTTCCAGTTGTTTTTCTGTTTAGTTGACTAATTCTTATCATAGCTCCTGAACTTTTATTTTCTCTTTCAGGAGTTTGTTGCTTAGCTCAGTTGGTTAGATCATGGTGCTAATAATGCCAGTGTTGTGGGTTTGATCCCCATATGAGCCATTCACTCCAGAACTGGATTTGATGATCCTTGTGGTTCTCTTCCAACTTAGAATAAATATTGTGTGATTCTGTGATCCTGCCTCAGTCCAGATGGCAGTACCAGGTATCTCAGTGGCAGGTACTTCACTCACTAAACTGGGATCTTCTGACTAGAAATGCAGTAATTTTATAGCAGTCTGCCCTGCCTGGGATATTAATCATGCATTGTTTGTGGGGGTTAGGACTTGGTGCTTTGTCATGGAACAAACTCTAAAAATATAAGTACCGGTAATAAAACCACTGTGGCTGGCTCAGACGTGCTGCTGAGGTTTACTGTCGGAGGTACGGGGAGAAGCTGCTGGGTCCAAAATCCATCACCCTGAGTTGTCCCTGGCATGTTTCCCCCAGTGCTCCCAGCATGATGGTGAGTCAGCCGCCGCTCCTCAATTGCCAAACCTACGTCAGCCGCCTGGGGTTAGTCAGAGAGGGACCAAGGGAGACGTCTGTCCCTCCCCACACAGCTATCATTCAAAAGGATGTGGCCCTGAATACAGAGGGGTGATGCAGTGGAGAGGTGGCCAGGCCCTCAGGAGGCTCCAGGAGATGATGGTCCACAGCTTCACAGGGCCTGCTTGTTCTTAATTGCCACCCTCTTGTCTCCTGCCTGTGTCACAGGGTCCTGTCCTGGTGACAGGACGGTGTCAGAGATTTGGGTGTGCCATCAGAGGTGAAGAAGGTGTCATTCTTTGTCCAGAAACGGGCTGGTGTCCCAGGATCTGGGGTCCTGTGAAACCATTGTGTTGTGCTGTCTGGCGTGACAGAGTGCACCTCCACCACAGCAGGGCAGAGCACATTGTGCCCACCACCCAAAATGACTCACAGGCTGGCACCTCTGCTAGCCAGGAGGTTCAGGATGGTGCTTTGGAGACTAGGGGGATGCACACCCAAATCTCTAGAAATCCAATGGGCCTAAGTTTTCTAAAGAAGTGACCTTTCTCTAGAAACCCCCTTACTATCCTGGTGAATACTCAGATACCTTTCAGAAAGGCTGTGAAAAGCAGTAGAGGAGGGTGTGTATTTACACACACATACTAATAATGTAAAACAGATGTTCAAAACCCATTATTTGATCTCATGCAAACATTTATAATGTTCCCCTAGAAACAGGCAACCTTCTCTTCTTTGGCAATTAGATGCATGTTTGGCCACATTCCTATACATTGATAGCATCTGCTGGTCATTACATAAACAATTGGGTTAAAGAAATAAATGAAATTAAATAGGGAATTATTTCTCACTTTTTCTCATATTACTCATCAGATGCAGCAAGGAAACTTCCCAAAATCCTGTGAATGTTGCTGGTGTTGTATAATGTTTAGAGTTTTGAGAGCTTAGTTATTTTAAGGATATACAGACACAAAATAGCGATATAGTGATATTGAATATTTACAGTTTCTGTAGATGGTTTTATTTATAGAAATCCAACCGCTTAATTTCTATTTTCTTCATATTTGGGTGGATGTTCTGTCACAGATTAAAAAAAAATGACCTGATCATACGTCAAACGGATGGGTTCAGTTATTCTAGGTCTGGACTTATATTTATTACTTATGGGAAATACAGCATGGATTGTCCACAAAAGTTTTCTTGCCTTAAGTTGCCACATGTATCCATAGCATATGGAAAAAGGGAAAGAAAGGGATAATTAAAAAACGCACACCAGAAAGTGAAAAAATATTAATCTAGCTAAAACCTCAGAAAAATCCAATCATTTCAAAGTATAAATCTTGACAAGTCAGATCCCTCCAATGCTCAACCTCATCAATGACAACTGTCTGCTGAGTAGGGTCATTAAGTGGAATGCCCATAGAAGAATACTTGTATTCTCTTTTTAGACACAGAGCAATATGGTCATCAGGCAATAATCAGCCTAACAGTAATCATTCTGGCTACATGAGAGGACTTTTCACAGCGCAGTATGAAAAAGGCTGCCTTTTGAAACTCAGTATTTAGCCTTGCCGTTGTCAGGGTGACTGGAAAAGAGCTGTGCACAGAGAGGGATAAAAGACAAGAAAAATGATAAAACTTTTTTTGAAGAAAAAAAGTCAGTTTTGCAGAAAGAAAATGCTGGTTTTGAATCATACCAATCATGCAAAAAAATTACTAGAACTACTTGAAATAAAATGCAGTGTTTGATTTTATCTGGTCATGAAAGAAAGTAAAATTTAGGGCAAAGCTGAAGTCTGACATGACAAAATGTTTACAGAACAGTTTTCTTTATTCCAGTCAACTTTAAATGAGAGAAAAGAAAATAACTTGAATGAAGGAAATGAGGGAAAATAACACGTAATGACATTTTTGAGTGACTTATCAGCTGGGCCACTCCTCTGATCTCATAGCTCCTAGTCTGTAGGATTTCACTCTGTGACCAGCACGGGCAGGCCCTGTGCAGCAAGTTTCACTGGTATCCAGCTGCGAATCAGGTGTTACCATGGTGCTGCCTCACTGCTGGGTGTCCTACCCTTTTGCTGACCTAGTGCAAGATGACCCACTCAAAAAGCTATAATGGCCCTACACCTTTCTAGGGAGGCATTTCCTTGGCTTCAGTTCCTAACTTAGACCAAAGACATTGTGTTTGAGGCCCAGCGCTGTGGCACATGGATTTGAATGAGTCATGTATGTGAGTAGGACCTTGTTTTATCCCTCAGAGTGGTGAGGGGGAAGAGAAACAGTCTCGCATTTTCCCATTCATATTTTAAAAACCTAAGATATAATAGACCTCCTAGAATTGGGTAATAAATAAAAGGATAGAACTAATCTGTACATTAAAAAAGAAAAAGCTTTCAAAGTTAAATGCAAAACCTTATCTGTGCTAACACTGAAATCATAAAAAAAATTTTAAAGTATTCTACTTCCCTACCTCACTTTTATGTACCATCTTTCTGATTTGTCTATATCACATCTTGTGTGTTTTTCAAAGAACTTTGGTCCAGGATGGACCAGTCTGTGAGCTGCTGCTTTTAAAATACGGCTTTTAATCCATGATTAAAAACAGTTTGTGGGAAACCAGCAAAGCAAGCCATGTAGCAGGGAGAACAGGCCCCTCTACCCCAGTCCATCTCAAGGCCACAGCTCCTAGATGAAGTCCTCAGGGGCTGGTTTCTCACCCTACCTCTGCTGAAGAAGACAAGCCAAGCTCTTTTTTAACGGCCACGAACTGCGGAATCACTGCGGCCAGAGTGCATCCATCAGGATGTTCCCTCTCTGACCGAAGGAGCATGGAAAATAGAAGTGTTTGTCAAGTACCGCATAAAGGCCCACAAAACAAAGAATAACTCATTTCATGTACAGCACTTGGTAAATAGCCCATTAAACAATAAAAGAACAACAAAAATTTATGTTTACTCATAAACTGGGTACCATCCGCTTTGTGTGCCGGCCACAGTTTCCTGGGAATAAAACTGCAGTCATGCAACAAAAGGTTTTGTTATGTGCACAGGGGGATGACAGCCCCTCTCTTTCTACCATTGTAGTTCTTTACTTGGTGAGCATCATGGCCCTTTAGCACTGCCTGCCGTGTACAGTCATCTTATATATTGCTGTTTTCTGACTCAGCACAGGACATGCAGACAATGCAGCTCACTGAAGGAATAAATAATGTAGAAGGTATTTTTCACCAAACTGAAAGAGAAATGGAAAAAAACCATAGAGAAAGTGCAAATTTGCAGGGAACCTACATGTGACCATGGTGTTGCCAGGTGGCTGTCGATATTGTCCCCAGATAACCTATGCTTAGCGGGGGCTGAAGCCATTTCCAGTTCCTTGGGAACTGAAATGATGTAAGGATGGCTAAGGAGGACAGGAAAAGAGAGTCAAGTTTGGTCAAAACAAACTCAGGTTACTTAAAGCATGATTGGTTTTCATTTTTTGGCTGAAACAACTCACTGAAAATGTGTTATGTGATGACAGAAAGAGGGAAATTGCCATCTGCTGGTATCCGATACAGCCAACAATATTTTCCTATCCAAGCACCAAAACTGCTTTTGTGCCATATATGCTTGAGCAGCTGGCAATCGTAGCAGAGAAACAAGCTGATTCAGTGCTTTGACACATGGTTAAATGAAAACAAAAGGAAAAGAAACAGTGAGAAGACATTGGCTAGTGGTTAGAAATTGGCAAGTTGTTAAGCACTGATCTGTGTCTAGACCCCAAAACCTTCATAACTCTGGGTCAAGTGGATCTGTTGTTTGGTTCGCTCCTTTCAGAAATGCAAAATTCATCTTCCTTCCTTCCTGGGCTGAAGGCATCCAGCTAATACACACTGGAATCACCTGCAAACCTACAGATTTATCACGTCTTTGTGTTTATGTGTGCTTATGCTCCCAAGTGACTGATATCAAGAACTGCAGCAATTTGCTGCTTAGTCCTGAAGAACACCTCAGCTGCAGGGTAGGAAAACTGCAGTGTGCTCCTCACAGGCAGCCATGACATTCATTGGTACTGTGACATTAGTCACTGTGAATGATCAGGAGGCCACAGATACCTCCAGTGTCACCGCTGTGTCTCCATTGGTGTTGGTTGTGAATGACATGCAGGAAGAAGGCAAAAGGAGACCCTGGAGAAGCAGCCTTTGCAAAGCTGATAGATAAGGAAAAGCCACGTGGTTCTTACTGGCACAGACGATGGACCAGTAGATGACACCTATTATGCCTTTCCTATTTCAGAAACTTTTTTAATTTTAGGGCAACCTTTATAAGACATGCCTGCATGGCCTTACTCTTTTTGATAAACGTTATAAATAGTGGGTCTGGTTTTGTTTTCTTTTTTTAACAATGCCTGTGGTTTCACTAACAAGTCTCCAAAGTTTTCTGTTTGCCTCTGCTGCTGACATCTCATCTCGGCAGATCAGGAATCTATGTCTGTGTTCTGGTATAACCCGAGTAGATATAACCTTCAGGTACAGGGTGAACTTCCATAGCTGCTTCTTTCTACAATTTTATCTCTCTCATAATTTTTGTTTTCCTTTTATCCTTCTCTCAATTCCCCGAGTGACTTTATGTGAACTTCTTTTCTTCTTTGAAATCACAGTATCACAGAATTGGTAGGGTTTGAAGGGAACTCTGGAGACCATTCGGTCCAACCCCCCTGCCAAGGCAGGGTCACCTAGAGCAGGTTACACAGCAATGCATCCAGGTGACTTTAGAATGTCTTCAAAGAGGGAGACTACATGACCTCCCTGGGCAGCCTGTTCCAGAGCTCTGCCACCCTCATTGTTAAGCAGGTTTTCCTCATGTTGAGGTTGTGTTTTAATTTACGGTCATTGCGCATCATCCTGTCACTGGACACCACCAGAAACGTCTGGTACCATCCTCTCGACACCCACTTTTGAGATATTTGTACGTATTAATGAGATCTCCTCTCAGACTTCTCTTGTCCAGACTAAACATTCCTAGCTCCCTTAGTCTCTCCTCATAAGAGAGATGCTCCACACCCCTCATCATCTTTGTGGCCTCCACTGGACCCTCTCCAGTAGCTCCTTGTCTTTCTCGTACTGAGGAGCCCAGAACTGGACACAGCACTGCAGATGTGGCCTCACTAGGGCTGAGTAGAGGTGCAGGATCACCTCCCTCCACCTGCTGGCCACACTCTTCCCAATGCACCCCAGGATCCCACTGGCCCTCCTGGCCACAAGGGCACTGCTGGCTCATGGTCAACTTGTCATCCATCAAGACTCCCAGGTCCTCCTCTGCAGAGCTGCTCTGCAGCAGGTCAGACCCCAGCATGTGCTGGTACTTGGGGTTATTCCTCCCCAGGTGCAGCACCTTGCACTGGCCCTTGCTGAACCTCATTGGGTTTCTCTCCACCCAACTCTCCAGCCTCTAAAGGTCCTGAATGGCAGCTCAGCCTTCAGGTGTATCAGTCACTCCCCCCAGGTTCATATCATCAGCAAATGTGCTCAGGGTACATTCCATCCCTTTGTCCTGGTCATCGATAAACAACTTGAATAAGACTGGAGCCAGTATTGATCCCTGGGAAACATCACCGACTATGCACCTCCAGCTGGATTCTGCTTTGCTGACCGTGACCCTCTGAGGTCTGCCATTCAGGCAGAGCTTGCCTATAAAATAATCTAAGCAAGTTTGGTCTCGGGAAAGACAAGCTACAAAAGGCACTACCTGGAAAAAGAAACCACCCCTTCTTTTTCTTGCATTTGAGAGTGGAAAACAGAGCCTATTTTCAACTTCTTCAAAGGATGATACCACTTGTTGCTTCTTTTATGCTTTTGCAGATTTCAGAATATCTGGGGTTTGACTATCACTGATCGAGAAGGGTGTTGAGAAGGGTGGTGGACGTATGTGGTTTCCCATGTTCTTTTGTTCACTGTATCACATTTTCAGCATCCTGCTGCAATATGGCTTTTTCTGGCTGATGCACAGACACTGCTACGTACAGTTCCACTTTGCAGCCTAAATTCCTTACTAAACATGAATACAAAGTGCAGCTATATCTGGGATTTCAATTACTATTGCGCAGAAATCTCTTATTGACACAGAAACTAAAGAGAAGCTCACTTCTTAAATCTGTGCCATAAAAAAAAAAAAAAGGGATTTACATATTCCTTGAAGAGCTGGAATAATAGAAGCTTTCAAAATACTCCATGGCCTGTCATTTGTAAGCCTCATCTGGGTCTGTATTTCAAACACAGCTGGTGTATCTCCTCCTCTTCTACACGGCAGACTCCCAGAAGAGTGGCTATTGGAAAAGGGGTAGTTTGCTGATAGAATATAAGGCAGAGGGGATTCAATTGCTTAAACATGGGCTCCTATTGCCTTTTTAGATGGTACAGAGCATCTTGGATGGGACTATCCATCTATCAGAAGACAGGACTAGCAGGACATGACTCAAACCTCACAGGAGACCCCCACACATCTGGGGAAACAGCTCAGCACCAGGTAATTTGTAATACCTAAAATGATGCAGGATCTGTGTGTTGAGAATGGGGCCAAGCCTTGTAGTCTGCATAACACTCAGCTACTTCTTTCTTTCTTTCTAGTACTTACTTCCAATGTAGGTAGTAGGCAATGCTTTCTGTGATACCCAAAGTATGTTTGCTTCCTGTAATTTTGTTTCAGAAGTCTGTCTGTCATTCTGGGCTTCCCACTTGGGCTTACAGATGCCTGAAATATCATTGCCTAACCCTAAGTTACTTGCCCTGATCCTTATAGTCCAAATATCCTATCTGTGTTCTGCAAAGACAGGCACTGTTAGCTGCTTGAGACCAGAAGGAAGAATTGTTAACTGAAACTACCACCAACTGTAAGAGAGAGAATTTGGTTAGACTAGACACTCACTTCAGGAAGTTTGAAATTAAATTAGAGGTATCTTCCAATTTGAGTAAGACAAATATTACAAATAAACCCTTCTGTGCTCCACTTTTATTCTGAATCCTGGTGTTTCTACAAGTTGCAACGGAAGTCTCACTCTTCAAAGGCAATCAAGCCCTCTCCTTATACTTTGGGAAAGTCCAAAGTTCTTTGCCTTGCTAACTTCATTACAACCACTAATAGCAAATTTAGATACAATATAGAACTTTCCATTCCATTAGTTAAGGAAGATGCACTCACATCTATAGAAACACAAATAACACAGTGTTGTCTCTGAAGTGTTGATTAGACCTTGAATGAGGAAAAGAAAATGGGTCTTGGAGTCCTGGAATGATATGAAGTGCTTAAGTTAAAAAAACTCATCAATAAACTGAAAGTTTACTTTTTATTTCTTGAGATGCAAGTTCCTTTTAGCGAGCAATGATGATGATTGTTTATTTTAAGTGGTCATTCCGGCAAGCTTCTTGTGATTTTAAGATTTTCCAGACTATTACAAGGTGACATAAAGATATTTGGAGGGTTGGGCAACTTATAGGTTTCCATGTTTTTCTTTATTTACCAGTAGAGAAAGTGAAATTGTGAGAAGATCCTGAACAACGTGGGCTACTTTGAGAAGAGACAGGGCTCAGGTTCACAGTTAAGCCATACTGAATTAATAAGTTTTGCATCTGTTTGTTCCAGGCCAGGGAGGCACATCCAGCTGGGCACAGTAGCTCAGCTCACACACAGGTGCCATCTGAATGAATATTGAAAGTCTCAGCCTCCCTGTATCGTGAGAAGCTGTGGGAATCAGCCAGATTCCTCATCAGCTCTGAAAGTGGGGCCTGGCGTTCCAGTGTGTTGAGATGCCTTACACTACCCTTGATTGTTTAGGCATTTTACTTGAAAAAGAATTTGGGTTTTACACTTGTGAATAGATCTGTCTTACAAGGAACTCTTCTGCCACAAAATTACGATCCTGCCACAGAACTTCAGTGCCTGTAGTAACCTCAGAATGCTTTTCAGCCCATCTTTAAGCTATGAGGAAAGGTCATAGAGCACTGCTGCTAGATGTTGGTCTGCTAGATGATTCTCAGAGAAAGTCAGTAAATAAAAATTTCCCAAGTAAACACTCCAAATAGTCTTCGCTAAAATAAGAATAACAAGGAATTAAGATGGCATGATTATTCATAATGCACCATTTTTCAAAGAAAAGAATAAAAGTCTTTTGCCAAATACATCCCATTTCATGCAATGGATAAAATTCACACCTATACAGTGTAAGAATTACCCACAGAAGTGACTTTGGCCCATCAGTATGATCAAGGCTTTGGGTCACTCCAATAAGTATATTGTAATTTATATTTTTCTCCAACCCTCTTCCTTTTTTTCTCATATTAGTCTGCTGAAAGTTTCAATTTGAGTGATCCAGATGCTTGCATTTGCAGTAGGTGGTAGGATGAAAGACAGCATGTGTAACAAAGAGGCACTCACCTGTCTGTGGAAAATCACCTGTACAAAAAGCCAGCACACATCTTATGCTACACTTCTGTGGAGTCCAGCTCCGTAGTAGAGACTCTTAGCTATGGACAGGGAGATCTAATGCTAAGCAGAGTATTCCCAAAAGGAGTGGGAAAGACTCAGTGGCGGGTGAAACACCATTCACTTCAGTATCTCCATAGATGTAGGTAGAGAAGTAAACATGCACAACTCAGTCAGAGACGGAAGCACTTCACACTGCCAGATTATTTGCAAGAGAGGGTATTTTTATAGTACCTACCAAGACAATTTGTCAGGATACAGCAGTAAACATGGCTCAGTCACTTAGTTACCTACCTAGCCTAACCATCTGGTCAGCTTTGTAATTTATATGTCACTAACTTTTAATCATACAATGTTTATGCCAGGATGCAAAGGAAGAGAACACCTTGGTGCTCACATACTAATGGATGTGCCTCATTCATTTTTTTATTTAGTACATAGAAACTCCATATGTTAACCCTCTCTATCCCCTCTCTCTAATAATAAAGTTAATCATCATTTGGGGTAAATATTTACCCAAGCTTTGTCCTATTCCTCTTCACTTCTTGGATGAGTACATTCTAATATTGCCTGTATTGTGTCATACATTTGCCTGACACAGTCATTTATTTCTGAGGTAAGCCTCCTTAAAAATACACCGTACACTTAAATGCTGATGGTCAGTAGCTGATTCTGGCAAGCAATTTGCACTCAAAGAGTAACTATCTACACAACTATAAACTTTCACAATAAATTACCTGGACTTAGAATCTGTTCTCACTTTTCTCTGCTGCAGGAATTCCGCGATTCATGGCAGAGTAACTAAATGAGAGGAGACGTAAAGCCGCTAACAGCTTATACATTAAAACCTTTTTCTAAATTTCCAGCAATAAACTCTTTCCAAAAAGGTCCTCTCAGGAAAATGGGTCTGCCATTTACTTAATATAATTATCTCAGAGTATGTCTTGATTTGTTATGTTGATAAATACTGTATTGGCAAATGCACTTGAAAAACTAGCACACAGAAATATGATACCTTACAGGAAGCTATTGCTAATAATAGAGACCTTTCAGGGAGAAAAAGAATAGGTGTACCATGTGCAAATACATTGTAATCTGGAATCAATGGAACAAATGTACCCAGGAATACCATACATAAAAACTGGATAATCTGTATGAAAGTAATGAGTTTGGTGTGATTTCTAAAAATAACTTTTCGTGATATCAGTTATATTTGATGGCAATACCAAGCAGATAAGCAGCTGTGTCAAAATTATCCTCCTTCCCATGTGTTTTTTAAACACGTGTAGTATTCCTTACTATAATAAGTATTTACACACAAGATATGGCATTGTCCCAATAAGACTTGACTGTACATCAGCTATGCTACCAAGCAAACAGGGATGTGGAACTGAAGCCGCCTGATAGCAGGCACTTACCTTTGTGCCAGCCACATAGAAAACATCTCCCCTAGCTGATGTGTATACTGCATCACTTTCTCTCTGCCCCACTATGTTTCATGTGTCAGCTTTCACCAGGTCCTTCCTAAATCCCACCCTTGCCACAGGCAGACCAGATTATTCCACCTCCCCATTCAGTTCTGAGAGATCCGCTTCCTCCTAGCTCAGAGGCAGCGGTGCTGAAAAACCGGCAGTGAGACAAGAGTAGAACACGAAGTATGGACTAGGGAGGCAAACAGTGTCAGATATAAGACTGGAATGAGAAGGGACCCAGTAAATAAACCACTTAGATATTCACTTATGTTAACCTTGGCCAGCAGCCAGGCATCCACCCAGTGACTCTCTTGTTCTTCCTTCTCAACAGGTTCAGGGGAGAAAAAATGATGAAACTGCTGGGGGGTTGAGGTAAAGACAAAGAGATTGCTTGCAAGCTGCCATCACAAGCAAAGAAACCTAGGGATAATTAAGCTAATTTATTGCAAATTAAAATAGATTTGGGTAGTGAGAAACATAGGAAAAAAATGAAAACAACTCTTTCTCCCTATCCCCACCCTGCTTTTTTCCCGGACAGCTTCTCTTCTTCATACCTGACTCCTCATTGTCCCACCCCAAGCAGAGCAAAGAGTTGAGCTGTCCATGGTGTGCCTATCACTGGCTGGTGGGCTCAGCTGTGAGTGAGTCCAGTGCAGACATGGCTGTGTCCAGCACGGGGCAGCCACTGCTGCTTCTTACTGTGTTTTTAAGAAGATTTTGAACAGGTAATAGGCCCCTCTGTGCTGGTAACACCTTGCCACCTACACCCAATACACGCTGACACTGGTTTTTCTTAGTGTTGTCAGCAGCTGAAACCCAGCTTAACGAAGTGGTAGGTGGAAAGATGCAGGGCATTGTATTGCATGGCTCTAACACAGTATTCTCTCTTTACGGAGAATATCAGCTTATTCTACCCTGCTGACCTTCACTGTCATTAATACCCATAATGCAAAACAGCCACTCAGCGGCCTCATACACACAACTCAGCTTAAAAAGAGTTTAGGAACTTGTCATCTGCTTTTTGATTAACCTTACTGTGCCTTTGCAATGAGACCTGTCATTACCATTACTGTTCCCTGGCACAGAACCCAAAGTGCCATTTGCAAAGATAGCTGTGTCTCAGTCAAGGCAGGGTGAAGCCAGAAAGCAACACAAAACAACACTTACAAAGTGCTGAATTTGAGTTTATTATGTGCAACATATGCAGAATCCCCCTGAGTCCTGGAAGAAGAAGCCCTCCTAAATCCCTTCTGATTTAGTGCCTCTGCCTTCAAGAGCAAATACAAATAACTATTACTTCTTAAATGAAGCAGATGAGATTTTCCTGGCTTTAGGGATCTTGAAAAACATACCCTAGCTTTCCCAGTGGAATATCTGCACTGGTCTACTTTTTATTAAATGAGTGCTAACACAGTGATTTATATTTACAGCATCTGACTATGTAAATTTTTAAAATAAACATGTATTGAGTAGGAAAGTGACACCTGTCATTATGAATAGGTTTGCATGGTTGCAAAGCTTTCCCTCTAAGGGTTTCAAGCGTGTTTCATCTGCAGTCTCTATAGCTTATCCCTGGGGACCTTCCCTCTATGTAAACCTGAAGGAGGTTGGAGGCTTGGCTGGATTACCATTGAGACACATGGGCAAATGTGGTTAGGACTATGCCTGGATGACTTTGATTTACAAAACTAGGTTGGAAATATTCATCTGTCTCTGGAGGAGTGAACAGCAGCTTGTCACTGCTTTTAACATCCCCCTTTCTGCGTAGGGGGTAAATACATTACATTGGATGTTGCAAGGTGGGCATTTAGAGTGGGGAAATGTATTTTGCTTCTTTATAACCTGTACATGTCCCTGCTCTTGCATGAGCTCCTGAGACAATATTACTTAATTCTAGTGAAATATGTTTTCAGAATATTTTCCCTTCCAGCTATACCCTTCTCCACAGCTCATGTTCACAGGTACTCCTTGTGTGTAGAATTTGGAAGTCTGTGTACCCTAAGCACAGTGAGGTTCCTCTGTCTTTCTGGTGCTGTGGCTTTGAATTGTGATCAAACAGTGCAACAGGGGAGAAAGGATCTCGTTTCCAGAGACGATGACTCCTTATTCAGGCTAAATCCATCCTGTGTAGGCAATGCAGAGAAAGCATCACCTCCAGGCCTGACTGCAGATACTCACCCTTTAGCTTTCAGGCAATGGTCCTTGCAGAAGGAGAAGACCATCTCCTGCCTTCAGGGTTGGTACACTTTCTACCATTCACACTGTGCTACCTCTCCTTGCAATTCTCTCCAATGAAGATGGCTGTAAAAAATCCCCACAGCTGCCTTTCTACTGAAATTTTACTGATTCAATGTCCTTCCCTGCTTTATTGCTGGTGGTTATAACAACTCATTTGCCATAGCACTGATACTAGAGATACCTTTTCCTGAAGAGAAGGAATGGCTTATGGGAGGCTTTTTAATTTTTCTGGCCTGGCTAAACCACCAAACTTGTTATAAAACTTTTATGTAGATTATTACCAACAACATTAGCATATTAATTATTCCTCTGTGAATTCCTAAAATGTTAATTCACTGCATACTGCTAATTAAAGAGGGCACAGCTATGAAACTAGGCAGGCACTACAGACCCATATCCAACAGAGTTTTTTGTTACCTGACAAATAAATCAGCTTTCACTAATTTTTTTATACTGAACTGAAAGGACTGCCTGCCTTGACTCACCAACACATAGTGGCTTGCCACAGATAGCTTGACATCCTCAGTATTGTTCCTAGTTTTGCCCAATGGATATGGTCTCCTGGATATCACTATATGCTCTTGTTTCACTCTTTCCAATAACAGCTTGGTTTGGAATCAGGGAAGCAGGGTATATTATCCAGTTATACTGTTTGGACTGTGGATTGGACCATTAGCAATCAGGGACAAGCAATTTGACTTGGATTTAACTTGCATGTCATGTTGCATCCCAGTGCACTGGTCTCCATCTCAAAAGCCAGTTTCAGTTTCAGGTGCATTTCTGCTTAAGACTCCAATTTCATTTACAAATGCTTTATCAGTGAACTTGGGAGAGGAACCACTGCTGCCATGCTGTAGTGAGCTGGCATTGCCAAACCTCGCTTTTACCTTCCTGCTGAGGATGTGTCTCAATGTCCAGCAGAACCAAGCATAATTGCTGGTGGGCTATAGAGCTTCATATTTCAGAAGAAGGAAAATTTGCACAGCCTGTAACCTGCATGCCCCTAAGCAATGTTTCAAGATCTGTGCTGGTCAGAAGGGTAAAAATCACACCTGAAGAGAGGCCCAGGCTCAGGTCTGAGACTCGGAGGTGCCCATATAACGCAGTGTTCAGAGATTTTTAGTTCATGCGTTTTTAACTACTAGGTGCGGAAAATCCACACCTGCTTCTGATCTGATTCCCTTTTTTGGCTAATTATTACGATGGATTCATATGAATACATCTCCTTAAGATTTGCTGGTTTAACACTCTATGTATCCAGCTAATTTACCAAGCTAGCAAATTTTGTGAAGAAAACCCCAAACTGCTGTGAGTCTTTTCTGCAAGAGATTGCAGGAGATGGAAAATTTGGTTACCAGCTCCATGTAGCAGAAGCTTGCACTGCATAACTTCTCACTCAAAATCTCAAAGCCTGATTAATCAGACTGCAGAGGCAGGTGCATGTTAGAAGCACTCCAAAGCCTGCTTTATCTCAAAAGATGGACTGACTATGTTGAAAAATACCATTAATGGAAGCAAAGAAAGAAGATAATGTACTCACAAGAATAGAATGTCACTGTGTAGACCTGAACGGCTGAAGTCTGCAGAACAGAACTGAACAAGCCCTTTAGCTTCCTGATCTTAGACAGATACAATTTTTCATAGAATATGGTCATTTAGCTTGGAAACAACATTTAAAATCAGTGAGTTCAACCACAAATCAAGCTCATGACTCCAAACCATGTCTCTCAGTGCCATACCTACATGTCTTTTACCTACCTCCAGGGATGCTGACTCAATCTCTTCCCTGGGCAGCCTGCGCCAAAGTTTGAAAATACTTTCAGTGCAGAAATTTTTTTCCCTAATACCGAATTTAAACTTCTCCTGGCATAATTTGAGGCCATTTTCTCTTCTCCTGTCACTCGTTACATGGGAGAAGAGACCACACCCCATCTCCCTACAACCTCCTTTCGCATAGTTGTAGGGAGCCCTCCTGAGTTTACTTTTCTCCAGATTAAACAATCCCAACTCCCTCAGGTGCTCCTCCTCAGACATGTGCTCCAGACCCTTACTCGTTACATGGGAGAAGAGACCACACCCCATCTCCCTACAACCTCCTTTCGCATAGTTGTAGGGAGCCCTCCTGAGTTTACTTTTCTCCAGATTAAACAATCCCAACTCCCTCAGGTGCTCCTCCTCAGACATGTGCTCCAGACCCTTCACCAGCTTCATTGCCCTTCTCTGGACACACTAACCCAAATATGAACACAGGATTCTAAGTGTAGCCTCTCCACTGCTGAGTACAGGCTCTTGATGAAAAGTGCTCTAGTCCTGCTGACCTCACTATTCCTGATACAGGCTAGGATGCCATCGGCCTTCTTGGCCACCTGGGCACACTCCTGGCTCATGTTCAGCTGCTGTTGACCACCATCTCCAGGTCCTTTTCCTCTGGGTGGCTTTCCAGCCGCTCTGCCTCCAGCCTTTAGCGCTGCATGGGTTCATTGCGACCCAAGGGCAGAACCCAGCAGCATTCGCCTATTCGGACCTCAAACCACTGGCCTCGGTCCATTGATCCAGCCTGTCCTGATCCCTCTTCAGAGCCTTTCTGCGCTTCAGCTGATCAACACTCCTGCCCGATTTGGTGTTGTCTGCAAACTGACTGAGGGGGCACTCAATCCCCTCATCTAGATCACGGATAAAGATATTAAACAGGACCAGACCCAATACTGAGTCCTAGGGAACAGCACTTGTGACCCACTGATGTAACTCCATTCACCACCGCTCTCTGGGCATGGTCATCCAGACAGTTTTTAACCCAGCAAACTGTACCTGTCCACGCTGTGGACAGGCAGTTTCTCCAAGAAAATGCAGTGGGAAAGGGTATCAAAGGCTTTAATAAAGTTAGGGTAAACAACATCTGTAAGCTTTCCCTCATCCACTAGGTGGGTCACCTTATTGTAGAAGGAGATCAGGTTGGCCAAGCAAGATCTGCGTTTCATAAATCCTTGTGGGCTGGACCTCATCCTCTGGTTGTCTTGCATGTGTCACGTGATGGCACTCAGGATTGTCTGCTCCATGACCTTCCCCAGCTGATAGGCTTGGAGTTCCCTGAATTCTGCTTTGAACCTTCCTGTGGAAGGCTGTCACATTTGCTCACATCCTGTCAGCTGGGATCGCACCGACTAGTCAAGACTGCTGGTAAATGATAGGAAGTGGCTCAGTGAGCACACCCACCAGCTCCCTGCATATTGTCGGGTGGATCCCATCTGGCTCCATAGACTTGTGCATGTCTAAGTCTCATGACGGGTAACTGATCATTTCTCCTTGGGTTATGCTTCATTGTGCTCCCCATCCATCTCCCAGCTCAGGGGGCTGCGTATCCAGAGAACAATGGCCTTATTATTTAAGACCAAGGCAAAAAAGGCATAACGTACCTCAGTCTTTTCCTCAGCTTTTGGCACTATATTTCCCCCTACATGCAAAATTTTCTTACTTTCCCGTTTTTTTTCACTTAAGGTAATGTGAAGCTGTATTTAGACTTGCCGCTAAAGAGCTCGGGGATCCTCCAATGAGGAGTGCTGTAAAAAGTTCAAGGCACTGTCAGACTGGGAATTATCTAAATCATGAGGAATTAACTAAAGAAGATAAAACTATTAAACATTCTATAACCCAGTTGTTTCAGAAGAAATGCGAAGAGATAAGTATTAATGGGGTTTTTTAGAAGATAGGAGAGTGAAGAAATGAAACACTGATAATATGTCTTTTGTCTCTTAAATAAGAAAAATAGTGTGTCCAGAAAAAGCAGAATCCCTTTTTCTTAGAAATAAAATTACAACAATTACAGAAAAAAAATCCCACACCATGTTGTTGTCTCATAATTCCTAATAGGACTCGAAAGCATGGTTTGAAATTCTGTATTTTTGGTAAAGACGCAATAATCTTTGCAAATTCATGGCAATGTTACATATTTGATGGAAGGATCCCCAGACTTAATATCATGAGCATGTTGCTTTGTCATACAGCTTTCCTTTGCCATAGCATGAGGAATATTGCTTCCATTGGTCAAACACAGATGGTTTGAAGTGAGCAATGGAAAAAAAAAGACATGCACACATAGCTCACATAAAATTTCAGTTGGCTGGCACACACAACTCTACCGAAAGAACAGAGGAGGACTCAGTGAGCAGAATGATATCTGAGCTAATTTGTCACATAACAATAATTTTTATAGATCACAACAACAATACTGTAGGTCCCAACTCCCTTGTAAGTACCTTCCCAGCAGAAAAAACATGTAGAATAAATCAAGCAAGCAGAACCCTCACGGCTCCGTTACTGCTGCATCTGCTAAAGCAAATGCAGTCCTATTTTAAATAGCATGTCTACTACAGTACTGGCTTACTTTAAAGCAGTGTTCATACCTAGGTCTTCTTTTGGCTGCAGTCAGTATTTTACTGGCACTACAGAGATATACCTTTCCTACACAACCCTTACAGTCTGAAATGATTTAGAGGATCTTTAGTAACACCTTACGGGCAAGATAACGGTAGTTCGTTGTTTAAGCCATTTATCTGAGTACCACGTTCCACTTCTTATGAGGGGATTTAGCCCCAAAGCTGCCTGAGTGCCTCTGTTTATCGATTCCAATAGGTTTAAAAAAAAAAAACAAAGAAAAAGTAGTGTATCTCTTCTCACATATACAACTTGTTTTAAGATCATAGCCAAAGGATATATTTTGAGTCAAAGCTGTGTGCAATCCTGCTGAAAGTCATAAACCTCCCCGGCTTTAATGGTTCTGCCAGAGTACCCTTATTTAGCAGCTATGAAAGCATGAGGCAAAGGCACTTATTGGGAAGCAAAGTTTATATCTGGCTCTGTTCAGCTGAAGTGAGCTCCTGGCTCAGCATGGCTAAATTGGTCTCTGCATGTCGGCCCCTCTCTGCCTGCTGGCACTGACATTGCTGTGCTCCTAAGTGCTGCTGCAGTTTCGCTGCTCATCCTTCCCCTCCTCCTCCTCCTCCTCCTCCTCCTTCTTCTTCCCCTATAGCACGTGGAAGGCAGGAACACAGAGACTGTAAAAGCAGAGATGTACAACTGCAAATGCCTCTAATCCAGGTTGTAAAAGGCACAGAGCAACCAAAATCCAATTTAAGCACAACAGAGAATACAAGTCCTGGAGCATTCTGGAGTCTGTTTCCTTCTCTGCATATGAAGTCTCAGCAGGCAACCAATTTGCATTGGCATCAGGGGTAGCTTAGCTGGTAAACTGCCTGCTCAAGACAAAGCAGAAGCTGAACGAATTGTGGTCACATAGTTAACACACTAATAACTAGGATTTGTTATAGCCTGACAGTACATTTAGGGCCCCAGATTACCTTCTGGAGCTACCATACAAGGCTGCCAACACCAAACTTGCTGGCTGCACCTTGGCTTGGCCACAACACCTGAGCAAGTAGACTGTGTATAAGTAACTGACTGTACCTCTGGGATCCTTGTTTGTTCATATATGATGTAATCTGCTTTTTGGCCCTGCTCCCTGTGCTCCAGCCTGGGGGAAAAGCAGCTACAAGACTTTTCCTTCTTGCCTTCTGATGTCTGAATGCAAGGTCTAATGGCAAGCCATTCCCACAAGGCAGGGTTGGAGTGCTTCTTCCTGCAACCTTCTGTCCCAGAATGGGGATGTATCACTTCGAAAATAGCCCAGCCCTTGGAACACATCTTTTCCGGAACTACAGATGGAGGGAGAATAGCCTCAGCACTTGCAGAATGATATTTTTTAATAATAAGAGAGAGTACATTAAATTCTGGAATGGAGTTGGGGAATCTGATGACGAAGAGACAAAACTGACACAAAGAGGGAGAAAGATACAGCTAATGTATTCATAATGCAAGACTTAGCTGTCTCTCCTGGGACAGACTGAACAGGAAACTACCCAAAGCAAAAGACAGAAGCCAATTTGCATAGTAAGAATGGGAAGAGCTAAGTGTACAGTAGTATGTCATACACTTTCAGAGCTCTGGTTGAAGTGTGGTGTGCTGTTTTCATTGGAAGTTGCAATTTCAAGTTCTTTATGGAAAGAAAGAGAGAAAGAGGTGGCAAAAAGAGAGATACATCCAGGGAATTTTTTTTTCCCCCTTTACAGTCCTCAGCTTGCAACGAGCTTCCTTCCATGACGTGTGCCCGTTCCAGGCCTCGCTTTTGCTCCAGGCTGGGAGTAACTTGGCAGCAGATCAAGCAATCAAGTGTACTTTCATTAATTCAGGGCTGAGCTGCCTTGCCGTCACTTCTAACCTTGTCCTCTGACGCAGAAAAATTTCCCCCTCCCCACATGCCCCGGGTAGTACAAAGGCCTGCTGCTTGGCACCACGGAGGATTCATAAAATTAGAGTCCATGTTCAATAAGCACGATGGAATGGAAATGGCCTAGGTATTAGTGACACTGCCAATATAGAACTTATGGAGAACAGCAGCTTTGTCAACTTTGAAGCAAACAGCAAAAGCTGTCATTAGTGGAAAGGTCATCATGCTGTCTGCAGAGTGAGTGATGTGACAAGTCAAACAGTTTAGTATTTTGAGAAAGGTGCCCAGGAGAAGACAATGTGTCTGGCATCCAACAGTGTCGTTGTCGCTGCCTGTGGGCTCCCCACTGTGGAGCTGGCATCATTGCTCCCCATTTTCCCAAGATGACACCACAAGAAAGGCTTGGAGAAGATGGTCCAGGATAGATGACCAGGTCCAGAAGATGGTCCAGAAGATGACCAGGATAGCATACTTGGTGAGACACATCCAAGATGAGCTTGACAGCCAAGCACAGCACATTGCACAGCTAAAAGTATGTTGCTGTGGTACTCTGTGAGGACATCAGCAAGAGCTCACCTCGGTGCAGTGCCTTTGCTGTGCTAAGAGGCCATTATGCCCATAAGATACTATTTAGACCTACATTAGATCAGTTCATTGCAAATCTGTATTCCAGCTGGGACTGCAAGCATGTAAATTACTGCAAATGGGTTATGCAGAGAGGTTCTCCACAGGTCCATCTATACCGTGTGTTGATGGCAGGTTGAATATGAGTCAGCAGTGCCCTGGCAGCCAGCAGGGCCAAACATGTCCTTGGAGGAATCAGGCACAGAACCACCAGCTGGGCAAGGGAGGGGATTGTCCCTCTCTGCTCTGCATTGGGGCGGCCTTGTCTTGCGTCCTGCATGCAGTTTTGGGCACCACAATATAAAAAAGATATTAAGCTGCTTGAGAGCATCCAAAGGTCGTTACAAAGATAGTGAAGAGTCTTGAGGGGAAGCCATACAAGGAAACAGTTGAGGGCATTTTGTCTGTTCAGCCTGGAGGAGACTGAGGGGAGATCTCATCACAGATACAACTTCTTCATGAGGGGAAGAGGAGGGGCAGGCACTGATCTCTTCTCTGTGGTCACCAGTGACAGGACCTGAGGGAATGCCCTGAAGTTGTGTCTGGGGAGGTTTAGGTTGGATGTCAGAAGAAGGTTCTTCACCCGGAGGGTGGCTGGGCACTGGAACAGGCTCCTCAGGAAAATGGTCACAACACCAACCTGACAGAGTTTGGGAAGCATTTGGACAATGCTCTCAGGCACATGGTGTGACTCTTGGGGTGTCCTGCACACGGCCAGGAGTTGGACTCAGTGATCCTGATGAGTTACTTCCAGCTAAGTATATTCTATGATTCTGTGACCTTTTCCACGTGTATAAAATGGACTCTTTCTGATCTGGTAGGATTTTATTCATCATTTGTGTGAGTACTCAGGACTACAGCAGAGATTAGAGTAAGTCAAAAAAGAATCACTTTCTCTCTCATACATGATTCAATTTTCCTCAGGTCATTCTCATTCTCATTCTCATCAAATAACCTTTAGAATTCTAATTTCTGTTCCATTTTAAAGAATAAAACTAAATACTTCATGGCTCATGATACTCTGTGGCTCGTTTTCCAACCACTTGCTGTAACAAAAATTGGGATTCGTTTTGGATGGGTTTTTTTGTAATTGTTGAAACTGACACTTTTAAATCGTGGATATACCAAAACATAAATCCTAAAGTAACTACTATGATAATGTCATTTGCAGTGTGCAGCAAACACCTCCCAGCTCTAGCCCATCTCTCCTGCTTGCCTGCATGAATACTCTTAGCACTGCCAGGACCTTCTTCTTTTCAGCATGGAGGGCACCAAAATACCCTGCCTTGTCACCATTTAGGTTTATTAGTGAATTAGAAAATTGCAAAATATATTATGGGTATCAATGAATGCATCTATTTCACAAAGCCCATTACTTCTCTCCTAGCCAGTCCCACATAGACTGTTCTCTCTGGAAATTATATTGCCAGTGAGGGCCACTATGCAATGCATCTGACGTCCTGATAGTGCATACTCTCATTAGGCAAATCCCAGGGATAACTCAGAAGCTAATGAGAATGGTTACAGATGCATTAACAAGGTCACTGATAAGAATATAGTCACAAATCACCTAATTAGGAGGGGGAAAAATACAGGCGAGCTCTTTTATATTTCTGTCTTACAAGTGACTCTCTGCAGCCAGCTGCTAGCTATTGCTTCCCTTTCCGCTACCTGTGCAGATGGCTGCCAAAATACCTCTCCCAAGCCTTGAGGCCTGAGAAAAGAGGAAGGAGCAGAAACTCCTGAATTGTGGCATTTTGATCCAGTACAGAAAAACTAATTTGTGATTCTGAGAGTATCTCCTCAGGCCTGCTTCTTTTCTACCCTGAAGGGTTGCTCACATCCCCCTACTCCGTTGCTGAGTCTGTCTCATTCTGCACTCATTTTGTGTCAAAGGACACCGAGGGGGTGTGGCACTTGCTACACTGAATGCAACCCCAGAGAAATTAAGATTATTCTTAGTCAGTTTTTCATAAAACTGAATCTCAGTATAAAAGAATTAAGGTCAGTGAAAATCGGTTCTGGAACCATCAGGAAGTTTTGATTTCTCCAAGTTCTGTTTACTTGGCTAGAACCAGGACCGAAAAACAGACACACTAGTATTCCTATGGGACCTAATAAAATCACACTTAAATCTGGTTGAGTGAATAGGATGGAACCTGAAACTGACATAATACTGTCATTATACAGGAAATATAAAGTTGACATAACCCATTCCAATTTAATCAAATGCTCTACATTTCTGTGAGGTCAAAATAAAACCCACATCAACTGCATGAAAACAAAATGTTTCAATTTAACCAAGAGTTTTTAACTCAGCTGAATCAGCATCTTTTGAAAAAAAAAAGTGTTTTTATAAAAGCTTTGACACACTACAAAGAGATGCAAAATAAAAAAAATGTCCTGCATCTGCAGCTGTGCTCTAACTACTTCCTTACTGTTAATGAGCAGGAGATTAATTCTCCTAATAGTGAGAATTTACCTGTTAAAATATAAACTACTGCAACCTGATTCTATTATATGTTTATAATACAAATAATTTGTAAAACTGCGATAATGCATTCTGTATATAGGTACAATAATATGTATGTACAAATATAGAATACTATAAATACTGAACACACATATTTATAATAGTTGTACAAAGCCTAGACCAAAATTCTTATACAAGTTATACTGACTGTGTTTATATACAAGCAGAATATATATGCTGACTACAGGAGAGGACAAAGCCTTGAAAGAAGAGGTATTATACAACCACAACATGGCCTTAAGAGAGAAATTTATTCCCCTCTCTATTAATTCACTAAATCTTGCTCACTCTTGCTCAATACAGCAAATTTCCCTACTATCCCCCATCTAGTGAGGCAACTTCATTCTCTGCTAGCACTTTCAAGGTTACTCTCTGCCTGAACAAATTATATCCATGCTGTCTTTTCCTGACTTCGACAGAAAACATCTTGTCCTTCATGATCTGTGTGCAAATGTGTGAGCACTAATAAATAACAACACTGCTCATTCAGACAGCGTCCTTCACAGGAGCGCTTTCCAATCCAGCAAAATTAACAACAACATCAAACAAAACCCCTGCCAACTGAGATATAAAAGCTAAACCACACACTGACTGCTTGAGTAAGAAAAGATATCAAGGTAAGGAATAAACATGGGAAATTCATACATACATTTCTGCAAAAATTAAGTGGAGATCTTTTGTAGCCTGGTAGCAAACTGCATGGGGAGCCATGCTGGAATACAATCTTTTTTTGGGTGCCCTTGGTCAGGTCCCCCTACCTACACAGGCACAGGGCAACACATATGGACTTGTTGGTGGCAGGGAGTTTCCCTGAGGGAACAGAGGTTATTTCATCCTCTGGGTGGTCAGGGACACACTGGGACAGTGTCAGGGACAGATACTGTCCCGAAGTATTAAGGCAGGTCTTGCTCTCAGGCAGATTTTAAGCCCTGCAAGTAGGGCAGATGCATCAGGAGCCAGTTGCTGAGTCTGCTCAGGTCCACAAGAGTGGACCGGCAAGACTTTCAACTCCTGGTGTAAAGGTACTGGGTGGGTGCTCAGCTCGGTATTGGTACCCCAGAGGCTTAGGCAGACAAGAGCCCTGAGGGTCTGCAAATGCAGTTGGCAGCTCCTCCATAGTTTAGGTGCAAACCTGCTGCTGTCTGCAGCAAAGCCTTAGAACAAAAGGGAAAGGAAGTTAAAAGCTAGTGAGAAATTACCAATTCAATGTTAGCACTGCTTCAGAGCCAAAGTTTCAGTCGAAATCAAAATAAATCAGTAGTCTAAGAAGAAATGTGGGTATTTTCTTTTCCATTTACAAAGATCTCTATGCCTCTTGGATGAGCAGTACATTTAAACTACCAAGTACACAAGTCAGCTGAAAAAACTACAGAACTAAAGATTACTTTTAGAAAAACGCCAAGTGCCACAGGTAGTGCTGCTCAGAGCTGCAGTGGATTGGTGGAGTCTCAGCAGCCAGAAGTCTTCACTGCAGCAAGCATTTCGGTGATAAACGAGTAAACAAGGCTGCTAGCACAAGTCGCTGAGTGAAGCCCATCAAAAGGCAGTACTCAAGGGGAAACGTGAATGAACAGCAGCTTGAGAAAGCACAAAGCACAAAATAACAAATCACAGACAATCTTGAGTGTATTTTGGTGCTAGTTTGGAATGTCCCTCTCTCCACTCCCACTGACATAAAAAAATGGTACAAGATTTAAGATCTGTAAAAAACACGTTCCAAACCTGTGGCCCAGCTTTTCCAGCCATTGCCCCAGCCTCAGCAGCAGCTGCTGGCCAAGGCCATGAACCCTTAGGGGCAGGGAGGGGAGGACATGGGGATGAAGGAGGCAGCTGGAGGGGCCTTGCCATTTGCAGGGAATATGTCAGCAGCATCTTGCTTAGCGGACTCTAAGACACCAGGCATATGCATGCACAATTCTGCATATGATTATTTCTAGTTCAAATTAAAAGGTGAAATAAAGTAGGAAGTTCATCAGTGCAGAATAAGATAAAGAGTGAGCAATCATGCCTGACAACCACAGGTTTGTGGAAACTTCATGAACTGTTGCTCTGAGCTACTTGCGGAGGTTTGCACCCACGTCCCTTCATTGCTACCATGCAGCTCCCATCTGACTTAATTCTGGATGCCCCATTTATGCCGTGTAGTTTTAAAGAAACCTGAAGCATATTTAGAGGATGGGGCTCCTACCGATTTTGTTAAAAGGCCAAACACTGTATTTTGGAGTTTGGAAAAAGCACAATTGTATGCTGGAAAATTCAGACTCTGATCTGTGTTCTTTCCTCTCATTATCAAAGTCAGTGTATGTGCCTTGGTGCTTTCTATAAGGGCTGCATAATCAAAGATTTTTGCCTAGTTTTAGAATACAGATGTCTAAGCCAAATAAAAATTCTTCATGGTACTTTTTTGTTCTCTTTGTTTTTTGCTTTTCTTTTTTAACATAGATGTTTTAAACAACATTACCTGTAAGACTGAAATAAGTAAGACCTCTCTCTTGCAGATGGCATGCAATAGAAATTATAGATTCTGATTTAATCTGTTTGTCCAACTTGCCCGATTCTAGCTAATCAAGTAGAAAAAACCCAATAATAACAAAATATTGCAGCTAGAGCATCAGTCCTTCCAACTTACTATATTCTCTCTTCCTAAAACAGTCACTTATTTATTCCAACATATACTTTACAGTTTGAAGGAAAAGATATTAATTTCTCCTGGATCTGAAGGAAAATATATTATACATTGACAAACCTTTAGCCAGCAGGAGCAAATTCAGACTGCACATTAACCCTAGGCCTGCAAAACACTGTTTTAAAAAGGAGATGTAATGTTCTTCATGTGTGAAAAACACCCTATTCTTCAAACTGAATCACATTTATTTTCACAGGCAGGTCAATATTTTATCTTGATTTTCCATATTTAGTGTTCCCAGAATGAAAGTGGGTAAAATAGAAAATCTCCTAATTGTCACAGATTCTGTGCGAAGCCACAATGGCTGTATGTCACCTTGATAAGCAGCTTATCCAGTACAAGAGACCTGTGTTCACAAATTAATGTAAATTATGTGAAAGCACCAAGGAGTGGAACACAGGGCTATTATTCGCTGAAATGAGTGACTCACAGTATTGCTGCTGGAGTAGAGCTCAGAAAAAATCCCTACTCTTCATAATCCCACCTTTGGTTTCATTTTACAAAATACTGTAATTTCATTTTCTAATGAAAGTAGATTTGGCCTTCAATTCATTGGTTTCACCATATTAAAAATTGATCAAATACAATAGAAATTAATATTTTATTCCTTTTTTTCCCCCATGGCCTTTCCTTTCTGGAGGTAGCTGCACGCGGGTGTCGCTCGCAACAGCAGTGTCCTGCAGGCACTGACCCATCCAGGCTGCAGGAGCACCGTGAGGTGATGGCAGAGCTCGTGCTGGCTGTGAGGGCTGTGGGAAGGGCCCCACACCCATTTTATTATTCTGTGGCAGAACATGTGTGGGCTTGTCCTGATGTCATCTTGCCTGGCGGGTACAGTTTGTTGTGGGCTCCCTGCCCTGAGGAATACACAGCTCCCAGCCCACGAGGCATGTTACAGGTTTTTGGGTTAGCCTCCTTTGCCTCAGTGCACGACAAAATGAGTACCCAGATGAGCTCAGCCTGGGGCTTCCCAGAATTGCGCAGGACTTTGTCCGCTGAGCACCAAGCTCAAAGTTCATCCAACACAAGCTGCATCTTGGAAAAGCTCTTCCAAGCACCAGGCCTCCAGCCAATCAGGTGTGTCATCTAGGGAGCTACATGAACCAAGGCTTCTTGTGTCTAATCCTGTACTAATTCCACATGGCACATATTTTTTCCCTCCACCAGATTAATTTTGCCTTTTTCTCTGAATTATAAATAGTGGGAAAATGCTCTGGTCACAGTAAAGTCGTGTTTTGCAAATGTTCTGTTATTCGTGTTCCATTGTCACTTATTAAATCGAAATGCCTTGGAGCTTCATGGATGTACAGAGAAGTCAGAAGCTGTAGGCAGTTTTCTTCCCTCTTCTGTTTAGAAATTCACTAACAGCTGGTGAAGTCCCACCTTGAGTACTGTGTTCTTTGGGCCCCTCACTTCAAAAAGGAGTTGTGTGCAGGTCTGTGTCCAGAGAAGGGCAATGAGGCTGGTGAAGGGTCTGGAGAACAAGTCCTGTGAGGAGCTGCTGAGGGAGCTGGGGTTGTTTAGCCTGGAGAAAAGGAGGCTCAGGGGAAACTTCACTGCCTTCTACAACTACCTGAAAGGAGGCTGTAGTGAGGTGGGGGGTCAGGCTCTTCTGTCATGTCTCAAGTGGAAGGATGAGGGGAAATGGCCTTTGGTTTTGTCAGGGAAGGTTCAGATTAGATATTAAGAAAAATAAATATTCACTGAAAGAACAGTCAGGGATTGAAATAACTTCCCTGGGGAAATGGTGGAATCACTGTCTCTGGAACAGAAGAGGCGTCTGGATGTGGCTCTTGGAGATACAGTTTAGAGGTGATTGTGGTGGTGTTGGGTTGACAGTTGGATGAGATGCTCTTGAAGATTTCTTCCAACCTTGATAATTCTGTGAAAGACACACTCTTTTCTTTCAAGCTGGAGACAGAAATTAACTGCAAATGAGACAGTGTTTATTAAGCATGATTTGCCATGCTCTTGTAAAAAAACCCAAGTTTTATATCAGCAAAAATTTAAAGTCTATCCATACTTGTAGCTTCTGCCCTCAACAAGAAACATCTGCATGTTGCTCTCAGTCTTAAATGCTTCTACCCTTATTTTAGGATTCATACTCTAAGGCTATCCACAGCCTCTTCATGGAGTAGCTATAGATCTGCCTCTGACTTTATCTCCTTTTTTTTTTCCCTCCAGAGCAGGCCTTGCCTCTGCTCTTGCACTTGGACGTGTCAATTCTGGGTCAGCAAGCTTTTTCTTTGGTTAACTCTTACCAACTGCACAGTGTTTTTGTGCCTCCCCAGATCTTCCATCTGGCCCCCCTTTTTAATTTCTCTGTTATCATATTTAATTTTAACTTTTTATGATTCAGCCATGAAAAAGAATTTTACAGTATAATCCATAAGACAGATATTTCACAAAATAAAAAGCTGAAATGCATTTCTCAGGAAACAGAAAAAAATGTTCAAAGATGGTATGGTCTCTATTCAAGTTATTTGCCATTTTTAAAATGCTTTTTCCTCTGCTGCAAAAGCTTCACCCACTCTTGTATTCCAGCCCACGGCCACTGTGAATAGTTTGGAGCACCCACACACATGTTCAACTTCCACAGGTCTAATCACAGAGTCCTTTTCACAGTGATTTTCAGATCAACATAGATGGAAAAAAATAATGAAAATTTAAAAATCAAGGTCGATTCAAAGTCCTGAAAATTTCCAGGTGGTTCTACAGCAGTTGAGTCAGGCTTGACTGTGAGATAAGTACTGTCACAGGGATGTTGTGCTGTACCTGCCTACCTGCCAACAGCTGATGGGACTTTCCAGTCTTTGATCTTAGTGCACAAATCCCTGTGATACCGCTGCAAACAGCTGACATCCACGAATCAGGCTCGTTATTTCTTTTTTATACCCTAAACTGTCTTATCTTTTTACCAATGAATGTAATTTCAGACAAATCAGCTTAAAAAGTAATGGCAGTCACTCTCTTGCACAGTGGGAGGAGAAATGAAAGATAAGATCATTTTTCTCCTATCTGTCTTTATAATGACCATGAAAAAAAGCCTCTGAAATTAGCTGAATGAATCTTGGCACTTCTTTCTTGGCTGAGATCATAATTTCATGGTTAATTATTCTGTGTCTAAATTCTCTCTGGTTGCAGCTTCCATGAACTTTTATTACTTTAGCAATATTCCTGGTTATCAAAAGTCTCAGTTTCTGTTTACCAAGGCAGCAACACCCACACTCAGGACAATGTCTTGGCTTGACTTAAGACTGTCTAAGTTCAGGGTTTCTTTTATGCATACAAGACAGCAAGTGGGGTTACATATTTTTTCCAGTTGCATTGTAGTTGTTGAAGAGCATTAGAGTGGGAATCAATGAACTTTTGTTTCTCTTAAGGGTACACTAACTTAAAATTAAAATCTGAGGAACGAGTTTGGGAAGAGTCTGTCTCTTCTCGTCGTCCATCACACTGCCAGCTGGGCTTTGCCATTCTTAAAATATCTTTTTCTCCTCTATTGGTGGGAGATGCAAATTCAAAATGCTGTGCAAAGTAGAATTAAATACTTAGTCTGCGAAAGTGAAAGTGTGGGGTTTTTCCCTTTAATGTATTTCAGATATATATTATTTGCAGCAGTATTTTTTTAAAATAAAAGCACCTGGTAGACCTGTGATTTTAAGCTGTGTGTCTCTAAAACATTGGAGGGAGAAACTTGTATTTTTCGTATGAATACTAATGAATAGATGTCAAAACCCACTTTGCACAACTGCTAACAATACAAACACTCCCCACTCCAGACTGATTTTGCTTTTGAATTCAGGTTCAATGAACAAGAAATAAAATATTAAAGTTAAATAATTTTCCCCTTGCCTCATTCAAAAATGCTTTCTCTCCTTGGCATTACTATTGACGGTGTTGTTTCAATGGTGAAAAAATCAGTGTCAGTGTGGAGACAGTACTACTGAGTAGCTGGGACAGGATCTTGCTCTTGAGTGTTGCTCAGGAAGGGCTCTTACTGGTTTCAGGTGGATTCAGCTCATGGCTGAATGTGGATTTGGCTGAAGGCCTGTGTGGCCACAGGCACTCCCTGTCCTTCAGGCAGCTTTCCCACATCTGCCGTCCTATAGCTTTTTTTGCATTTACAAGGAGCACAGCTAAGTAGTCACAGGCTGGTTTCCCCCCCGTCAGAGGTGGCTCCCGTTTATCTTTGACTTTGGAGGAAGTTAAGGGCACTCTGTGCGCTGTAGGTTCAGAGAGTTAATCAGCTTTCTTCATGATTTACAAGAGAATATGTTTATCAGCACTCGACGCTGTCCCTGCCGAGCACACTCCTGCAAGCATTTGTGTAAGAGCTCCTTGGTCGCTCGTCAGGCGCCAGCAGAGATTGTTTTGACAACACAGTTATTCATGATGAATCCCCCAAATGGAAACATTTCACAGCAAAGTTATTCATGCTCTGGGTGAGATTTCTGAGCACAACCAGTGCGCCCAGTGGTTGCTACTTGAACCACTAAGAAGCTGTTCACTGACTGACAATAAATGAGTACTTGGGTCTAAGTGTGACACTGCAGCAGGACAGAGTAGAGAATTGAAGCTGGGTATTTTCCTCTTAGATTAGTTTTCTAACCATTAGGGAGCTGGCTAAGAAGTATTTTCACTTTTTGGAGCTAAATTTGCAGGTTTCTAGACAGGTAGAACAGGAAATGTCTTGAAATTAATATAACTTTTTGTCATGGGATGAGGTAGCCTTTTTTTGTCCAGTCTCTCCATCAGAATACTGCTTTTCAGGTGATAAGGAAACATACTGCATTGCTAAGATGACTGTGACAAACACAGCCCAAGACTGATATGCTAGCCTAGGAGCACAAATATTAGAGTGTCCAATAGACCAAACAAACTCATGCTACGATGTACAGATGTGCTGCCTGAGGATGCACCTTCTCACCATGTAACTCCTCACCAGTCTCTGAACAAGCTGCTTCTTTTTTCTCTCTATGTGAAAATAATAGCTTTTTTAAGGTAATATGATAGACAATATGGCACTTTATAATTATGGGTGTCTTCAGAGGGCAAATAGACATCAACAGGTCTGTATTCCACACCAAAAAGTAAACAGACTTCAGGAGGAGAAAGCCAGCTAAAAATAGTTATAACAACAGTAAAGTAGCCATAAATGAACATTATGGAAACTAAAGGTTTGTAAATATTAAAAAGGCAGAATTCTGGAGCAGCTCTGCAGAGATACTCAGACTAGAGAAAAATTAAGTAAATGAACAAAAAAAAAAAAAAAGCCCAGCCAAACAAACTAATGTTGGGCTACTGAACTTCATAAAGTTAACAAACCATAGCCCTTAGTAACACAGAACTCATCCTTTTGTTGGATATATTGACCTGTTTTGACCAACCTGCTTTACTGTCCTTGGAAACAAGCAAAATCCTCATTATTTCTCCATGTTATTTGCTTTTCACTCATTTTCTTCTTTTTACTATGGGCAATAAAAATGGGTAAATGAGTATTGCAGGCATCAGGTACAGGGATGGTGCTAAAAGTCAAGGTAATACAGAGAATGAACAATTTTAAAAAGCTGCCAAGAAAAATCATTCTTAGGAAAGGGAGGGTGAGTATTTAAAAATAAAACTAAAACTTTTCTTTTTGACAAAGTTATATTAAAACCTTCTCCTTTTTTTCTTACTTCTCCTTGAAGACCGGTATGTTGGGGACCCTACTGAAAATTAACTACTGGAGAAGACTCATCTAGGCTCTTTTGATATGGAGTGAAATGTTCCCAGTGCAGGAAGGCACTTCCCCAAGGTATGGCCACGCAGGAGACCTTGCCATGGCAGATGCAAGTGAGTAGTTTAGGGATTTGCAATGCTTTCCTAACCAGAGAGTAACTTCAGGAATGCCTACAAAGCAAGGCAGACAGATGTGAAAAAGCCTTGCCATTGGTACCATTCATGACCCTTGGGAGACAGAAAATGACATGTAGCAGGGAATGAATGGTGTGTAATCCATAAATTTTCTTGTGTATAGGGCTCCTGTGTTCAGTGTTTAAGCTGGATGGTGAGAACAGAGCTGGAGAGGAGGTTGTTTTCAGTGCTGCAGAGTATCTGAGAGGATGCTGGCTTGCTGAGATGCTCAGCTAGTTCTTACAAATAGGAATTATTTTCCAATGTGTGCAAGATTTTGGGCTCTTCTTTTCTTTCCTCACGAAGACACAGATGTACATATAATCGTTGAAAGGCAACCGAGGAATGTGAGGTGAGAAAAAAACAGCTGATAACTTTTGGGTCTCTTCCCTTATCCTGTCAAAGGAAAAACTCACTCAGCCAAGAAAGGGAACTGATAAACCTTTGAGACAGCCTAATTCATTCAGCCTATCAAAAAGCGAAGAGATACACACACAGCCCCATTCATCCTGGTGCCCTTGCTGTACATTAATAAGAGATGTATTCACCCTTTCAGGGGCTCTCAGTACATCCTTTCATTTTGGACAGTGCCTCATTCACCTTCTCCTGAAGTGCTTCTTTCCAGTAACATCAATCTAGGAGGCCATCAGCCTTGCATACTTGATAATTTCCAATTAAAACAGCAACATCTGCATTGTATAGAAGGTAAAAAAGCTGGAAGACTAAGGAGGCCAATTTCTAAGTTTAGCTATCAGAGGTGAATGCAACCTAATTTAAATGTGATGAAATTAGACCATTTGCCCTAATTTTCATGCATTTAGCATTGTCTCGAGAATACTGATAAGGGTAGAATGAACACCTGAGAGCAGCTGGCAGGCAGCATGGTCACTGTGCTGCATCACATTCAAGGTTTAATTTCAGATAGAAAGATAGAGTTATAAAAATGAGGGCTAGAGGTAGGCTATCTGTCTCTCCAGCTTGTTTGGGAACAGGAGAATGCCAGCATCCTCCCTTCAAAATCACATTGATTTCTTCTTTTGCTTCTGCTAGCCTGCTCTGGCTGTGTATTGAAATACACTCAATACCGTTTATTGTTTTAGGGGAGAGAGTAGCTCTTTGAGAGGTGTTGGTGGGAAAATTAGGATGTGGGGGATTGTTTGCTTGCATTTTACTTTTTTAATTAAATGGAGGTAGGAAGAGGAAAGCATTGCTCCTTGAGTCAGTCCATAAGTAGCAAAGACACTACTACTTCCATCTATTGGTAGAAAAGTAAAAAATATTTTACTTACTTTCCAAAGACAGGAATTACAAGATTTTCTAGTGCCATCTATGAGTGAACACAGAGAATTGCCAGCATTCCTATGCCTTATTTTACACACATGCACATGCACACACACACATAGAAAATACAGAAATGCACATTGCTCATCTTGCCTTCTCTAAGTCCACACAAGTTCTTTGTGAATAAAATCCTTTTGTAGCTATTTAATACACACACTTGAATAAATCCAGTTGGAATTAGCAAAACTTTAAAACTTGTCCCCATAGCCTAAGGTACCATCCAAACCAGCTGACACTCAGTCTGCCATCACAATGAAAATTTCTTAAAGAAAAGCCTAAAGGAGATACCTGAGCTCAAGTCTCTAAACTTCCCAAATGGCAGTGATCCAGGGTTAAAATCTGCCTTTGACCCATACCACACTGTAGAGAAACATCTTCCCACCACCCCTGCTCTAGTTCAGGTTTTTTAAAATATATCCTAATTCAAAACCAGCTGAAAACAGCAAGATTCAAAATCCAGTTGTTGTCCTCCTCTCACCCCTGAAAAGACAAGCACGATCCACCTGGAATTCCCCCCTGGATCTTACTGGGAAGCAATTTAAAACCTCAGAATGATAATTATCTTTTTCTGATACTCTATAGGTTGAATTTAAAATGCTTTTGAATACTCATCATTAGAGACTGTCAGAAGCAGGGATGTGGGAAATCACATACTGTAATATTTCCCTTTTGGAAGTTCCAAAATGTACCAATTTCAAAAAGTGCAACTTATGCCTGGGAGAGACTTTCTATTTTATTTCTCCTCACCCATATATCAGTCTGTTTCCTGGGTTTTTTGTCTCCATAGAGGACAGTAGCAAAGAGAAGTGGCAGTCCAGAAAATAAAGAATGGTTATATTGGATTCCATGAGATAAAAACATTGAGAAAAGGACTACAATGTATCTTGAAAAACACATTACTTTCCCCCGGGGAAAAATTTAGGAGTTCACATTAAGGCAATATTCATTTGCAGAACCTTCTTAACACAAATTTGCAACATAAACACATTATAAAAGTTGTCATAAAAAGTGAAACACCAAGAAAATATTTCCTGGTATTTTTTCTACTATTGTTGAAAAAACCAAAACCATGACAACAAAAAAACCAACACCAAAAGTGCAAGCAGCTGTTTGGGGCGAAAAGCAAAGCCCTGGCACTAAGATTGTGAATGTGTGAGCTGCTTAGAGCAAGAGGGGTGTGGAGCCCCCCACTTGTGGAGGTGCTGAGGAACGGACAATAGGATGGTGTTCACCCATGGCCTTGGCACAGCTCAGGGCTGGCTGCCCAGCAGCCTGTGGGTACAATTGGGCCGCCAGCACTGTGCGGTGGCTCCTAAGCTGTACTGGGCAAAGGCAGGCGAGGCAAAGTAGGAACGCGTCTTGGGGTGTCTGGCAGGGTGGGATGCGGAATGAGGACAGACCCAGAAGTATTTCCTAAACTGAGAGCAGTGCCAGACAGGCACATGTGTCGTGGCTGTTAAAGGTCTGGCTGGGAATACGAGTGACCCTGCAGCACAGGGATGTCACTGCTCCGCAGGCGCAGAGCCCCTCACCAAGCAGAGCCTGTGAGATCAGCTCAGCGGCACCGCTGCCTCCCAGCTCTCTGCAGGGACCTTACTTGTGCAGTCTTAAGCTGTGCCAAGGGAAATTTGGGTTGGATGTCAGGAAAAAGTTTTTTACTGAAAGAGTGATAAAGTACTGATATTGTCTGCCCGGGAAGGTGGTGAAATCACCATCCCCGGATGTTTAAAAAAAGATTGGATGTGGCACTCAGTGCCATGGTTTAGTTGAAGTTTTAGAGCATGGGTTGGACTCAATGATCTTAAAGGTCTCTTCCAACCTAGTGATTCTGTGATTCTGTGATTCTGTGACATTTTCATTGCAAGTTTTCACATCCACATTGCCAGTTTTCACATCCACATTGCCCTAAGTCAAGTGAGTACAGACACCTGGGCAAGTGATGCCCTGGGTTTTCATATGGAAATAGACAGCATCTCATTAGGCTGTGGAGAGATGTACACAGAAGTAAAAATTGTGACATCCACTCTGGCTATGAAGTTATTTTTAGTTTTGGGGGAAGCTTCAAATAAAAACCTTGTGGAGTATGACACAATTTCTACATTAAACAGTAAAGAAACAGTATTATTTGTTTTGTGCGTCTTTCAGTTTCTCTTGAAAGTAGAGGTCAAAGGAGACTTTCATTAGCTGGGGACTTGCATTTTCTTGATAAATACATGGCAAAAATACAGCTAAATATGGATTACCAAAGGAGCACTTCAACCAAAAAATGTCTCCCAGAAACAGAATCCCAGCAAGCAACGTACATAATAGTGCATTTCTTGTCACTGGGAGGCATCAATGGAAAACGTGAGGGGAGTAGAGGGGGATGTTACATCCATTGTATTTTCACCTAAGTCTTTTCCTGTGAGTAAGAACATTTTATGTTACTTTAAAAATGACATCTGATTTATACTAGACCTGACTGAACTAGGGAGCGTTTTCCAGAATCAAGCATAAAGAAGAGATAAAAACCTAACTCCAGCATTTTCAAGTTAATACATTTTAGTTCAGAGAATGTGGACGTACAAAAACATAAAAAGATAATAATTTTGTTTTCAGTAACCAAATGTCAGTAAAGTACTAAGAAGGTCATGGTACAGCAGAGTCCTGGACTGAGACCCTTGTTTCAAAGCAGGTGTGTCTCACTTGAGTAAGGTTACTTACTCAAGTGAGTAAGGTTGTACTTTGTAAGGGTTCTACATGGGATTCTGGCACAACACTATGAAACACACTCTGTCCTGCTCTGATCTTTCCCTCGTCCTTATAATCCTTCAAATGTCTGTGACAGATGTCCAGAGTGTATGTACCTAGATTTTGTCTTTATTCCATCTCACGGAAGATCAGTTCGGAAAGTATGCAAGTACTTCTGTTATTAGGCTTTCCACAAACACCTTAAGGCAAAAAGTTCTTCTAACAAATCCATGTGTGTCAGTAATTAAAATATAACTGCAGATAACTCTGTTTCCCCCACACAGAGACACTATTTCATGCCTCATCTTTCTCTAAGCCATTTATTACAAGATAGCAAAATATTTGATTTCTTTACCCAGGATTTATCTATTTTTGCACCTCAAGAGTCTGTGTAGATACACAGCGAGAAGCAATGGCACAACTGCTTGTAAATTTATCACAGGATGTGTTACTGCAATTTCAGCACATTTCCAAGCAATTATGATCAGTAGGTTTTTGACAAAGATCCTTTATCTGATCTGGTTGCCTGAGGAATTACCTTTCTTTCTGTAAGACACCACCATGAAAAAGACAAGGTCTAGTCCCTCAAGTGGAAGAGAAGAGCTTCAATTGTCTAATGTGCGTTACTAGTGTAACTTTTATTTTTCTAAATGTTGATAAGACTTCATTGAAGTTTGGTTTTTTCAGGGGTTTTTTTTGTGGGGTTTGGATTTTTGTTTTATTTTCCCTTGGTGTTGGGAATTTTTTGGTGGCCTAGAAGAAGATGAAAGGATACACTTACTTTGTCATATTAACAGAAATTTGGCTGTGTGGTAATTTCACGTTATAGTTTACATACAGCTATTTGTGCTCATGTTAAACTGCATAAATAAAACCAACAAGAAAACTGTTGATTAAACAAAACAAAAAGTAACAAACACATTTGAAAAAAAGCCAGGAGAGACCTTCAGAAAATACATTTGCAGGCAGTGGGTAGTGACTACCATGCACATTTCTTCATGGGAACTGAGCCCAGAAGATGCCCTTTGGTTTTGCCCTTGAAAGTAATGAGTCAAGGGAAGAAAATTTCAATTAACTAGAAAGCAGAAAGACAAGTTTTTAGAAAATTCTTCTGAGAGTTATGAAAATAGACCCTTATTTTTTCTCTTCTTTATTACTACACACTGGCTGCATTGATGAAGACTTATTGCAAAATTGACCAGAAACACAAATCTCTACTAAAAGAACCCAGAAATACAGAGCAAATAAAATTAACATCTTTTGCCAAAAACAAAGATGTTAGAGTACCCGTTTGTTTTGGCTTTCTCAACAAAAATATAATAGTCCTATCATATTTTCACCTGAGCAGAAAACTTTTTAACATAAATTGTGAAAATGCATCCAAAAAGTAATGCAATAACCCCCAAACTTCAAAGAGCAGGTTTCGTTCAAAAGGCCTTCTTTGGACTCAAGCTGGTGAGCTTTTTTGCCCCCTTCATTTTAAAGTAAAAAACCCAAATCAAACAAAAAGAAGATGGAAGAGAATTATTTTTCCCTCCAAATTTTTGGTTTAGATATTAATTTCATCTGCCTTCCCGCTCAAGTTCCTTGCTCAGCTCTACTTTTGACCTTTTATTTTTAAAACAAAGGGGGAAATAAGAAGACAACTTGAAAATTCATGCAAAATAAGGCTGCCTAATTTACTAATGCAAACATCTATATAAAGAATCCTGGAATTGACCAGCATATTAATTTGTTCCTGACATTGAAGTTAGAACATGAAAGAAGGGTACCTCCCCCACTTGCTCGAGATTCAAATGTGTCATACCTCTGCACATGTCCTTCTCCTGCTTGGGCTGAAAAGGATGAGCAAGAGTAGTCCTATGAGTCAGTGTCTTCCCTGGAAAGCCTTCAGCCACAGCATTATAAAGGTAGTAGTTTTGTTAATTCAATCACATGAGTGTTTGCCCTCAGCCGCTAATGATGGCAGAACGAGTCATTCCTTTCATATATAAGGAAATCCACCTTTCGCATCCTCAGTGGAGTCAGGTTTGGGGGAGAAGTTTGACCAGTCTGTACCAATTTCTCCCCGGTTTCATATCCTTGACTGCATAGCTGGTTTGGCTCAGTCTCCTCCCACAGCAGGGAGCACTTCAGCTGGCTGCTGTTCTTGGCATGGGATCATAACCTGGTAAATCACTGGTGCTGGGCAAAGAACCTGCTGGTTCTGCTGTAGTATTTGGCCCACAGCAGTTTGTGTGGCAAAGGCTGGAATACAGCAGTGGGGTACTCACGAGAGTACAGCTCACTGCCATGCTTGTGCCATGAAAATCCCTAAAAGTTAAGGTCCCTACACACATCTCTGAACAGACTCATGACTGAAATGGAGGAAATAAAAGCCTGCTGGAATAAATCAGGATGATCTTATTACTTTCACCAATACAGAGTTAGTAATAATCATTTGCACTAGTTGCAAAACTAGCCTCTCGTGTAATTGATGACACAACAGAGCTGCTGGGGAGGAAGAATAGATATGTCCTCCCACTTCTTTATGAAGAAGCTCCATTCTTTAAAATGCTCACCACATAGAGGTGACTCCTAAGAAGTCAACGCGCATCATGTTCAAAGATCTCAGATATTCCACTGGTAGGTGCTCATTTTATTTTATCTTCAGCTTTGAGCGTTAGTCAATTGTAATGCTAAGTAAGGCTGCATCACTTGCTTTTCTTGGGTACAAGGAATGGGATGTTTTGCACAGGTCTGCACTAATTTTTGCTACAAGCTCTCTGGTAATTCTCAAGGTACACTTTGACTTTATAAAGCTTTTCTACATCTAAGGACTAGGAGTGTGTTCCTCTTTGAAACAGGTTTGATTTATTCCCATGGCTGGTGCAGCTGAAAGAACAGAACCAGAAGCAAATAGCTACATCCAGCTCAATTTGTTGTATGTTAAAAGTTTGCTAGTTGTTTTCTCCCTGCAAACATATTCCAAACAGTTAGAAAAAAACTTTCAGGAAATAAGACCTTTTACTGCTGGTAAAGCACATAGAAGTTGGAGTTGGATCTGTCTGCCATGAATGTCATCTCCAAGGGCTATGAGAGCTGATTTTAAGAGATGTCTGGCACTCCCGCAACAGGAACTAATGTTGGGATGGCTTCTTGGAGTCACCATCCTCAAATGTTTCCTTTCCACAACCCTCTACTGTGACAAAACAGACAGCAAAACCTTTCATTTCAGCAACTTCTGGCTTCAGCACTGCTACCTCAGCAGGATGTGAAGACAAGATGAAAAGCCAGCAGTGACTTTGCCTGTAGATGGGTCAGAGAAATTTTTCATGAAAACAACTTTCATTTCATCCCTGAGATGAAGTTCAATGACTACAGCACAGTCAGGTCCCAAGCTACTACACGTGTAAGTAAACAGCTCAGATATTAATATACAGCTGAGATAATCTATGGGGTTTTTTCCTTTTGTGATTTTCTTCTTCTTTTGTTTTTTTTTGGAGGAGTGGGGGTTTTTTTTGGTTGTTTGGTGATTTTTTTCTTTTACTTATTTTATACTTGGGATTTAGCTGAAACAGGATTCACGGGTGTGTCTTTGCAGACACATGACACTGGTTGGCCTCCTGCTCCAAGTACTGTATATTTTCCCTGTGATTTAATCCACATGATGGGCAGCCAAATAAGATTTAATATTTAGACTTTATGAGACCTGCCACCAACTTTTCCTGGCCCATCCAGAAAAATTAGGGTACAGCAACCAGCACTGCACAGAAGAACGCAGAACAACACAGGACTGGCCCAGCCTTTCCCAAAACAGCACAATGTAGATCAAAGAACTTAACAGAAAAGCCATGTTTCAACAAAGGTGAGTTTCAGAAAACAAGCCTCAGATTAGATAAGCAAATGCCCAGCTCTCGATAGCTGAAGGTGAAAAACTCAGAGATTCAGGGCCTGAGCACTTGCTGAAACCATGGTGCAGCTGTGCCCACACTGCAATGGAAACCAGCAGAGGAGAGAGCTGGCACTGGTGGGTGAGCTGCCTGTGAGCAGCCCTGTTGAACAGCCCAAGGAGAGTGGGGTTTTTTATGGATGGAATAATGGTGGTGCAGGTGGGTGAGCAATGTCTGCCTGCTGCCAACCTCTGGCAGGCAGCTTGCAGTGACCCCCCAAACCCCAGGGCAACTGCAACACCCAGAGGGCAGCTGTTGGGGGTTTTCAGGGCATCTGCAGTATAAGTGCCCTGTGCCCAGGACTTCATATTGAAGGCATGGAATGGACAGACTGCCCACTGTTTTCTGCCTGTTGTGAGCCCTCTGAGGATAGCTAACTGCATCAGAAGGGGACACAGGTCATTTCCACCAGGCCAACTGTGAGCGACAATGTGTGTTTGGAAAGGGATTTCAGATACAATGCTGCAGCAAAGATGACCTTGCCTGCTGTGCTGTCCAACGTGTGGGAGCAATCTCTGAAGAGCCCATCTGTAAAAGTGACAGCCTGTGTCAACCTCCTCACTCCTCCATGCCACAGCAAAATCGTTGTGGGAATGGCCATTCACAGTTCAGAACAACATGTGCGTTCATTGAGCATGCATGTACATTTTGCTTCAGTCAGGAAGGGTATTTGCTTTATACTGAACTGCTTTGTAACAATAATTTGTGCAGGGCCAACCTGCCTGCCCTGAAAGGGATCTAGGAACATGGACATAAAGCTGAAAGGTCTCTTCTCAAAGACACAATATCTGAAGAACAGCAAAAGTATATTTCTGGATCAGTGGAGTGGAGGTCGTAGACTGGAGTATTTTCTATCTGCAAAGACTTCTTAGCCCACCAAAGAGGAGCATTTTTATACCTGTATCCAAACACGAACAACAGAGTTGGGGAATTTTGACCTGAGTGGATAGTCATGTTACCAGTATCTTCTCTACATTATTAAATGGCCAAGAAAATTTCTCCTTATCCATTTCTAGATGTAGACAGGAAGCATGTTTCTGTCAGTGAACTCATTACCAAAAAAAAATCATTCCTTGTATTACATGACTATCTTGCAGATATCTCTGCTACAGTCCTTTGTCATGTTTGTTTAAGCATTCATAGCTAGTTTGAAAACTGTAGTAAGCCGCACAGTTACTAATTAATCAATATAAACAAACTGCTGTGTCTTGAGTCCCTTAAGAGGAACAGAGGAAAAGCAATAGCAGCTATTTTTGCATCACAGTGGCTCAGGTGTACTGCTCTACGTGCTGAGCAGTTTGTATTTTCCAGAGAACATCCACACCTTTTCATTTCAACAGTAAACTCCAGAGAAGTGCTCCTTCAGTTGAGCACACACTCCACAAATTTCTCACGTAAACGTGAGAGAGGATATTTTAGAGTCACACACCTAAAATGTACCTTGAATACCTGAAAAAGAGAGACTTTGATGTGTGTCAAAATACGAACTATTCAGCCAGGAATTGTTAAAGTGAGAGCTTAGATCTTACAAATTTAGCACTTCCACCTGGAAAAAGAAACGCTAAAAGAAATTTGAAGACCACCAGTAATGTGGGAAAAAACTCTCTGAGCCAGTGTGGACAGCCTGCAGTGGATCGAAGAAAAGAGACATAGCCTTATTTGAAGAAAAGGCTCCATGTGTCAGGAAGAGAATAAATTTGGACAGTACTGGGACAACAACACTTTACTGCTGTGAGTCCCAAAATTTGGGGAAATTACCCAGAGGAGGCAAGCAGCGGGGAGCAGGGCTGGAGACACACAGCCGTGTGTTATATCTCTTTGCTGAGGAGGACTCTGGAGGGACTGCAGCCCTTGAAGGGCACACAACAGGATGAGGAGCAGTGGGTGGCATGGATCAGTGGAGAAAAGCCTGCTATGCACCAGCCCAGCCTCATGTGTTACCTGTCACCTCACCCAAAGGGACAGAGAGGGATTGAGCGCAACGTGCAGGGAAGTGGGGACCAGGAAAGGCGGAGGAGAAGTGTTGGGCTGAGGATCAGTTTGGGGAAAGGGAAAGAAAGACATTTCCCTCAGGGTTTGCTTTATTGATCAGCCCCTTATTTTTCCCCTCAATAGCCAAAGTAGTTATTAAAAGTTTGTGTTAATCAGAAATGATTTGAATTAAATTAAATTAAATTAAAATCCCTGAGTCAAGACTGCTTTGCTTGTGACAAGAAGTCTTAATTTACTTGGCATTTTCACACAGCTCTGGGGCTGCTTTTTTTTTTTTTTTGGTGTTTTTTCCACACTTCTGGGGTGCGTTTTTTTTTTTTTTTTTTTTTTTGCAGTCACCATAATGTGCTGATAGGGGGCTATTTCTTCTTTAGGATAGGGGTGCTCAACATGCAACATGTGATGCCTATGGAAGGCGGCTGTGGGACAATGAAAATGTTGGCATTTCCTGGTCATCACTTCTTCTGAGGACACACTGCCCTTTCCCTGCCACTGTCCAGATCTAGCTGGGGACAAGTGGTGAAAGCAGCTGTGCTCTAGCCTATTTCTGAAAACTGAGTGTGAAAGGAGGCTGCCACCCTTGTTACTTCATACAGTCTTGCACCTGGTTGGGAACAAACAGAGACTTACCTGTGCATAATCACCAGCTTATCTGGCTGCGCCACCCACACCTTGTGCGTGTGTATTTGGGAAATACAGCCTCCTCACGAGGCAATCATGAACCTTGCAATCACAGCAGGAGGCTGGGTGCACGTCCAGCAGTGAGACCCCTTGCAGCCCGTGAAGAGTAGCACTGTTGTGAAGCTGCAAGTGACAAACCCAGTCATCATCCACGTGATAAGGCCCTAAGGAATTTCTGCCTCCTGAAAGAAACTGTACAGCTTTCAGTTCACAGACAAAACACTACCCTCTCATATCTATAAATCATCATATCTCAGGAGAAACTAATGCTTGAATAACAAAAGGATTACAGAGCATTCCTTACAAGGTCAGGAGAGTCCAGAGCGTTTCAATCAGCTCTTTGATATTTGCAATCTAGACAAAGTCCCAGGCCACTGGTTTAAGGATTAGGAAAAATAACAGAAATATTTCCTAAACTGGTTTTGAAATCTGCAAGTGTTTTATGCAACAGGAAGACCAGGCTCCAGGAACAAGGCAGTGCCAGCAGCCTGTTCAGCAACACAGGAGATGGTGTCCACTCAAGAAATATTTGCATCTTTGCAAAGATGCCACTCCCTGGATGGGACCAGGATTCATGGATACAGAAGATAACAGAGCCGTGTGAGGCCTTCATAGTTTGCCATTAATATCTAAACACTGGCTTAAAAATGAAGCTGTATTGGTCGCAATTAAACATTACATGAGTGCTTAAAATAAAAGCAAACAGGAACACACTGAGATCCATAAACAGTTCTCCATTGTTTGAAATCGAGTTCCATTTCCAAGATTTGCCGATGACACTGAGCTTTTTTGGGTGCATTCCAGAGGAAACTGGAGAAAGGTGGAAAACCAGACAAAATGCTGTCACATTAAAGGTATGCAATTTGAACTGTTTCCAAGTTATACTAGGTACTGAATTGAGTACATCAATTCAGAAGAGACACCACTGTATTTTAATAAAGAATTTAGTAACAATCTCTGTACAATCTGTCAGTGGCAAAAAACAAACAAAAAATCTAAAAGGAAACAAAATGTTGCAGAAGAGTGAAAGGCTTTCAACTAGCTCATCAGACAAGTGAGCTAGTATCTAGCTAATCATTCAAATTCTGTTTATTTTCTTTTGAGCAATATAGCTAAGGCAGAATTTGAAGGTATCACAGGATAAGTGTGTAAGTCCCACAAGAAGTTGGGCTGATTTAAACCACCATTTTAAATAGGCTGTTCCGGGACTTGTTGCATGTGGCTGTAAGTGCTGACCATGTAAAAGACTAGCCTTGCTTGGGAGTGGAAGTTGTCAGCACAAAATGTAAGATTTTTAAAGAAATCAAATGATGTGAGTAGTTGCAGCAAACTTTACACCCCCACCCAGCAAAGCACCGAAATGCAGTTCTCTCTGTTTTCAGAGAAACGTAAAGCATCAATGCTGCCTCAGAAGTTTCTAATGCTAGGGTGTCTCAGGCCCAGGAAGGTTTAGAGGGTCTAGGATGCTGAGGGAAGAGATGTGAGGAAGGTACTTCTAGAGAGAAATTTACCTTGTTGTCTCTCACCCACAAAGGTAATGGCCACAGGGAAGGTTCAGCCATCTGCCTGCTGAAGTCACAGTCCTTAGGTCATCAGGGATATGGCAAAGGCTTTCAGGGACGAACCCTCTTCAGGATGGGTCCCATTTAACATCTGCATGAGTGACTGGAAAAGATGAATAACGTGCTCATGACATTTACAGACACTGATTAATTAGAAAATAAAGCAAAGAGCTAATATGCAGCTGAAAGGCAGTAAGAAAATTAAGTATTGGTGTGTGAGGCATACACACAGAGTCAACACACACACATTTATATGAATGTGCACATCAGCTTCCAAACATAATGAAGGAAATTATTTTCTGAATTACTGTTTTTATTGACATTGGACTCACTCTGTTGAATGGCTGAATTAAAACGCTTTTCCATCAAATGCAACCATCTAATATCTTTTACTGCTGTGGGCAATGCTGTTGATCTTTGCTTCCACAAAGGTGATTTTGACCAGATTCCTGATATTTTTTTCTTCCTATCTTCTGTTTTATCTTTTGTATATTTGTGTTTTAAAAGCAGCATGTGAAAACATTTCAGATAAAGTCCAAAAGGGAAAGGGTGAAAGTACAAATTAAGACTTGTTAATTTTTACCCGAGAAATCAAAACTTTGGTTGAGATATGTCCTGGACATGACCTTGTAGTGAGAGGAGGAAGCAAAAGGGTGTGATTCCTGCAGGTGAACAGCACTTGCAGTGACTGTTGGAGCTGGGTCTCTTTGCCAGACAAACACACCCAGTGCTTTCAAGCCCTGGCCGTCTAATTGGATTCCAGATGGGGCTGCCCGCTGGATGTGATAGCAGGGGAGTGGCAGCCAAGGCCTGAACATCTTCCCACCTGCTTAAGTCTGGCAGGATAGTTCTTTTCTTTGCAATTACTCTGTGACCTGTGAAAGAAAATATTTTCATTTTTCACTTCTGAACACTGGGAGTCAGGGCCGCTCGCAGTCAGTGCAAGGTCAAACCACTGAATTATTGCTCATTTTCCATTGTTTCCTTCCTCTGGAAAAACAGCTCTGCCCCTGTTCACAAACTGCTTGCAAATCCTGGGTTTGATTAGCACTGCCAGGTATGTCTGCACAGGCACAAGGATGATGATGTGAGGCAACAGGGTCGCCTGCAAGCAGCAGGAAGAAGTATCAGAAACATTGATCTGTGCTGTGCACTCTCACTGGTCACACATTTTACACTCTGATACACTGGGCCAGGGAGGCCTCAGTAAGTTGAAACTATCTCACAGGTTTGAGTGGGGACAGATTTTTAACTCTTGAATATTAAGGATAACTGTGTTTAGAGTTGGAGGTTTTTTTCCATTTTCACATACATCAATCTGAAGAGAAGAGGCTCTTTAGGGAAAACCAGCAACCCTCACATACACGCACATATTCAGAATGGGTTGGACGAGTTGCTTCAAAGGGTTTATTTTCTTTGAATCTCTCTGCTTATGAAACCAGCCATATATTCTAAGTTAGAACCGCCCTGTGAAAAGTCATGTCCCGGTTTACTTGGGGCAGACTAGTCACTCAGTCCTGCTAGGGCTGGGGCAGAAGCTCCTAGTAGCAGTAAGCATGCTGCTGACCTCCTGCTTCTCCCCTGTTCCTCATCTGTGCGCTGCTCCCCCAAGTGACCTCTGTGCAATACAACCCTGGTGCATCACAGGAAATGTAGGAAGAGAAGATGCAACTCTGCAATAGCCGGGTGAGAAAGCCAGCTGATGTTGTAGCCAGGGCAGCAGGTCAGATGGGCTGTGAATGAAATGATACTGGTTTTGCTGGTGTGGCCTGCCAGAGTCATTTAGCATACTGGGTGGCCTACAGCACATCCTTTCCTACACCACAACCCTGCTGTGCTATAAATGCAAAGAAGAGCCTGCAATTTCTCTGGCATCATTGACACAGAAAAACCTCTTGGCCTGATTAAGTCATTCAGATTTTTATTAAATGGCTTGTATAGCTTTACAAGAAAGCCTGACAAATTGACCATAAGAAGCAGAATTAGTGTGACTTTGTTAGCCTATTTTCAAGGTGTCGCAGCAACAGAAAAACATCAGCAGGACGCTTTTGTAACTCCTTGGGTGTCAAACCAAGATTCTTTCAGAAGGCAACATAAAAGCACAAACCATCCATTAGCAAAGAGAGCTTTAATAGCATCTGTGTCTCTCAAATAGTTTCAGGCTGTGACAGGCAAAATCCCCAACCTTTGCTCTGACAATAGAGGTAATTTCAGGAAAGTCTTTGTGTGTATCTATATTCAAGGCTTGACCTTTCTGGCTGCTGGTGAGAGAACAGACACAAGGTGAATGAATGGGCAGAAGCTGTGGGGAAACTCCACCTCAGCCAAGAGGACCCACAGCTCTCCATTCCTGCCCACCTGCCTTCCCTTCACACTCAGCCAGGTGCCCTGCCCAAGGGCCTCTCAGTCGAGGTTTCAGGCATTGCTGGCTGCTGACCTTGCTCCTTTATTTGGGTTATCAAGCACACCTGCAGCAGAGCAGGACATGTCCCTCAGCCCTTCCACCAGCAACCACAGCATGGCACCTTAATGCAAGGCTGGTGTGCTGCTGTGGCAGACACTGAGCAGCTGCTGCTGCAAGAGAAAGAAAGGTGCTGTGTTTGAGTGAATTGATTCAAACCCAAGTGTTCAAGCCCAAGTCCAGTCGCTCACTCATGATACAATGCCAAGATGTCTCACAGGGATTCATTCTTCGCTCTCCTCTGCACCAGCCCACAATGCAGGGCAATCTCTCCAGGTTCATCCAGAGTTTGACTGTGGCAACTGCAGCACTGCAGAACATCCCTGAGCACAAATGGTTTGGTTTTGTCCTGCCACATAAACAACAGCAGCCCAGGAGCAATATCTCCTGTGACCACTGAAGAAACAGCAGTAATGTTTGTGAATAAAACCACTGAAAGAGAATCATTTCATGGCTAATTTGTAACACAGTCAAAGGCCTTGTCTTCTTTGGAGTTTATAGGTCTTGACCACTGCTTGAACTCTGTATGGACCTGGGAGATACACAGGACCCCAGCAACGTGGTGATTGCCTACTCTCATAGTTGTGACATGCCACATTTCCATCTTTCTTTCCGCAGGGATGATTACAATCCATGCAGCTCATTTGCATTAGCCCCATCAGGCTATGTGGAACTTAGTCAGCTAAATATCAAATCCAACTCTTGCAATTCTGCTTACCTAGAAGAAATAAAGCTGAATGAATTGAGGAAAAAGTAATCAGCTTATGTTGTTCTTATACAAAGTATTTGAAGCTGATCTGAGATCATGTATCTGGGTTACTACACTGGCATTTAGAATATTCTGAATGTTGGGTAATGGGGGCTCCAGCAAAAACCTTAACAGGAGAAATTATGACTGCTGCTTGTTTTTAGCTGTGTGGCATGTGAGGTCTGAAGATCCCTCTGGAGCACACCCTGGACATACTCAGGTAACTCTGAGATCCCAGAGTCCAGATGCAGCAGTTCCTACGCTCAAGAGACAGAAAACAGAAGTATGCACCACACTTAATGCAGCGCATGCCAGACAACAGCTGGCCAGATGAATAATTTTCCAGAAAGCAAGGAAAACGTTATTCTTTAGGAGGACTTGATGGGACTCATGCATACCATTCACAGCCCAGAGTCTTGCTCCAGCTCCTAGAGTAGGCAACAGAGTCAGGGTGCTGGTCTTTTGCCTGACACTGCTGTTGAACCAGTCTTGGGCAAATCAGTCAGCATCCATCTCTGCTGCTCCATTGTACTACAAAACAGACGGTGACTGTGCATTTTCCACGGCATTGGGAAACCAAAGAGATGTCATCATGTCTTTCTAGGACCAAAACTCAGATTGAAAAAAAAAAAAAGAAAAATTCTCTTTAAAGATTTGCTAGTGGTGATTTTGTTCTAAGTAATGAAAAATGTCTGATCAAACATAATATTCCTCTGCAAATATTAGTGTAACCAGGCAAAGAGAGCACGGAGTGAAACTACTAATTTTTTTGAGATTCTGCCTTCTTGTGGAGCAAGAGACTCTGAAGACTGTTTAATTTCAATTTCTCCATAATTAAAAGCATGCTCAAATAAAGCCCAGGGCACATATATCTTTGCACTTACAAATCTGTACAAGTTATGTGCAAATGTGACACACACAGACCTATGCTACTGTTTGAGCTGTGAGTCACAGAAAAGTGGAATGTAACAGCCAGCACAAGGACAGCTGAATGAATTTTAATCAACCTCCTTGGTAATGATGTGATAAACTGTCAGCAGGGCTTCCTCCTGTTGCCCAAGAAAGCCCCCACGACCCGTCAGAGCAGTAGAAACCCCTGGCACAGCCCCTGCCAGGTCTCAGTGTAGGCACTGCAAGCCCTTGGTCGTGCTTGATGAAGGCAGAGCTTGCACATGAAGCGTGGGCTTCATCAGATGATCACTGAAACCAAATTTGCTCCTTGGAAAACATGCACACATTCCCACAGTCCCAGGAAACAGTGGGCTGCCAAAACAGATTGCCTCGGCTGACCTGGCCCAGCTTTTTCCTAGCAGAAAATACAGACTGAAGATCTCTTAGGCCAACTTGCCAACTTCTGCAAAGATGAAGACCTCGTGGCCTGTCCCCATCTAAGTCATTGAATGGGCTTAAAACTGCCCTGCAACAAATACTGAGGGTGAGCAGCCAAGATGGTTTGTATTCCTGCAAAAGGTGACCACAGGGTCTGGCTAAACAGCCCATGTGGGAGTTCCACGAGAAAGCAGTGAATCTGCTCAATGTTTTATCTCTGTTTTCTCAAGGCTTTTTCTTGCTTCATTGGGAATGAACCCTATCACACTTACAGTTTTATGAGTCAGGAAGTGAGGTGCATCTGGCTGTTGGGGAACTGATAGGAGACATAAAGGGCTTTCCTTGAAGCATAGCTAAGTGCCAAGCTTTTCATGCAAAGTTGCAGGCAGCCTGCAGTGCACTAACTACACTGCCCTTATAGGCACAGAGAAATCAGGCAGCAAAAAGCAAGTGGTTATATGGTTTGCCAGATAGCCTTAAAAAAAGGGAAGAAATTATAAAAGCACCTGGGTTTAGTCACAATTTTGCCTTGGAACAATGTGGTAATCTTCCTTTCCAGAGAAGGTATTATCTTGAGCTTTGGGAGGGGGGCTCTGGTGCAGGCTCTTTCACAACACCCATGGTTGGTTTCCTCTCCCTAGAAACAGCATTAGTCCATTCAGACCAGGTGCTCTATTTGAGCCAAGATGCTGTAAAGAGACCTCTGAGGCCGGTTTCTGATGCAGACCCCAGCGTGCCTGGGAACACAGGCACCAGCTTGTCTTTCTTGGTTCCTCCTCGTCTGCAGGGAGCAGATTGGTGATTAGGCTGGGATCTGCCATGGTCCTTGCTGTGCCTTGTCACTAGGGATATCACTAGGTGGCCCTGTTAGATTGCCTATTTCTAATGAGTAAGTTTTTAATCTTCAAAAAAATATTGTACTGTTAGGGATAGGAGCTTTAGTATTTTTCTTTCCTTTTTTTTTTTTTTTTAAAGCATTCTTATTTTGAGAGAAATCATTACATGACTCTGGGAGCTTGCTGGGAGGTTTATTTCCTGTATTTAGATAGAAAATCTTCAAAACCACAACTCTGGGCTCAAAGGAATGAACTTTCTTTCAGAAGAGGTTTCCTTGTACATGGTTTGAGGTGACCTTTGCTCTAAAGTTAGCAAATGCTTATAAATAAAAGAAGAGGGGCTTTGAGCAGCTGATAATCTTGTTTACTTCAGTAGAAAGGTAAAACAGAGTTTTGCTACAGTTTGGCTCAGCGCCAAGAGGAAAAGGATGAGTTTTTTTTCAAGTGGAAAGGCTGATACATACGCAAGGACCTCCTACATTTACCTGGGACTGCACAAGGACAACATATCAGCTTTGCAAATCCTGTCGTGTGACTTTTCCTCTAAAGGGTTATTTGTGCTTCTGTGAAAGGCCATTGCAACATTCAGCTTTTCATCACAATACTTTCTAATTAGAAAAACCAAGAGTGTTTATACAGTGAAGCTTGTAACCACTTGTACAGCTGCAGCATGAAGGCAGCTTGGGAGTGAAAGAGTTTGTAGCTGGAAAAAATCCCATGGTCACATTTCCCAGCACTGAGGAGCTGGACTGAAGCTCTGTGTTTCATTCCTTGTACAGCTGCTTGGCTACTCAGCATTGTGAATTTTAAGGATAGCACAGAGTATCAGCACATTGTATTGAATTTCTTTTGGGTCTACTGGGAGAAGAGAGACATAAAAGGCCAGGAAAGAAGAAATGATTAGTGCCTGGGAGAAACAATAGGACCAGAGGAGGTGCTGTGTGGAAAAGAGTGATGCAAGCTCTCAAAAGTTACTGATGAAGTTATTTCCTGCAAGTAACCACCTCTGCTACTAAAGAGTGGTTGGCGCTCCACCAGGAGCAAAGTAACCAAAGGATTTTTAGTTTTTAAGGAAAACCCAAATATCAGTTCAGCTCTTCAGCGGTGAGCTGACCTTGCAGTCTGAACACTTGACAACTGCTGTAATTAAAGACTGTGCATGCTCCAGAAGACCAGCTGCCACAACAAAAGTCATGGAGATGAGAAAAACCAATGAGCAAAGAAGCCCACACCTCCTCAATTTATTTACCAAACTAAACAGAGCAAATCTTCATCCGCAGCAAGGTGTCAGTGGGGAGGGGAGGGAACAGAAAGCATATTTGTCCAGCTGGCACATTATAGCCAGAAAAACGATGCATTTTAAAATGCTCACTGTCTTTACACAAAAAGCAATGGGTGGATTTTCTCCACTAGCATCAAGTCAGCAAACCCACCAGTGACATCTGCCAGTGTCAGTGGAGGAGAATCTGCCCTGGATACTGCAGAAATGCTGGTGATTGCTCTTTGGATACCAAAACAGCATCAGACCCAGTAAGATAACAAAACTCAGGTTCTCAAAGCAGAACATTTCTGTTCTGAACATCCCGACTAACAAAAATATGAAAAGTCTGGCTTAAGATCCAAAAAAACCCTCTACTTTTTTGAAGCCATTTGGCTTCCACAGTGCTGGGATTTCTCTGGGAACTTGCTGGGAAGCTGTTAGGAAGACTCATGCCACATGTAAGATTAGGCAGCCTCTAAGATTCCTCCGTTTCCTAAGGACACAGTTTCCAGCCAAACAGAGCTTTGAGATGAGCCCATGACCACCTTGCTGATTAGAGCTGGCCACTTGCAGGGCGTTCCAGGGGTTATTTGCTTGTTCTAGCCTCGCGCTTGAATAAATGAAGCCATCACATAAGGTGGCAGAGACCACAAAACATCTGTAAAACCTGCTGTCCGAGCTGTCTGAGAATCCCCTTTGCTTACACACTGGTACAAGGAAGGTTTTGCAATTAGAATTAGAAGTGGTAAGGCAATTTGGCACAACGAGAGGCATTTAGCACTCAGATATTCTCATGATTACATGGGATCAAGTGGTGTGTCCAGCCCCACACAGCCACACACAGAGTGGTGACAAAGTTCTCTCTCGAGCACTACAGAAGCCACAGCAGTCACTAAAGCCAGCAGGTAGGACTGGCTTACAGCTGTAAGCTCTACAGAGATGTGTCACCTTTCAGCCACTATTCTTAAACTTGAGCATGTGTCCCCTGTTAAGTGCCAAAACGTTATACGCAGCAGAAATAGAAATTTAAGGGTACTTAACACAGGAAAACCTCCCAGAGAAGAGGTTTCTGCTGCCTGCATCCTTTTCTTCAACAGTGGGACCTCTCATCCCAGGAATAAATTATCCACATATTTCTAAGCACTGAGGCAAGCACAAGGGCTTTTTACATCTCTCCCAGCCTTGCCTTTTCCATATAACAGTTGTTTCCAATTACAGCCAGCTTCCATCAGCATCTCTCACTCTCCTTGCTTGCAGGAGACAAGTTAGATATTGACTTTGTATTTTCACCTTAGTTGTTCTCTGGGCTGTGGGGGAGGAAAGGAAAAGAAAGAGAAAGGGAATGTAAGTGAATATCAAGAACCTGCCTTAGATAAAATATTCAAATCTTACAGTGAATAATACATGGGAATGGAAAACATTTTTCCAGCTATGTGCAAGCCAAGTGCACTGTAGAGGAGACTGTACCAACTTGGCCAGCATTTCCTCAGAGAGGACCAAAGGAGGCAAAAAAATTTGCATACCTTCTGTTATTAACTAAATTCGCCTTCAAACATGCAGCAGCAGACACAGACACAGGCCATACATACACTCACGCGTACACACACATATTCTTTAAACTTCTGCTCCAGCAGCATAGGTGCTGTGCTCACGTGCAGCAAAACAGCAGGAGAACTTCAGAGGTTTCAGCTGGAGGCTGGGCTGCTCCGTGCTGCTGATCAGCAGGAACTATCCCCAAGATGATTAATAGAGGTTTGCTTTGCAGCTGCCATGTCGCCACCACTCCGCACTCCTGTATGCCCCCCCTCTCCACTTTCCTGGTGGCCATAGCAACATCCCCAACACTGCCTGCAGTGCCAGCTCTTCCCTCCTTTCAAGCAGCCCCCGCTCTAGGAAACGATCCTCGTGAGTAGCAAACCTGTGTTCTCCATGCTTACAGCCTTTTTAATCTGTGACTATTTCCCAGCAGGATTCTGACATTCACCAGTGCCAGTGGCCCTACTCATGCCCTGCCTTCCCCTGCCCATCCCACCACTGGTTGCTGCTGAGGTGCTTCCCAGGAGTGCAACACTGCACACACCAGGCTCAAAGCACGGCTGGTTTTAGCTGCTGGCAGCATTACATAGGAGCCACTTCTGCCCTTCACAGAGGGGATGTCCCTGGCCTTGCTGCAGCTCTGCTTGGTGCACTGGCCCAGAGTGTCTTGCCTCTCCTCTCTTTGTTCCTCTCTAACCAGAGGGTTGGCCGGACTAAACCCCGGCAAGTCCCTTCGTAAGAGATGCTGAATCAACCTGGGCACCAACTGTAGCTGGGAAAATGGCATCCCACTCCACTGGATGGGAAAACGCTCATCTAAGGACATACAGTAACCTGGGCTCCCTGAGCATCCATTTAATGGGTGTCACACTGCTGTGGGAGCTGTTCATCTCCCAGTTGCAGATGTTTCCTTAAGTGTTATTCTAGTTTCAGGCACGAAGTGCACAGAGACTGGAAAACAAGGAGCCCTAAGGGATTTTGTGAAACCCCCCATTTGCTGCCTCAGGATACACAGGCACCCCTGCTGACTCAAGACACTGCGTACATCTAGAAAGCAGGGAAAGAAAGGGGGAAGGAGAGGGAACACCAAGGCGCTTCATTCCCACTCACAGGCACCGGGGAGCAACTCAGCACTTGTACAAATGCACAGAGAAGGGCCTACACTGCTCAGCAGTCAATTCAGGTAATGGCCATGCCAGGCTGAAACTGCTGCTCTGGATCAGCTCTATTCACAGCATTCCTCTTTCCAATGGCTGCTTGCACAAGTGTTCCAACAGCCTTAGCTTTCAAAGCACTTATTGCTGTTTAAAAAAACCGAAAAAGCACAGACCGTCTCTAAGGCTTCCAGAAGCATACACACAGCTAGAAGAAAAGATTTTGTTTACTTTTTAAGCCCTTCACTGCTTTAAGACATAATTCATTTATGCAAGGAGATAAAAATGTTACTTATTGCAGGCCAGCGTATTTCCAGACAGAACTAATCATCATTAGCCTTTCTGATTACTGAGTAAACAACTTGTGTAAGTATTGATCATAAATCTATGATATTGCTTGGATTCATTTTAACTTTGCACATAAATTTCAGCTGCTGTGAGATGCAAATACAATAGATTCACTTTCCAATTGCTTGTCAGAACATTGTACATGTGCTACTGCAGTATCCCAGGCTCAGATATTGCATTCCTCCCCTGAGGTCTAACAAACAAGAATTTCAAGAGGGCAGCAAATGAATTTCTAGCCTGAGGGAAAACATTTGATGAAAAAAGTCACATTGTTAATAGTTTTCATGGAAAATGACATGAAAGTGGGGTTGAAAAAAATAATACTTGAGTGGTTTTAGCTGTAAGTGCCTCTGAGGGCCTGATAAGAGCTGTACCTTGTCATTTTTTAGACTAGTCTCTTTTGCACACTGGGGCTCCCACTCAGGCTCACACAAAGCATTCCTCACTGGCTATAAGGTAGGAGGAAGACTGCTGCTCCCCGTGGGCAATGTCAGGAAAGAGAGCCTGCCTGGTAAGAGCTAAAATATAATTCAGGAAGCATTATGATATCTGGATTGACTAAAAATCATTATTTTTATTGGAAATATTCTTTCTCATGGTGAGAAATTCTTTACTCCTGTGAATAGCTCACTTTCTACGATAACTGTGAAAGCCAAATTTATCCAACAGAAATGTTGATGGAAGTCATTTGGGTCAGCTTTCAGAACACCACCTTGCACTTTGAAAACAGCAAGCAAAGTAGTCTTCCAGTTTTATCCATCAGGAATCGATGGCAGACAGGCCAGGTGGATTGGACAGCAAGTGGGCTTTAGTGCACAGAGGTGCTGCTCAGCTTATGGCTTCATCACCAGTTGAGGGAAAAGATGTATTGGGGCATTAAACAGTCACTGCATGCATTACCACATTGCCCCCTTGAAAGGGAGGCACGGTGGCTACAGAAATCCATCTGTATTGTTCTTGGATTGGTTATGAGTAGCAAACTGATGTGCAAAAAAACCCCCAACAAAAAACCACATGTAAAATCCAAGCAGTCCCAAAGTGCCAAGAGATTTCGTAGGAGCCCCTGGTGAGGCAGGATGCAGCTGAGGTAACCCGTTTCTCCAGCCTGCTAATTGCCTTGATCCATTTTCTAGAAAGAGGATAAAATGTCACGATGACATATTTCACTTGAGCTAATCAATGCTGTGGGCTGCAAAGCAAAAGAAAACAGCCCCATTACTTCACAAGAACCTTCTTCTGAAACCTTTTGGGATTTTATGCTTAGCTGCTGCTAAACAGAGGAGGTTAAATAACAAAAATGCAGAACCACTTGCTTCACTTCTCAGCTCTGATGGGCAGCCTTCAGAGCAGGCACAGCTACAAGTTAAAAGCCGTGGTATGATCCAGACCAGACACAGCAGCTCCCTCAGGCTTCTCTGCCAGCTGCATTGCCAGTGCTTGCATCCGTCGCTGCTGGGCTTCCTCCTCTATCCTCAGGAAGCAGCAGCAGATGCGGTCCGAGGAGCAAGGGAGCCTCCTCAGGAGACTGCACTGAGCTAAAGCTGGGGCAGCGTTAGGGCTCAGGACAGCTGGAAGTCCCAGCTGGTGAGCAGGACACGTCAAGCCATTTACTGTGTGTGTCTTCAAAGGCCTGGATGAATGAATCAAGCCAGAGCTCTCGGTGTGGGCTGTTTTTTGTTAGTTAGGTTGTTTGGGGGTTTGGGCTTTTTTTGTTAAATATGAACAGAGGTTAGGGTTATTCAGGGGGGATGTCCTGTTCCCTCTTTGCCAAAACTGTCCTCTTACCCTGACGCAACGATGCTTTCCCTGCCTCACTGCCACACTCAGAGGCTTCTCCCATCCCTTTGTATTAGGCTCCCTCTGTGCTCCATATCATGTGTGCAGAGAGTGCAAAGAAAGCCAACAACTTTCCTAGGATTAACTTTTAGCAAAACTTACTACTTTTTTAAGATTTATTTTAAAAATAAAAACACTCTGAGGAAAACTTCCCTTTAAAAAGCAAACAGACCAGTTGTAAAGGAGTTAAAGCAATTGATTTCAAAGCCATTGGAATACCAAAAGCTTGATAGGTGACACCTGTGGCTGGACTATTATGGAATAAGTTTATAGCTGTTTAGAAAGGGCAAGCAAGAGTAAAATAATTAGTTTGGTACGTCAATGAATAATTTTTTTTAATATAAATATCGTTTTTATTCTGACAGAACACAGGATAAACTTAGAAGTCTCTGTTTAGTAAGGAAAATGAAAGAAGCAGCCTGGGTCACACGAGAGGTCTGCTACAGGTCATCTAACAAGCAGGATTAGGTATAGAGTTTTAATTTATTTTCTTTAAAAAAAAAAAAAGCCATTAGCTGAAGCCTTTGTGGCCTTTTCCTTTCCCAACCCAAAGCTATGAAACAGGCAAGAGATTCAAGAGCTTCTTGGGATACGATGGGAATGATTTTCTGCAAAGTTAAAGGGAAGAGGGAGGTTTGGAGGATGGGTGGCTCTCTGAAGAAACAGTATTAAAAGCACACACACATGCTCTGCCAGTGCGGAGGAAGCATAGCAGGAGAGCAACTTGGCTCTGCTAGGAGCTATGAAACAGCCTGAAACTTGAGAAGAATAGAAAAATAGGACATAGGGCAAGTTATTCAGGAGAAGCGTGACAGAAGAGCATGAATTTATAAGGGTAAAATCAAAGGCCAAAGACACAGAACAGGCCCAGAGAACAGCAATATTACCAGGAAAGTATGTAAATCAATACATTAGCAAGACAATAGAGATCACTTCTCAGCGGGAAGGGAGCAGCTAGCCCTGAGGAATGGAGCAATTCATGCTACTTTGCGCTGAAAAATACACAGCTAGGGCGTGGATGGGCAGAAGAATAACACTCAGGGAAAGGGTAAAAGAGCCAAAATGATACCAGAAGAGAACAAGCCATAGAGTACTCTGGTAAGGTGGAAAATGCCTGAAAGCTTGTTTAACTGGTTAGACCTGAAGAAATGCACCCAGAGTGCTTATCAGCCTGTAGGAGAACATGTCAGAATGACCAGAAATTTTTGTTGAGCACTTAGAGAAAAAATGGAATAATGGGAAAACAGAAGAGCAAAATGGTCCTTAAAAAAATTACTTAAATGTCCAATGATAATAGAACAAGTGGCTTCAGTTGCAATTCCTAGAAAAGCACTGGAACAAATTATCTAATTATATGTTAACATGCAGTAAGCAAACATGTTACAAGCAACCAACATCACCAACTCTTTAATAAAACCCACATCAAACCAATCTAGTTTTTAACACATTGCCATACTAGAATATAAAATCTGAGAGAGGCTTGTGGGCTTGGTTTGGGGATTTTTTTGTGAACCCTTCCCCATTATTTTGGGTTTGAGCCGGTTTTTTTTTTTCCACCTCCAGCTAGGTTTGGAAAGGAGAGATAATTGGTCGCTGAGTGAAATAGAACAACCCCGGGGGACTTTGGTAATACAGGAGCTTAATAATGTGCCCTGAAATGAGATCTCTTTAAATGTTTCTCTTTATTTGTGTATTTTACACACTGCTTTGTACATCTGGCTATCCAGATCACTCGACCTGGCTCCCCACCATGGCACAGGTGCTACAAAGTATTTCTTTAAACAGAACAGTAAGAATAAGGTTTACATGGAAACCTGGGGTTCACAAACGCCAGATGAATGTAAATACACATTTCTGTGTGCACATGAAAGCGTACTGCAGTGGCATCCAGAGCTGTTTTAAAAATAATTATGTGCGTTAGTCATGGGGTTGAGCAAGGAAAGGTTTCATAAAGGCAGAGTTGTCAGCCTCCATCCACACACAGCCGAGTGTGGGGAGGTGCAGGCAGAGATCTAATATGTGAAACCAGCCAGTAATTACCTTACACTACTCAGCAAGAAAAATTAAGCTGTGAAAACCATACAACTTATGTGAATTATCACCCCACATGGAGAGGGGAGGTCTCTGAGGACAGGGGCACAGCATGTCAGCCCCCTGGGACAGGGAGTAGTAAAGAGATTCTCAGTGCGGCAGCTGCCTGAGGATGGACGCGTAGGCTTAAGGGAAGTTCTGGTAAGAGGCATGAGACTGAGAGATTTCAGGGATCCACAGGAGAAACCTAGTGGTTGGCTGCAGGCTTTTCCCTGTGAGGGAAAGTGGTCAGCTTCCAGGCCATGGTACCAGGCTGGGCAGGCATGGTACGAGTGGCAGCTGACCTGAGTAGGGGTCTGGCTTGCAATAAGTGATGGGGACATAACAGTAGAAGATGGGAACACCTGGAAGTTGTGGACTGTGGTTCAGAAATCCGGGTCCTTGAAAGCTATCAAGACACAAAAAATCATTGGTTAGATTCCTCCCCTCCTTGGGTTATCTTGGCTCAATGCATGTCATCTAAATAAACCAAACTGACAACCACTGGCCACTGAAAAAACCCAACAAACTAACCTCAACTTTCCAATTGTTCCAATCCCAATAAATAAGAGAAAAGTAACCAACCTTTTCAACAGAAACTATAAATTTTCCCCTTTTTCCTTTAGCAACCTCCTACAACACATGAACATAACTAGTGGCTGCATTGCAGACACCATCTGTTCCAGCACAACAGCAACACACCCACTTCTACCCACTCAGCATGACCAGAATTTAGCAGTGCATGCTGCATGTGCAGGGGAGGCACATGTGTTGTGAGTGGTGGAGGAGAGCAAACTAGGATAAGGAAGGACAGTCACTGCTAGAGGGAGAGCAGAGTGCAGCTCTGCAATGAATCCTTCTTTTTGAGAGGATAGCAAGTTGGCCACACTCAAGAAAGGTGAAAAAATTCATCCTGGGAGAACCGTGTGTTTCTCCATTTTGTTAACTGCCTAGTCCTAATGCAGCCATCCAAACCCATTATTCCTTGCCACCAGCCACAGCCAGAAATCCAATCATTTTTAGTGTGAAAATGCTCTAGTACAGTACTCCACAGAGTATTTTTCCACACGTAGGGCATCCCATGGAATACGGGTAAATCATTCCGGTAGTCAGCCCGGGAATTCTGGCATCAGCCCTAGCACGGGCAGAGGTCTGCAACTTGGCCCTCAAATTCTCTTCCCTCATTCAATAGTTTTGCTCTGTGGCCATGAGATTCTGCATCTAACCTTGGGAGAAAGATACAAATAACTGCATCTCACACAACTGTAAAACAAGCTTTGCTTGGCAACAAGACACTTACATTACCTCATCTGTGGGGAGCTATAAAAAAAAAGTACCTTCTTCTGCTGAACTTTAGCTCTTGCTACTTCCCCCCACTGCCCCCAACAGGGAATGCATGAAATCTACCAAGACCTTTTTCTGTAAGAATTTTAAACAATTAGCACAATTCCATCGAGGAGCAATTTCTATGAAGCAACAGGAACACAGTGAGAACAAGGCTGTGCCCAGGGTTTCAATTCTCCTTGCAGAAAGGGCTCTGCACTGTGGGCTTCCTCTCAAGGCACGTTGCCAGTGCTGTACTTCCAGTTTCTATGACTATGCTTTCTTGCTTGCTATACTTGAATAATCCAAGTTCTATGCAGTATCATTCCCTTTGCACTTGGATGCTTTGGTAACTCCATCAGTTCACGCAGCTCAACTTCTGCTCTTCAAATATTTGCTGAAATTATATTTGCCTCATTTCTGTAACTGAGCAGTTATTAAAGAAAAGTAGTTATTTTTTCCTGTATTCAACCTTTGTGGAAAGGGGGATGTCACACCCCTGTTTCCTTATATACCATCACTTGGTTGACTGTGCATGTATAAACTGTTTTGTCTCTCCTCTGAACTAACCTGAAAGCTCATTGGAAGTGGGATTGCATTTGATAGTTATTTGCTCAGCATCAAGCACCCTAACTGTATCAGATTATAAACTTGAATAATAATTGGCTTGATTAGGGCAAAAGGCATGATTTGTAAACCAGTGCTTGAATATACACTGAATGTAATCATTGCTACATAAAGCATTTTATTTTCCCTATTCTCTGCCATCTAAACTCCCTGAAATACCAGGAAATCACTTTCCTAAGTCATTACCCTTAAAATAATCCTCAATCTACATTACTTTGTAATGACAGAAGAGTAAACAGTTTACACAGATGGCAACAAAGCAAGCAAGATTCAGTGTCACTTGAAGTAGTAAATTATGCATGTATTACAGGAATCTACAAAAGCAAAATCCTATGCATATAAATAATAAAACCAGGTTACATATAGATTTTTTTCAATAGTTTGAATCAAGTTTTTACTTTAGTACAAAAACTACTGTATGCATGCTAGAAAATACCCAGTCCTTATTTATACATGACTTATATTACCTGTATAGCCAGCTTCATTTTAGACTCACTCTTTTTAATATTGTTTATGGTTGAAATGTCAAACTGAATGTATGGGTTCTCTGCCCATTTTTGGTGCTATTTTTGTTATTCACTTAAATGTTCTGTTTTCTCTTTCTATATGTGCTCACATACACATCTATCTCTCTTTCTATACACCCCCTTCCTATCCTATCTTCATAAAGAGGTAATATTTGAAAGCAATGCCATTTAAACAAATCTTTAGGACTCCTGTAAGAGCACTTGCCAAGACAGAGTTTCTTAGTTACACAGCTGGGGAGTTTTAAGCCAGGCCGGTTCTGAGCAGTTGCTGCCGTAGAGGGTGAAGTCGAGTAACAGAGGTCAAACAGGGAAAAAGCAGCATAAACCTGCATCAGGCCATGAGAGAACAGATGACTTTGTAGGAGTGAAGAAACCTTCCCACTCCAAAGCCAGCTCACACTGGCTGTGGCACTTCCTGCCACAGGGACTGAAGATGGAGAGCCTGTGTTCCTCAGTAAAAATCCAAGAGGACTGGGGAGGAGGAAGAAGCGTAGGAAGCTCCTTGTAAACGGTTATCCTCCAGGCTTCTACAGAAGGTCTAATAACACTTGGGTTCTGTAGGTTTCCTGCATAGCATCTAGGCTATGTTCAGTCCTAACTTTCTTTCAGCTTGAAGTTCTACTTCTCCTCAGTTCTTGCTTTACTTACCAAAGTAGGGGAATTATCCACAGCATAAGAAAGAGTTCCTACAGAGGTGGCATTTTCCCAGCTGGGTGCCTGAGACAGCTTGAGACATTTGCCTATGTGCTGACATCTCATTTGATCGAGCAGGCAGAGTTACTGAGGTAGCAGAGGTGCAGTATCACAGTACTGAGAGCTGTTCTCACGGAGGACAAAACAACATCCTCTATTCAAAATGCAAGTGTCCTCAGCAATACAATGTGAGGAGATTTCCTTGTAATAGTGCTTCTAAGACTAAAAAAAACAACAAATCCAAACCAAAACAAAAAACCCCCAAAACAAAACACAAAAAGCATCACGAAACAAACAAAAAAATCAACCCAGCAGCACAGATGAAAACAATACAGCCCTGACTCTTCTGAAAAAACCCCAAACATTAACACTCACAACCAGTCAGGAGACAGCAAGAAGTAACTTCATAGGCAAAAGGTATTTCAGTTTTTGGCACATAATCTGAATGCTGGAGTCACTGCATTCTTTTAGGCTAAGTATTATACATAAGCAAGTTGGACCCATTTGAAATTAGCGAGCTTATGCTAACTTGGAATCTGTATAATGAAATGCAAAGCTAAAGAGCTACACTACATTTCCATGATATTTGTACAAACATTCACAAGCAGAGTTATCCAGATCAGAGCTGAGGACTCATGCTCAAAATGGACAAACCACTTAGCAAGGAGTAACATTCAGTATTTAAATGAAAATTTATCAGGTCTGAAAGAACAGGGAATTTGTACTGACACAGAAAGCTCTGAAGGCCAAAATTACACTTAAGCAGGAACATAGCCATTAGCAATCAGCATTCCTATTCCCACAGCACTCCGGGCTACATCAAAGTATACAGTCAGGTTTCTCACACAGCTTTCCATCTAACATCCCAGTTCACACCATCATGTGTGCCAGTGCAACCTGACTGTCCCTGAGCAATTAACCCTTGGGCTTGAGAGACAGCTAGTGCTGAGGAAACCTCTTCCTATCAGTGCCAATTTTTAAATTTTTTTAACTGTAGCTGATGCATGGACGAACTTAAAGGTTCCTGTTACAAATAATGTTGCATCTTTCGTGGGTGGGTGCTAAACTCAATGAACCAGAAGTAAATCGGAATATCTTTGCTTAAAAACAGTGTTGCAGGTATTTGAGCTCCCCAGTAGCAGTGTCGGGCCACACAAGGGTACGTACACAAGTGTACAGAGGAGTCTGGCCTTTTATCGCACTCCAGCAGAATACTGGTGCCCCTTATTCCTGAAGATGGACCTAGGAATCTGAACTGGCTCTGAACCCAGAGACCAGCAGCAGTGACCCCAGTCTCCCCAAATGCCTTTCAGGCTCTCACAGGGTTCATTTCAACAAACTGTGAACTTTGAATTTTGCCACTCAAAATGAAGAAACAAGTTTTCTTAGCAGACTGGCTTTTCCACATGCTTTGCATATATTTGTTTTAGTACATGAAACCCACATTAAGTACATTATACTATGACTGACAAAAAAAAAGAATCCCAAATCACAACATGAAATCAGATATTGATAATTTTTATTGTATTAGTTAAAATACTTTACTTTGAGTACTACAAGGAAGATAAGCTAAATTGAGTCACTGGTTGAAAATGTTTATATCACTGAACTATGGCATGAAAAAGCCTTATACATGAAAATAATACATATACTGGGGAATGCCATTTGACATTTATATTCCCAATTGTTACAAATTCAAGCAAGACTGTTAAAAGTGAGGTTCTCTTGCCTGTGACTGCTCGTTACGAGTGTTTTGAGTTATGTAAAGGCACTTGTTCCATGTTCCTGGCTCCCCGGTAGAGCACCTCACTTCTCTGTGGGGTAGCCAGTACCACAAGGATTTTAAAGGATTGCCTTGTAGGAAGAATGAAACACCTTCATGTCCAAAAATCACATGTAACGCTCAGCAAGTTAAAGCCCTCTTCTCCCCTCTAGCAATCAGCTATGATACAGCTACAAGCTGGGAGTTTACTTCTGCCTTATCTCCTCCAAAAGGCCCTTCTGCAGCCTATCCTGTTACCAAGCTGCAAAGATACTAGTACATCTTTCCATAAACTGCTTTATTTGGATTTCCAGCAAAACCTTCATCTTGATAGCCCTCTATGTACCTATAAGTGATTCCAACGTGCACACATATCCTGTGTCCGAGCTGTCCAGACAGTTGGTTTCGGCGTCGTGCTTCTTTTCACCGAGATTTTAATGAATTCATAACTTTATCATGAAGGGTTATTGGCCTCAAGCTTAAAAAGGCTAATCAGTAGGCAGAGCTATGCCTTGTAAACAGCAAAAAGTGCTGGCTAACAACCATCCCAGTTCTTAACGAAATCCCAAACATATTTTCAGGTCAATGCTCTATCCATCTGTTAGTGTTGCATTCAATGTGTTCGCTATTTTGAAACTTATAAACTTGCATTTTAATATGCATGCAAACAGAAATAATTCAAGAACAGCATCATTGGGCTCTGATTTGTTGTGAAAACGTGACAACCACCATGGGGCAACAGACGGTGTAGAAGATAAGATTACTCAGACATGCCTGGTGAGTACCCTGAGAACACGTGAAATCCCAAAAGGAAGGATAGGCTGCAGATTTCATATATAGGAGCACAAAAAGAAATCTGCACTCGAGCAAAAAAGAAAATCTACACTCAAACAATTTCTTACGTAGCCTTGCATGACATGACTGCAAAGGTTTATTCACCCAATTAATCAAGACAATCCTCTTTCATAAAACTTGTTACAAGTAAAATATTCCTAAGAATTTGACTTGCTTGGTTTACTTTTTTTTACTGTGATAGGCTATTTATGAAAAAAAATTATACGCTGTATCTATATAGACCAGAAACTTCCCATACAAGCTTGATTGCTTAGATAAAATTCAAGCTGCATCCACGTGTGGTTTCTTAGATGATTCCTTTCCTATCAAAAAGGTCAGTAACTTTTTAATGTAATTCTTATTTTCTTTTTGAATAAGCCACAGTAAAACCATGTAGCCAAAAAATGCTTTATTTCACCATTAGCCATATAACCAATATGCATAAAACGGTGTCTATATTTTTGTTCAAAACAGTTCCAAACCCCAAGAAAGCTCTACTGAAAACATTAACCAACCCTTTATTCCTATAAAAATAAAAAAGAAAACTTATACATTCAAGAGGTGTCTACACTCCTAAACAATAAATTAAGCTTTGTAATATTAACATCAATTTACATTTCAAATGATTTAAAAGAAAAGTACAGTGCAGGATACAAAATGATATCTTTCCTTACCTTCCAAATACATCAAATACATTCTTTTATTCCTTTAATGCACTGGCACCTAAGATCCTAGAAGAAACTATACAGTGCTACAGGAAAAAAAAAATTGAAAAAACCTCAGCCAGAGTCCCTGAACAGATATTACCTTCCAAGATTTTGCTGACAAAACTCTCTGACAAAAACACTAACTGAACTTTTATGAAAATACAAACTTAGTGACTAGAATAGTGAAATCTACTTCAAAACCTGCAAAAAAACTCAAACAACTTCGGCTTTCCCAACTGTTATGCAATTTATTCCAGTACGATAAACACATTTCCATATCAGTTGTAACCAAGGTCAGTTTTAACCAATATATCATTTGTGAGAATGAATGGCAGGCAGATTTTTAAAGCTTTTATAGGACTGACCCCATTATATACCTTGTATCGCTCTATTAAGGTTACGCAATGAAGTGTGAAAACCTAAATAAATTATGTTTAGTGCTCACTGCACAGGTCACTGGAATGTAAGCACTGATACTTGCCATTTATTTTGCAAAACCTGGATTAGAAAGAGATTTACATTTGAGTGCATATACTAATTCCTCACCTAATTTCTACAGACAGTAATTTAATTCTTCTAAACCCCGAATTTTCAATCATGTATGCAAAGCTCTGAATTAGAAGGGCACTGATCAGGACTAACCCAAGTGCTGCCACACTCACCTGCTGCTCAACTGAAGCAAATTAAGCCCACTGCAATTAACACTCCTGGACTGAGCTTTTTTTTTGGAATGGAGTGCTTCCATATTCCTGTAATCTCACACACACTAGACTGCTCAGGTTAGATAATACAAGTACAACCCACTAAGATCAATACAGCCTGTGGATTTACTGTGCAGGATTTCAGTCTCTTCCCTAAGGAAGGCAGCCCCTTCTCCTTACTCCTGAATCATGATTGCAACCAGCCCTTTGCAAGAAAGTTGACAATTAATCAGGCACTTGGGCTGATGATGCACTTTCTGTGCTGTAGCGGCAATACTGCACACTAGCTGAGAGACAATTTGCTTTATGACTAGGTAAGATGCACCCACATCTACGAAGGTACTTCTAGCAGCTAACCATTTTATTTTTGCAGAAAAACTAATTTTTTTTGTCCTTGTAAAAGGTATGTTTTGTACAGAATCTGGTAAATAGACATTCCTTACTTGAAATTTTTTTTTTTAAAGCATAAATTCTAGGTTGGTGCAAGATGACTTCCTGATGCTTGGGAGAGCAAGCTCCAAAGACTATTTACAAAGTGTTTATTCTGCAAAAGGCTGATAGAAATATGATGCTACTCTGGCTTAAGTTGGTAAGTGATGTTAGGTAAGGGGTTTAACAGCTCTAACAAAGCATCTGATTCCTCTTAAGCATGCGGGGCAACCTCACCTGTTACCCAGCCACAGCTGGGTTTCATTTATGTCTCAGAAAAAGACATCAAATGAAAACAGCCAGAATAGTTTTTAAGAGGAAAATATTTAAGAAGTTTTTTTAATGTTACTTAAGAGCATAAACCAGTAGATGAGGAAAATGTTCCACTTAAAATTATTTTCTAGGTGGGTTTGACAAAAATTAAATCCCATGGCAAACAGTATGGCTCTTTACTAAAGAAACTGCTCCAAGAGAAATGATGTACTTAAAACACAGAAGTGTTCTGCAAGGGGAAAAAACCCCATATATTTCCCACTCCTACTTTATCTGTTAAAAGCACTTTCATGTTCACAATGTTTGATATTTTTTTCTTTTAATATTTAAATTAAACCCAGGTCTTATCTGCCCTGAACAAAACATTTCCCACATGCTTTTCCATACATCTTTATGTTTTCTACTACTGCTAGCAGCACTGTTTAAATTCCTCAGAAAGGAGATCAGTTGAGACTGGTCTGAACACCACACTGCCCCTTCAGCAGGTGAAAAAAACCATCCTTTCTTAAGCAACAGTAGCATCACTTTGCCTGTCTGAGACAAAGCCAGTTTTACAGCTGTGAGAAACCTCAAAGTTATTCTATAAGGCAAAACAACGGCATTTCAGGAAACAAAATCATGAGAGCCAAGTAAACAGAAGTTGAACAGTTAACAGTAAATTGAAAAGTTTCACTAATGTCTATTAAAATCAATGCTTTAGTATTTTAAATACAACTTTAATTAAAAGTTAACCTGCACCTAAGACCAAAACAACACACAAATTAAGACTCTTATCCGAGTAGTCTGCAAGCAAATTAGGAGAGTCAATAAACCCACATTCTACTTTCCATTCCCATAGCCCCCTCTTGAGATGAATTTGTCTTAAAAAAAAAAATAAAAACAATATTTCCTGGTCTCCTACAGTCCACACAATTTGTTTTCTTCATAATATTATTGATCTTCAACATTTGCTCTTTATATGAACAGTAAGAACGCTACTGTCACAGAGTTAGTCTGAGCTGAAAAATGGTTAAATCTATCAGTATTATGTGCTACTTCTTCCTTTTGATTCAGAGAAACTTACTTTTTTCTTTAGAATGACAGGCTTCAGTGATTGTAGATGCTATTGTTTGAAGCTTGTATAGTGTTAAAGTACACTAAAACTAAATCATATTGCATTAGACTGGTATATTTAAACTGTTAATGTAAACTATGGCTAAAACAGACAGTCATTTGAGATGGCTTAGCACTATCAGTGCCAGAACTTAAATGCAGGGAACCCATATAATCAAAGCATTGTTTTATATAATGAATTAATCATTCACTTGGCTTTCAAATACCTTTCAACAAAATATTTAATGAAAGCTTTACCTTCTACATAGCTTCAATTAATAAATGCTTTTAACCAAGTAGACTGGTTGCATGTTACTAATCAAAATATGAGCATTTCCCAGCACATGTTCTCTGGAAAGGCTGAAAGAGTAAAATAAACTTACACTTAAATACTGCATTTCAGGATAGAAAAATAAAGCCGTTATCAGTGAAATACCTATGTTTAAATTATAATTGACTGAATATGAACCATGTGTGTCTATTTTCAACATTTTTGCATTCAGTCTGACACAAAAATACTGTCTACAGGGAAGAGCTTTTTTGTAAAACAGTATCATACTATACTTGTAATAAAGCCAATGCATAGTTCATTAGATAGTTCAGAACTAGAGTTCTTCTGAAATACATATATATTTAACCAAGTACTGCACAGTAGAAAATACGAGGGAGAAAAGAAAAACCAACAGTTAAAAAATTGAGTGTATATGAAGACTTATTGCCGAATTCATGGGTAGATTTTGACTGCATATAATTTAGTATCAACACCTAAAAGACAGGATAATTAAAAGCAAACCCCTAGGTTACAATTTTTTTTGTTTTTCTGCAAAACACCACCACTCTTCAAGGTTTGGTTGTATTTTAATGATTTGTATTTCATACATCCGGTTACACAAAAGGCATTTATGGTTTAGGGCACTGTTTTTCTTACTTTTAATAAATAGCAAGACCTGTCCCTTTCACCTCTGTCTCAGAAGGGTTCCCCTGTGAGATTTCTGAAGACACGCTGAATAGGCAGTTTAGTTACTTCCATATCAAATATAAAGCCACTAAGTTAAAATTTGTTTAATTCTGTAGAAATAAATGTTAGTGTATTTCACAGTGATGAAAACCTCACAGGTTTATTGCTCCCTCTTCATCCAACACCACACCAGACATTTTGAATACTTATTTTCATGATCATGCCAGCACAGGAGAAATCGAGGTTAAACTGTTTAAGAAGGTTATACAGAATCTTGTCTTCACAGCATTTTCTGCCATTTGCCAATTGCTTGAAAATTAAAAACTTTGTGGTCATGAGTTTTAACTCCCACCAAAATCCCCCCAAGCTGATCAATTAAATCTATGTCTTCGTGATTTCTTAACTTTTGTGAAAACAAAAGCTGGTGTTTAGATGTTTTCATAATTATGCTTCCATTGCAAGATGAGATCTAAGGCATACTTCATTCAGTGCAAAGCCATCACACACTACAGAGAGAAGACAAAACCCCTTCAGTTCTCTCCTATCGACCCCACAGGTACACGTGCAAAACCCAGCAAGACTGAAATAAAGACGGACACAATATACAAGATACTTGTGTAGTTACTATTTCCTCTAAGGTATTTAAAAAAAAAAAACAACCAACTTATAGAGATTACTATTTATATAGCTTTGAGTATTCTCTCTGTGACCAGCAATTTCCAACAAGTTTTTAAAATCCAAGAGCTCCCCAATGGTATTACCAAACCCATCCAAGTTTACCAGAACAAGAGCAGCATTTGTCGTCACAATATGACAGTCATCATTTAAATGCACATATACTAACCTAAGTCAAGTCTATACCATGTATCTTGAGACTGGAGTTATATGAGGAATATATTTACAGTGCTTTGGTAAGTACATATTAAACATGAAGAAACATAAATAGCAATTGGATTATAGGAACAACCTTGAACACAAAGAAACCGTGAGTACTTCCATGAAAGACACGGATGTCACAAAGATGCTGTAAATATTTTCTTACAATTTATTTTCTTGCCTTTTTTCACTTCTTGACAAACTATTAAATGCAAGTCATGCTAACTGCAATGGTTGACTCTGAGACCTGGGCACAGGAAAACTTAAAAAAAAAAAAAAAAAAAGGAGATGTTTTAACAGACAAGCACACACATAACAAAGAGGAGACCTTTGTTACCCTTCCAGGAGACATACATTCTTTACTGCCCACTACTTCTTTCATAGGAAAGAGCCATTAGATTTCCTCACTGATCAATATTCTACCAGTAGCAAGCAGCCTGCACTTGTGCAACACTTTTCCACATGGATTTTTCAAAGAAGCTTCCCAAGTAATATGTGCATATCCACTATCATTTTACATTTGGATTCACAGACAGATTGAGCTACCTGATGCAATTTAGCAAGATAAGAGTGAACCAGAGGTAAGGTCTTTTGCCTTCTAATCTATGCCCAATCAAGCAAGATGACATCCAAAATATTACAAAAAACTTCAGTCGAAGTGAAATTTGGAATGCAGTATATAAAGATGAGCACAAACCTATTCACCCTTCAACCTAACAAAGCCAAGAAGGTTTCCATGCTGCCAATTACTCTGCACATCCCAATTAAAACTCTTTTGATCAATGAATAGTAACCAGGTATCTTCTTCAGCTATAGTTAATAATGTAATCTTGGAGAAAGGACCAAGCCTACAAAAGACAAGTCAGCAATTTAGCTCATTCTACATGCACTTTATAGTTATCTCCTGGGGAAAAAACCCATAATCTTCCAGTAACATGAGAGATGCATATTGTACAGCTGTGATAGTTTCTATAATGAAACTCCAGCTATAAATGATAATATCCATAATACAAACCATAATTCTAAAATACATCTGAATATGTGTGTGCATATATATCTCTCTGAAAAAAAAATTATCTAATTTTCTCTCTTATACGTATAAACATCTGGCTAATATGCCCCATAAAAATTTTTCCTTATTTAGGACTAATTTTTTAAATAACAGAGTTTTAAACAGTCCCTTAGAATATTTCTTAAACACTATTAAAAAATTAATAACTATCTCAAGTTAATCAAAAAGCACACACAAAATAATTTAACATTATACAAATGTGGTTATACTGTTCAAAAAGTCCAATTCTCCCACGTGAAATGAAACAGAGACCAGTGTACCTTAGGGTGAATTATTCATCAATGTACAAATTCATTCTCTCTTCCCACGTAAATCTTCAGGTGAATTTAACTGCATTTCTGTATAAGCAAGAAACACAGTAAATTTGCAGAACTCTTGCAAGAGGGAGTCGTGTTTTGCTTGATAAGAGCGCTCTTGCTCGAGGGCAGCAAGTCAACATTTTATCACCATCTGAACACCAGCAACACCTGTGCCCTTGTAAGCTTCACACCCTGAAATAGCAGCAACATATTTGATGGGTTCAGTAGTAATTTTTCTTCCAGTATTGGATTAGACTACTTTGCATATACAGTAAGTCAAAAGTCTAGTACTTGTGTGCAACATTAATCCACGTTTACATCTGAGAACTCATAAATACACATGGAAACAAACATGACAGAGAATTAAACCTCGTTTTAAGTTAAAATTTTTTCAGTCCACATATAGAAACAGCAGTGAAAAGTATAAAGGAGATGGACAGCAGAAAGAGAAGAAAAGGAGTGGAATAACTAAAACTATAAGAAGTAGGTCACTGTCAAAAGGGCAAGTTGCAACTAAAATTGATTAACAGAAGATGTAGACTGTACCATCTGCATAAATGCCTAAATGCAGCATTATTTTCACATCACATACAGTAGATGTGATTTCTAAGCAGCATATTATAACAGCTGGCATACTCACTAATAGATTCACGGTAACTGAATACTAAATTTCTCCAGCTCAATGTGCAGTGCATTAGCCTTTAAAGCTCTTCATCATCCTTTTAGTCAAGGTTACATTTCCATGGATATTTAGTATCCCAATAAGAAAGTTACAAATATTCACCTTCAATGAACTTTCACACAATACAAATATATTAAATAACTTCTTAAGCTGAATAATTTCAATAATAGGAGTTTTCTTTTTTCTATTTCAAAGGAAACACAAGGAACTTTGTAACTTCCTAAGTAAAGGGTGTTTTAAGGCAGTAAAAGATATGTTAAGGTTTCCACGATTGTTTATGGTTGTCGGTGTGAATAAAGCACATTACACACAATTGCTGTCATATATTCATCTACGTGACTTTGTTATACTGTACATGATTTAGCAATCTTCTTGATAAATTTAAAGTGCCACAGTTCAAATGTGCTCATCTGTCTTTTCATGGGCTTCTAGTCCATTCTAGTTCCTTTCAGAAACGAGCCCTTGCTTTACTTAAAGAGTAGTTTTTAAGTGAAAAAAGAACTCATTCTTCACTGCTGTGCTAACTGGAATCCAGTGGTCGAACCAATCCTTCTTTGTAAACACGAAGAATAGCTTCACAAACAAATTTGTATTGACTCTGTGTAGGAAAGAAAACACAAAAACATTTATGGATGTTCAGTTAAACTGCTGATTATACATTACTATTGAATAGGACTAACAGTCCCACGGCTTCCTTTTTTCCTGAGCAATGACAGGAGAGGAGATACAAGGATGGGAGGAGAAAACCCTACTCTCCTGTCTGTGTTCACAGTAAACAAAGCTGACATTTACTCTTCCTTGAAGGATAAGCATTAAAAATCACACACCAAGGAAAATACAGTTCCCAAAATTAAAAGAATACGTGCTTAATTTTCAGAGAATACGAATTATTTGTAAAAACTATGTGTGACTTTCTGACTAAGTTTAACTTGATATTTACCTTCTTTAGACATCTCATCTATTTTGGGGATTTTTTGCTAGTTATCTGATTATTAGGAGCATTCTGAACTTGCCAATCCTGCAGTTACAAATTACTGGGCACGTTTAATTTACATGACCAACACCGCATTTAAAGTTGCCATATAGCATCTATAGGTGCAACTACCTAATTGAAACCCTTTTTTTTTTTTTCCCAAACCACCTACAATACTGCAGAAGGAGTCACTTTATTTTCAGTTTTTGATCAGACCATATATCTCCTTTTGGAACAGAAGGGGATCAAAGCCTTTCAAATTAATATCTTTGAAGATCAGCAGCCACATTAACTCTTCTCTCATCCAACATTTTGATCTTAATTAGATCTTAGTGTCTTCACAAATTAAGAGTTTCTTTTCTGCATTATACTATTACAAAGACTAGTTCCTCCACGACCTTGCAATGTAACTATTTGTTAAAAACAATTGGCTTGTAAGCCTCTTCCTAAAAAGTGATACAAGGAGACATTACCAATAGAACTAGTGCAGAACTAAAAATCCAGCTAGACTGAAGAAATTTTTATGACTAACACAATCCTGAGAACACAAGATGATTGAAATTTAAAAGAACTGGCAAAGATCATGGCATCTTCACTTCTGTGAAAGTACTATTGTCAAAACCCCCAAATGAACCCTTTTCTTCAAAGTTCCGTGTCATATATTCAGAGAAGCACAGCTTCACATTTTTTACATCCCTTTTTCCATCTCTGAAATGTTCTCCCAGCTGCCCTTGTACTGTCAGCTCCCATCAACTCTTCAGAAGCATCTGGAAACATTCTCCCACTATCTCTAAAAGGGCAGGGCTAAAAGATAAAATCTGGACTATGAAGGACCTTAGGCTGCCTTTAAATACCAGCAGTTAGGAATGTTATTCTTGTCCATAACGTAACACATTTTCTTTTAAGTACAGAAAAACTTAAGGAAAACAGGAAGGTGGAAATGAGTTTTCTGCATCTCGATTTTCCTGGCTTTTCTTTCAACCTTTCAGTCAATTACTCCCACCTTCAATATCATTTTGTTCTTATTTCTTAATTACCTTGACTTTTCTCTTCATTGTTATTGTCATTTCCACATTTCTACTGCCTGAACAAGCCAGGTGTGGTATTTAGCTCTCTGTTCAATACTTCTGTTAACTTGTGTGATCAAGTTACTGAACAAATAAAAGAATGAGCACTTCAGCATTGCTTCCTCTGACTCAATCTCTGACTACTTGTTTTCTTTGCTCTTATCTGTTGCATGTATTCTTACTGCTCACTCAGCTGGTAGCTATCTCTATCATGCACATCCTAAGCACTGTATTCTGCATTGTTTAGATAGCTAATTTCTTTATTGGAAGATAACGGTTAATCTCTCTTTTTTTAATGAAAAGCCATACAGTTACACCAACGTTGTTATAAACCAACTTTGGTTGAAGTTTTCTTTTTTCGCTGCTCCTGGTAACCAAACTACTGGTCTTTGAGAAACTACAGCTTTCACATGACTAACAACAGACACTAAACTGACCAGATAATAGCTCTGATGGGTCCATTCTTACTGAGTATGCTCTGTCTGATATTAACTCACAACATGCATCTGGCAAATTGTATCACCTTAGAATTGAAGCACACACACAATCCCCACAGGGCAGCTGAACGTGCTTTAGGCAAGGCTATTAAAACTGAACAAGCCCTTTATTACAACTGAATAATCTCTAACAGCTTCTCCCAGAAACCCAAAGCGAGATACCAAACATGAGCAGTGAGGCTAGCTGGAATGCAGGCATGAGAATGTGATAGAGCACCCAGGATAGATCGAAATATTAACATGCAGCTCTCTGGTATTCCGTTTTCTCACAGCTGAGTGCCTGCTTCTGTGTCTCATTTACAGCACAGTATGCCAATTTTGCTCACTGGCTTTTCACAACAGTATCTGCCTACTTCAGAAGTAACAAGTGAATTTAGTTTCACAGTATTGCTGCTACAGATCATCCCTCTCCTGATTGTGCTGACAGAAAACTGAGTAACACAGCAAGCGAGGTAAAGAATCCTATTTTAGATATTTTTTTTCCACAGCGGGGGTCTGACTGTAGCTGTATTTATTACTATTCCCTGTATTCTTCAGTTATGTCAAAGTGTGGAATGAAAGGACAATTTTGGCTGATTCCCCTTGTAACAAAAGAGACTTGGTCTTCTGGCAAGCTGAAGTTTACTTCAGGTTTTTACACCTGATTCTCAAGAAGAGGACCACCTCTAGAACACTGAAGCTTCAACTTGCTTCAGTAATTTTAGAAACTGAGCGGTGTAGACAGGTGCAACTCCAGAAGTTAACACTCAGCTTCCTTAAACTTGAAGCTAGTGTTCTTCATCTCATGACAACCTTTATCATCAGCTCAGCTTCCACTTCAGCAAGGAACAGGCAGGGGACCCTTCAAACAACTCCCTTGTCAACCATACAGATACAGTCCCCACTCTCTTCCAGAGAGTGCACTCCTGCTGCAATGAACACGAGTCCCAGTAGCACGAACAGACAAGCTCTGCTCACCGAGCACTTGATTGGTACACAGAGAGCTGGAGATCTTGACACTTTTATGCCCTTTGATGATGCAAGATTTCCCCCACATCTAGTCATAATGCTAGTTCCTGTAGTCATTAACCTGCTAATGAATAGAATTTGTCTTCTTAAATTTATTTTTCTGTGATCAAATGGATTTTATTTCAATGCATCTCAGGCATTTTCTTTGGAAGATGAGACAGAAATGCCCAATTTAACTGTTGTCTTTCTGTGTCTAAACCCCCTTACTTTCATTTCTCATACCGCATTTAGCTCTCCAAGATAATCCACACTTAGAATTTTTGTCATCCAGCCTCTCCTAAAGAAAGAACAATCTCTCATCCTTCATCCTTGGTCTCTAATGTCAATATGTTAATTTCCAAAGCTGACACAAGATTGCCCTCATGAACTCAAGTTGTCTTTAAGGCACTTTCATGTTAAAATCACCATCTACTTTCATGTTTCAGTTACTGACGCTACACAACTTGCCCTTTGTTTTTTCAAACTGAGTAGTGGCAAAATTTTAAAAAATCCATATGTTCTTATAGAATTTCTACTCTAAAGTGGCCTATTAAAAAGTCACTTCCCACTTTTCAAACCAGGCCACAAACACTTTGATTGTGCCTTCAACTTAATAACTTCCTATAATGCTCTGTACTAGAATGAAAAGCAAAAATTTATTCTAGCTTCTTGCAGAGAATTTAGACAAAGGACAATGAACAGATGATCGGTACAAGTCTGACTGGGCATTCTAACTACTTGCAAGGTATAGAAATCAATCATCTTTTCATGGCGAGGTAAGAAATATTTACAAAATAGATAAATACATAGCTCACTAGCAAAGCAGCCTCTGCCACCATGCTACATTATGCTAAATTTATGAAGTTTGAAATATAATGGCAACTGAAGATTCAGACTATTAGATGCTTTAAAAAAATGTTGGACCTGTTTTATAACTTGACAAGTGCAGTATATATACAGAAAATGATGCTTCCTCTCCATCACTTACTGATGTTTGCACCATCATAGCTCGTTGGTCTCGCATTTTCCGTACAATATCCAGTGGATAAACAGGTTGGTTCCTTTCAATTAAGCACATGGCTGTTTCCATAGTGACCAACACACCAGTGCGACCAATTCCTGCGCTGTGAAATGCAACAGGAAAATAGACTATAAAATTAGATTTTTGCAATGCACCGGATTCATATCACAGTCTTAATAGCAGGATTCTAAACAGTCTTGGAAATTACAGGAAGACCCTAGTAAAATTCAAAGAGAATGCAAAGTTTATTTTTACAGCAACTTCAGTAATATTTTCTGGCAATTACTAAAAAGAAAAGATTTTTTAATATAAATAAAACTAAAACCTCACCTAAAGTAAATGCATTTTTAAACTATTTTAACTGCTCAAACTGTACTGGTTTGGTATTTCTGTCTTAAAAAAGGTAAGATCTAATTGACTGCTTTTATGACACACGCACTTGAACAGCAGGAAAAGAATTTTTGCAGTACCATTCAAAATGAGATTACAACAGTGGTAGAGGATAAAAACCAGAGAACAAATTAAATTGCAGCTTATCAGGTCTGTGATAATTATGTGACTAAGCCATTTCACCAAAAGGTTGCAGAAGAAAAGGAGACAAAGTAAACTTGTCCTTTAGATATAACATCAATATTTCCATCTTCAGCAGTAAATGCTCATACTGCACAGTTTAACATTTTCATCTAATTCAAGGAATCTCCTGTCTTGCTGACAAACTTTTCCCATCAAATGCTTATTCTAAGGCTGAAGCAGATCTATAATCAGTTTTAAAACACAAGTACCTGCAGTGAACAAGAACTGGCTCATTCTTTACTCTCTTTGGCCTCATACAGGTCACAAACTCCAAGAAGTCCATGGAGTCATCAGGAACGCCATGATCAGGCCAAGCTACGTACTGGAGATGGGTGACGGTGTGTTGTTGTTCTGTCTAAAATACAATAAAGTTTTCAAAAAATGTCCAGTGTTATGACTCCTATATTAATGCTTACTAGATATAAGTAAAATTTTTCACAGCAAGTGTTTTCTGCAGATGTGGTAAGAGGTGGATGGTGTAGAAAACATTTGTGATTTTAAAATTCAGTGTGAAGTATGGACACGTAATTCCTGGAAAGAATTCACAAGGCATAACATTTTCTAAACAAATGAGGTACCAAGTTTAACTTCTGTGATCTAAGCATTTTAATTTTTTTGATTTATTGACTGTTGACCTATTATACTTTGACATCACTGATTCACCTGAGGTAAAATGCTACAAGACTCAAGCATAATAAAACTAAACAATAGTTTGAAAGTTTTGGAACTAGTTAGAAAAAACAACTGAGAACAGCATAATTATTGAGAACAATACCAATATAACAGGGGTTTAGGTCTATACAATCTATTGTCAATATGTCTGTGCACACTTACAATTCAGGTATAATAAAGTTGCCTGCAACACTTGCTAAATCTGGTTTCAGTTAGAAAACAATATATATATATATCTCATTCATACATACATGCTCATTGTACATATATGAATGACATCTGTACGATCCACAGGAGGATACTTTTCTGTATGGAGGCAATATAATTAGTTAAAAGATTCTGTTGTACAAAGGGTTCTTTTTTTGAATCAATTATACATAAAAACCCCAGGGTTTTACAGAAGTTCTTTCAGTTTAGCTTTTTGTTAACTTTGATTATGAAATCACTCAATCATCTTTGCATTCAGATTGGGCTCAACTGATATGTAACAAATGTAACTAATGATTAGGGTGGGAAGGAAAAGATCTAAGATGTTCGTGAGCTCTGCTGCATCACGCAGCAAGGATCTCACTCTTTACAAACTGAGACAACTCTTCATGTTCCTTTATTCCTTCCACCCATTTTGCAGTAGTTAAGCTGTTGCCTGCATTTAATTTATGTCCATTACCAGACTTAACATTTGATACACTACTGAAATAAAACTCTCCTTTATCACTGGATTAGTCTATAAAAGCTGGCCTTTCCCTAGTGGTCCACACAGGAATGTTTTTGTGATGCTAGTGACTTTTGTGATGTTAGTGACTTTTCCCTTTTCTCTTACGCTCACAACTGCTGAAATATAGGACGTGTTTTAAGTATCTTCAACTGCTTGTTTTCCTCTCCTGCTTGTGGATGTTCCACTCCCAGGGAACAAGCTAGTAGGACACAAAAGATGGAATAAATACTACCTATGTACTACGCAGAGTCTTAGAAAATACACTTATTCCTGTCAAAGCAATTGCAGAAATTTACAACTGCCCACAGAGACAAAAACAAAAACGACACAGCTCATACTTTGCTTCTTAAAAGCAGAGCCTGAGCAATCAACAATTAAAAGGTCCAGCATAAGGCCCACGTGGACAATGTAATTTAAAATAAATGACCAGGCTCACTGTAATACAAATTGCACTGGGATCCATCATCCATGTCATCAAAAGATGCACAATGACCAGGATCTTTGCAAGAAAAAACGTGCATGGCCTTTTGCTACCCAGCTCTACTGAGTAGAAAAAGCTGACCTTGATCAAATGATTACCATTCGCATTTTTCTGAAATGCCACAGATTGAAAAAAAATACAAAAACACGTCTAGAAAATATCATTAAAAAGTCCTTCTTTGAAAATCTGCACGTTTAATCAGAACTTCTTCGAAAGGGAAATGAGATAAAGCAGCAATTACATGTAACAGTTTGAGCTGATTCTCTTAAATCTCAGACGTTTGAATTACAGCACCCTGGTGAAACAAAGACTTGATTAATATGAAAATTATCCAAGAGTGACTATCCAGTTGCCTTCCATGTGCTTCGAGAACTTAAAGCTACACAACATGGATAAGTGCCAGTGGCACACCTGAGAAACACTGACAGTGATCTGTAGAAGCAAGAAGTCATTTTACAAGCTCAGAATAAAGGATAGAGCTAACTTAATTTTCACTTATCAGTACTTCAGGCTCAAATACAGTGAGCTGCATTTAGTTAAATAGTTTACGGACATTAGGTACAAAAAGCATGTTACATAAGACTTATCCAGAGTGAGAATACACTAAGAACATGCACTTAGTCCTCAGAGCTGCTGCTTTTGGTGTAAGCATCTTCAATTTCTGTTACGTGCCCTAATCATCCTTAGAGAACAATATAGGTGTTTGTTAATTACTCCAGGTATGCCTCAAGCTTCAGTGCAGCCTTCTTATTATTTGTGCTTTAACATGATCAGTTTCGACTCTTTTGTTGAGCTCTTCTGAGACGATTCAAAATGCTGAAACTTGACGATTCTGTCACTTGCTTTTCAAAATGCACAAAGATTTTAAAACACTTTGTTTTATTAGCAATTTAAACCTAATGTAAACAGTAAATATATTCATTTATGTTAGAATTAGTTTTTCAATGTCTAAGCTTTTATGTCTCATGCAGAAAATATCAAAGCAGTACTCTGATGAAGTCTATATTTTTTAAAGCTATCTTTAGCAGGGTTTTTGGCTTTTTAAAAAACATAATATCTTCGAGTCTAGTAAAAGTCAGTTTTTAAATACAGAAAATGTCAGCCAAACAACATCCCACATAGAAATAACTTACATTAAAAGATCATCACAGTTAGTAAAATCTAGCACTTATACATGAAAAAAATGATAGAACTGTAGTTACTGGTTCCATAGTTAATCCTACAGTACATGTTCTGTTAGCAATACTTATTTTTAAACACTATTCCTCCCAGATCTTGCTCCTTTGTACAAACCTGGTAATGGAAAACAAGAGGTAACTTCTCATTACACTCAAGTTATTCATCAAACGACTATTCTCTGTAACTCAGTTTAAGTATTTTTCACAATTTTTTCTTTTTGCACTGAGGTTTTCAATGACAGTCATCCTAATGGCTGATAAATGTATAATTTTTCTTCATAAAAATCTGGCTTTATTAGTCCTGTTTTATGAGTCTTAGAGAAAGCGAGACAGCAAGAGCTGCTTATGGCTTGGTTGCTATTTTTGCTTAACTTGACCTTGTACACCTTGCTGTTCCAAAATTATTTAACGGGTTTTTTTGCATTCATGTGGACTGATTTCAACGGAATTCATGTATTTGGTATTTCTCCAAGTCCGTTTAAAAATTATGGATTCAAAAAAATTAGCCCAAACAACAGACTCCAGCGACACGTCAGGATTATGTAATTTGCCCAGTTTATGGTCAGCCCTTTGGCCAGCATTTAGCTTCCTCACAGTGTTGATCCACATTTACTTACTAAGGAGTTACAGAGGTCTAAGACATCGTGTTTGTCCCCAGCTGTTTGTTGTTGTGCTTCTGATCATGGTTACTGTCATTACAGTGAAGTCGTTCAGCAAAAAAATCTCTGACAAAACTATGTACTGGTCCCCACCCCTCCTGGGCAAATTCAAGGTATGTAACTGCAGCAGCAGCTTCACTGTGGTTAAGCTAACATCCTAGATTTTGCTCAGAAGCACGTGATCTTTTCCAGTGAGTCTGTCATTGGGGCTGAAACGCTTGACAAAGAATAGGGCTGGTCACAGGTAATGCTTCAAATGGCTGCCTTAACACTTGCGATACAGCCGTACCGTCAAGACCTTCAGCCACAAAAATATCCATTTTTCATCCTTCTGCAGTTTGCAGCCTTGCTTACTATCATTACATCAAAAGGCAAACTTCCTTTTTTTCATTCTCCTTAAATGACAGACTCTCCCTGATTAATAAAAGATTTGTGCTCTTCAGAAAATCAACACACAGAGCTTAGAATCATGATACTCATATAAAAGAAGGAAATTTAAACTTGAAATGTCAACCTTAATTCTTACTTATGTTAAAAACCAAGCAATTGATTTCGCATTTCAATGTTTCAGTTAATGTCCTTTTTTGCAGAGGTTATAACATAATCTTCAATAATGAGAGAAAAAAAATCACAATGTAGAACTACATTAACCCTGAAATGGTCTTTTTATCTTCCAAGCAGGAAAAGGTGTGCTCTTTGCCAGTGAGCTTCACAAACATACCTGGAAAGCTGAGTCTGAATGATTGGGGTTAAAGCCCAGTTTCTAAAGAGCAGATGCTCTGGCAAGTGGCATTTGGCATTTCTTGGACAACTGTCCACACATCATTATGCTGCTGTACACACTTGCCATAACATTTCTAACTTTTGTTCTTTGGCTGTTTATGATTCAAAACCAGTGAGATTTAATGGCCAATCATACATTGCAAGGCATTTATGTTAAAGGAAACTGAATGAAAATTTGTTTCAGGCTTCTTATGCTATTTTGTCAAGGATTATAAGGAAATATGTATCTTGATTTACAAAATAGTGCACTGTGATGAACTCTGCACTCACACTACATGATTTCTTTCCTTTGCTCTGTTTGTTCTGGTCCCCAAAGTGTTCTGAAGCTTTTTTTAAAATATAAAAAGCCTCAACCAACCTCAAAAAACCCCAAACTTAGTGCTACAGTACAGCTTTCAATCTTAGTCTTGAAAAGAAAAGGCAGGAAATTAAATCTTTCTTCATTTTATGAGACTTAGAAAGGTTACAAATAAATAACATGAGTGACAAGGACTAAAATATTGGGTACATATAGTTGCAGTACTACATTTATGAGGTTAATCTCTTCTGTGCTGACATTCAAGTTTATCACTTACAGATTAATTGGCCAAAATACAGAAACAAATATCATGCTGCTCCCTGACTGGGTGGTTTCTCATAGCTAGAAACAGAAGTACTGTAAACTGTCTTAACTGAAAGACCTTTAAGTACTGACATCTGACATCTCACATCTTTATGACTGCAAAGGAAAACTTAATCACGTTAAAACAAATTTGGATGCACTGTCAAGTGAGAGAATGTCAAGATACAAATGTATGAGACTAAAAGATTGGTCATCTTGCTGTAAGAACATCGATTAAGTGTTATATTTTAAAACAGATATTGCCTTTTTCTTGCTTACTACTTACTATTACTACTAGCAATTCTGGTAACAGTAAAAGCTACTTAACTATATAGATGTTTAAAAGACTGACTACAAATTAGCCTTTGGTCAGTATACAGTGATTTCTTACATATCTTATGATAGCACAAACCCTTCATCTTTTTAGAAAATACCTGTGGCCATAGAATTTTGAAAGAGAGATGAATAAGAGAAACATATAAGAAATTCAGGTCAACTTAGAAACAAAAACCAAACTTCAGCCCCTGTAATTCAGGTTGTGGTAAGTCTAGATGCGACCTGAACACAAATTTCACAACAAAAGATAACATGCTGTATTTTGCCTTCTCTTTGCTTTCTAACTCCCTAGACATTACATTAAAGTATTAGGAGCTATGAAATATATGTATCTTTCAAAAATTGAGCACATTTCAGTTGAGATACATGTAGATTTTTTTCTTTTTTAAAATCTGACTAAAGACAATGAAAAGGAACTGGTGAGATTCTGCATCTTCTCTCCCAACATTATTACGCTTCACTTCTTTATTAGCTGTTCTAGCTGCATGTGCCATTAACCAACTGACCCATACTTCATCCTTGAAAGAGCAGAGTAACTTAGGAAAAAACTCTCATTATAAATCAAAGTACTTGTGAAGAGTCAGTGATTGCAAAACTGTTTAGAGAAAAGCACTAAACTTCCTTATGATGCTTATTGCAGTACCTGTACAGCATAATGTATTATAGAACTTCAAAAAATGTGTCTTTGAAGAAGCTCTAAAGAAATAATCATACCATGTTGATCCATATAATCTACACATATTCTATTTTAAAAAATGTGTGTGTGTGTATATAGACACACATGTATATCCACACACAGAGATATACACTGCCAAACTCAAAGTCTTTATCTACCCATCTATAAATGTATTCATTCAGCTTGTTTGGGGATAATTAAAGGCGAGGGGCATTTACCTCAATGTTTGTAACGACCATTTCTCTGATGACATAGGCAATCGTGCAGTCTTCAGAGTGGCACCTGACACGGAAGCAGCCATATTCCATTACATCTGGTGGATCAGGCCAATACTGATGACATTTGGTCTATAAAGAAAATTAGGCACACGTCAAAGCTATTGTATACAAGCCCTCTTGTTTCCAGCCTTCCCTTCTATGTTGCGGTTCAGGGAATTATAGGAGAGGTACAAAATCTCTTCTGGTTTGTTGCTGCAATTTTTTTTTCACCCAAATTGAAAAATAATAGGACAAAATAGGCTAAATTCTCCACAAAATTCTGTTTTAGTGATTTATAATAAATATTCAGGTAAATTGGATGCATGATGCTTTGTCTGCTGCTTATCTGTAATTTCTAGAATGGCTTCTCAACGCATAATGTGGGAGAACAAAGATGGATTTATTCTGTCATAAGAAAAGAAGTGCAGAGGTTAAATTTGTAACTAACTTTAGCCATCTAATAGCAGGTTACAGCAAAGGCAGAGCCACACTTTCCTTGAAAGTGAACAATGAAAGGACAAGAGGCAACTGTAAAGAAGCAACAAGGGAAATTCTGACTAGATATTGGCAAAAAAATTCCAAAAAGAAGGACAAACACAGAAACAAGAAGCCCAAATGAGAATGTGGAATCTCCACCTCTGGAAATAATTACAACTTTGATGTGACACTGCAACCTGCACAAAGTTCAAAGCTGTTTTTGTCTGTAACTTTTAAATTGATACAGAGTAGCAAGAGCTGGAATTTTTTGACAAGTTAAAATTTCTTAATTTTGCCTCCAATAGGGCTCAATTTTCAGAGGCTTGAAATCCAAATTATAACCATTATACCCGAAATTTTTACTGCGGTAATTTATCTGAACTACTTTCCCCTTCAAATTTAAACCAAAATAATGTATCCATTTCTAAAAAAATGAACATGACTGTGGAGAAAAAAAAATCCTATCATACAAATCCTAAGACCATTGGAAAGAGATAGTCTGGAATGTAATACCTCCAGGGACTGGGAAAAGGTTTGGCACTTTCCAATGGGGATATACTTGACAAGAACATACATCTTTTTCTATCCCTGAAAGTTCACCAACAAACTGGGCAAATCTAAATAATTTCTAAAAGCAAACAAAACTCATAAAAATTGTCTGGTGTGCAAAGGTACCAGCAGGACGACTAGAAGCTATCAACAATTGCCTTGAAGTTTCCAACCGACTGGATGAACTTCAGACTATTACTAACCCATGTTTCTCCTCAACAGAAGGAAATGAATGCACCAATATAACCAAAAGATGAAGGGAGCATTTTTATGTCAGGTGATGTTCAATAATGTCCGCTTCTATGAGCAGCTACATAACCTGACCGTGGTTAGAACCTAATTGTTGCTTAACTGTCCTTCCTTACATCTCAATCTTTAGGCTGTTTAAGACCTCAGATGCTCACTCTCTTGCTTTCTAAAAACACTAGTTTTGACTGGGATGCCAGATAAATTTGATAGTGTAGGACATATCCCACAGGAAATACAGATAAAGGCTACAGTGAAGGCATAGAGGAGTCACCACCTTCTCCATGTCTTAAAAAATCTGTTGAGTTTTCAGCTTCTACAACTTCAAAACCAATACTTCCCATTTCATCTAAAAACTTGATCTTTAAAAGTACAAAGGACACATTAAATCAAAATACATCAGATTTTCACTGTACTACTCAAAAATTCAAGGAGAGACAGAATTTATCTAAATAGAATTAAAAGAATTATCAGAGTGATTCTAGGAAGGAACCTGAGATGTAAATAAAAATAAGCAAGCTAAATTCTAACCACCAGTAAATACCACAACGGCAGACTCCTTTTTACAGCTATACTACAGGGTTTGCTCAACCCACTCAATGCTTCCAGCCATTTGCTGAATCTTTTGGAGAGAAACTGCCACATGGAGGCTATTACACAGGGAGAAAAATGACAGCATGTAGTACCTGTCTGATCAGCACAACAGAGTGAATGCAGTGATTTCTGTTTATCAGACAGCTGGTTTGTTTGCAAAACAGCATAACAAAAAGCAAGTTGAGGACTATCTGTTCTGTCCAAGTAATTCAGAAAGCCTGGCCTTCAAAAGAACGATTCAACAGAATAATTTGGCCTTTTTCAGGGTTATTTAATCATAACAATGGAAAAAAGTTCAAAGGTACAGTACAGTTCTTCAGCATACAAAGCACCTGGGCACTTACCCGTCCTCGTTCGGTGAGAGTTGTTAACATGATGATCAGTGACAATTTGTGATCCCAGACTACTTGCCAAAAGTGTGCACATGTGTGTGGAAGAGGCCCCTGAGTAGCAATGTACCGGTTCACAATGCCAGCAGAATGAATTTCCATCTACAGAAGGAAAGAAAAATCCTATGTTAAGTTCGCTCTCACTACTCGAGTACTATTTTCACTCAGCATTTCATTCAAACAGGAAGTTTTGAGGGAAGATTAAGGCAAATAGCTAAGTAATAAAACAATCAAGACTACAATTTGTTATGTGAAAAACTTTTAATTCATTAGTTTGAAACAGATGTAAAGCACAGATTTTATAGTCCTTCACGCTGAACTATGAATAGGAGATTAATAGTGAAAATGTACTTGAAAACTTGAAACTGCAAAGCTTTCTAAATTTTCTTTAATATTTAGTAAGGAATGATGGCAGTGTATACACACCAAAGGTACAGTAGCAAAAGCTGTTTACTGCCTGATACTAAACACAAGAAGTTAATAATTGACTCTGTGATTTAGGTGCTTAGCTTATGTATCTGACACAAATATAGACACATTTTCCCTTCTTTTCCCTGACTCCCAGCCTACACTTGATTGATTAGGGAAGTCGAGGCTCTGGTTTATCTTCTGGATCCTTCATAGCACAGCTGATAGGCCCTAAGAGGTTCTAGAGGGAAAAAGGCTTAGCTTTATGGAGAGAACCTCAGCATTTGAAGTATATGGAAAAATAAAACAATTTTTACTGGTTAAAGACTCTCCCCATATCCACATGGAAGCACCCACTGTGTATTAGGATGGTCACTTGTTTCACAAGAAACAGTATGTTTTACATTATGAAACTCTGCATCTTTTACATTTACAAACCCCCAAAATTAAAAGAAAATATCCTTATTCCCCAAAAGAGCCAAATTTAGTCTGCTTTAGTAATATAGAAAGTGAGTAAATGCAGGTCTCTGTATGACTTACATTCACATAATTTGCATTAATGTAATCTTCATCTCCTTGCAATATTATCCTTGTGGCATCATCTGCGCACACACACACACACATACAAGAAAGAAGGAATAAAATTAGCAATTAAGGGACATGCTTCCCCTCTATTAAGTTAAAAAGAAACCTGAGGAATTGCAGAGACATGAACAGCAGAATACAAACCAGAATAAATTACCTTTCAGAAAATAAAATGAACAATTATATGACTTCAGTTATGTAATGAAATCTTTAATCAGCAAGTTCAATACGGCAGTTTTAAAAAGCAAAATAGGGAGAAACTGTACTTTAGACTCACAAGGTAGAACATCTTTGTATCTATTCTTGTCCATATTCTGAGGTACCTTTGCACATGTAACAGCCAATCCTGGTTTCTTTCTATAAAGTTGCTGCAAAGCAGAATGAAAAATTATAGGATTTTGAGGGATGTGATTATGCTATACACATACTAATTACATTCACACAAAAATACACGGACTGAAAAAAATTTGTTTTCTTTAATATTTTTCCTATCCTTCTGCAAAATTCACTTGAGAGGTTTTTGTATTTAACATGACAAGAATTTCTATTATTGCTAGCCCATCAGGATAGCTAGAAGAATTTCTAGGGAAAAAAACAAAAACAGCATGTGAGCGTCATTTATATAAACTGTTACTCTGCAAGTTTGCCCTTTGCTTATAAAACTGCAGACCAGAAGTACAACAGTGGTTGAGGGTGGAACAAGGGAGCAATGAATGCCATCAGAATAAAAAATAGCTGCAGACTTATTGTCTGGAAGCAACTACAACACAAAAATTTCAGAAAATCTTTTATTCTCTGGACTAAACCCATCCATTTCAATCCTGCAAGTTCCTAAAACCTCAGAACTTCAATGTATCACGATCTCTTAACATGTGACTTCTTTGCTTTTGGGCCAACCCTTTGTTGCAGACTTTATCTGAAGTAAATGTGGACATATGAAATGTGGTGTATATAGTGTGTGTATAAGCAAAATTTTGAAGTTGGTGTTAGGTTACTGGTTGGACTCTATGATCTTGGAGGTCTTTTCAAACCCTAATGATTTTTTTCTTCTAAGCACATCAAACAAGACAAAAGAAAGGTACAGAGACGAAAAAACAACAACAACAACAAAACCCCAAGAACTGTAATTACACAACTATCGCTTTTGTGTATTAGATATACATGAAAGCACCTTACAACTGAGTTATTAATCTGGCTGTGCCAGTTTTACATCCTTCACTGAACACTTACCAAAGAGCTCATTATATCCTACATGTTTAATGAAGATTTTGAATATTGTTCTATACCTAAAATGGAATGAAACAAATAGGAGGCTAAAATCCCCTACTTTCTGGCTGAGAGAAAAAGAGCAACACACAAAAATATTTATTCTACTGAGATATACTGGACCTTTTCTCTGTGTCACAGCTCACTGCATTTTTCAACTTATACAACATAAACAAGCCATGTGAGAAGGGAACTTGATAATATATGTAATAGAAAAGGTTCTATCTGTTGTAAGTCAAGTTCCACTTTACTAAAGCCAGGTTGCAATTCCTGCCTTTTTTAGGAAGACAAGGAAGAATAATTTTAAGTCAAGTAACCAGTGTCGAGCTTCATTGTTGCCTGGCAAACAGTTATTTGCTATTGACAGACTTCTTAAATTCTGATTAAATGGAGGAAGATATTCTGGAAAAAACTTGATTATTCACAGTCTACTGGCTAATTATTTACTATTTTACTAAAGTGAATGGAGAGTTTGAGAGTCACCAAAGCTGATGAGGAGACACTGCAATTGCCTCTGCTTCTGAAGATCACCAAAAAATCAACTCAAAGCAAGAAGGCCACTAAGCTGTCCCTTAGTTTATTAGATTTCAAAAAGGTTTTGTGCTTTTTCTGTAATATCCTTTTATTAAGAGTGCCATAAAAAAACGGTAAAATATAGGATCAAATATTCTATGAATATCATAATATCGTATATCAGAACATCATGAAGAATCAAATGTCCTATGAATACCATAATATTATATATCAGAATATCATAAAGGATCAAATATCCTATGAAGTTCACTACAGGAAATTTGTGCACAAATTTAGTCAACAAATTTGACAATTAAGAAAGTATTGAAAGGTCAGTTCATATTTTTGAGCTACCGCTTCAATAGCCAACAGATTCATTGTAATTGCTGCATTGCATCCAGTGCTGTGGATTTTGGAAAGGAGTTATGAACCACTGTCTACAATTCCTTAAAAACGGGAATTTTGATTCTCAGAAATCATGGAAAGAAAGGAAACCTCATAAAAAGAGTGGTTATACAATAAACAATACCACAACTCTTCAGCCATTACCATTAAATTTTACAGCTTTAAAAAAAAACAGTGAAGGAAAAAAATATCAAAAGAAAGAAAAATTTTATTGCTAAAATTTATTCTAGAAGTTTTCAGTGACAGAAGGGGTTACTCCAGAACTCAATTTATAATAAACTAGGGTTTATTCAGAGCTACTATAAATGTTTGAATCTACAACAGTAAAGCAACCACAAACATACATACTGCAGTCCTTTGCCATTAGAGAAGCAGATGAATTATCCTTTGGAATTTCTTACACTAACACTGAAGGAACTAATTTAATAAAATACAAAACATTTTATTAGTTAGTTTTCTATGACATTACTTGCTAACACATTGAAGAACACAGAAAAAGAAACAAAGTACAAGACTGACCTCTGTCAAAATCTCACTACTCTTCTCAATAAAACAACTGCAGAAAAAATACTAATCTAGTGAAGTTTGGGTACTTGAGCCATGAAACATTAATTCAAACACATTTTTCTCAGCAGATGGTATTTTGTGTAAGACTGATAACTCATTCTTCCCTATTCTAAGTAGTGAAGTGTGAAACTGATGGGCAAATCAAATAGTTGCTCTCTTGAGATAAGACAGAACAGGAACAATGAGATTTGCAACTAATTCAAACACCTCCATTACTTGCTGGTTACAGAGCTGAGTATTACCTACCTCAAACTGAATAAGGACAGTCCCGCTTTCCAGCCCTCTGCTTAGCTGCTCCATAGACTCCTCCAGTGTATCACCACCATATTCAGAACAGACAGGAAGAATAGATTCCGGGAGAGTGTGGGAATCAGCTTCATCTTCTGATTTGGGCTCCACAAACTGTTTAACTACTGAGAGATGTGTACAAAGTTATAATCCATTATGTACAGCATTAATGTGTTTTTAACAGATATGAAAATTTACCAGCTTGAAATAACAACAGAGTTTGCAACACCTCAGGAAAGCAAATAGCTACACATTTAATTGCATTTCTTTTTGTACTATATTACTGTACAAACTATAAAGAGCAAAATGTCCCTATGACCTTTCTGAAAGAAAAACTTAAAATGCCTGTTTATGAAAGCAAAGAACTTGAATTCCAAGCACAAGGAGGTTTTTGCAACCTTGTCTTACAGAATGAACTGCTAAATAGGCTAATGAAACACAACATCCACCATGGTAAAAAACAAGGGAGCTTTATTTTAAAAAGTATAGATCATAATTAATGGAATATCTCTACAAGAAACTTGTATAAGTTTGGGCCTCCAACAGCAAAACAAATGCAAAAATCCCTTCATCACACTCCTTTGCCATTAGAGAAGACACAGAATTATCTTTTGCAATTTCTTATGCTAACAAAGGAACTAAATAAAGTTAAAAAGAATTATTAGTCTGTTTTCTACAACATTCCTTGCTAACCTGTTGAAGCACATGACAAACAATGAAGTAATCTGCATGGCAGTTCTGTCCCTATGAAATGTATTGTATCACCAAACATGTCCTGCTGTGGTTATCCTTTGCAGTGATGGGAACAGTTCATACCTGCCAAACTTCAGAAAAAGGGGGGCTGGGTATGCTTATGCCTGTAAAAAGTGACTGGTATGGGGTCACAGGTTATTTTTAGATAAAAGCTGATTTCTCTTATCTGCAAGTTGGAAGGTGACTAGAAGAGTTAAGGGAAAACTAAATGCTGCATGAAGCCAGTGGAAAATAAAATAAAGAGCCCAACTGTCTTCTTAGAAACATGAGAAGTTTTAAATAAAGCCAGTGTTACAGAAGTACATATCACTTAGGCTGTTTCATTCTCTCCTGTTTCCCAGTGATGCATAATCCCTTCAGATTTTTATGTCATCATGTAATCAGAAACTCTGGGTAATTGTGTGTGCTAATGTCTTACCATACCTCTTAAGGAAAGCAAATAATAAATTAAGAGTTTCACATCATCTGAAGGCCCTTGGGATCTACAGGTGTTTAAATACGGAGCAAGCAAAATCAAGCTGAATGAGTTCCCCATTTTTAAACATACAGACTTAAGAGCCTGCATATTTCAAAGATTGTCTCCTCTTTGCAGGCAGCAGTTCTGCAAGCAGCCGGCACAGGTTTAACTCAGTATTGTCACAAACTGTCTACTGCAAGAATGAGGTGAAGAGCAGCTTATTTGACTTGTTTCATCACATAATTGTGCAGGGGAACAGTCCATGAGTTTTTGCGAATCTGCAGCTCTGCAGCTGGGGGGGTTGTGAAATTATGCTTTATTTACAAAAAAAACCCAACACCCACATCACCAAAAAAACTCTTTCAAGAGACTATTTATTCTCATAGATTTTTAGACCAAAACATAAGAAGAAATTCTAACTTGCTAGATTCTTTGTTGCAATGGTACAAACCTATATAGTTTAAACTACTTGTACTACTAATTCGAATGTAGTGAGACCTACTTTCTGCACAGACCTATTTCAAGTGCACTGAGAACTTGTTTATGCAAACAGAAAGGGGTACAACACCAAACATAAGAGCAACAGTCTCAAAAACATTAGAAGTGAATAAAATTATCCCAGTTACCTTTCCTCCTGACCAAAAGTGCAAGCTCTCTTGTGTGAGATTCTCTGCTGGCTTTTATGAACATGACCACCTGGTCATGCGTGTGCTCTGAGATATCCCGGCCATTAATTAATACTATCTGATCACCTTCATTCAGCTTTGGAATGCATTTATCAGCCTGTTTCAAGACCAGAGAAACACATTAATGTCATCACATCCAGTTGTGCAAGCAGGAATATATTCAGATATTAAGTACATCATGTAAGCAAAGTCTTCACAGTTCTCCTGACAAAGTTTCATGTTCTGTATCAGAAGTTCTATCAAAGGATTCGCCTCTAAAGCTCTCACGTTTCAAAGCCTCTCTGTGACGATAAGAAACAGTTCAAACAGCACATTGATAGCTATAAAAGCAATTCACATTAATCAAACAGCCATCATCAGATTGCTCTCAAAGATCTGTACTTCAGACTCCAAGCCTCAACAACCTCTGCATTTCTGGAGAAAGTGTTTTGGGCACATAAGATAATCCAGTTCACTTTTTACGCAGTGAATACTAAGAAGTCCAAACATGATTTCCATGAACATGATTTAAGTAACGTGACATTCCCCAGGCATGCACTTTTTGAATTTCAAAGAAATCCACACACATTTCATATCGTTGTTATTTCGTAGATTCTTCTTTAGATTTAGGTTAACTTCTGGACTCCAGGGTTTGTTTGGCTTTTTTTCTGCCACAGTTCTCAGTATGCTTGGCCCTATGTTCAGCATGAAGCAATTAAAGCTATGGCCAGAATGTGATGATGATGCTACAAAGATGACTAAGGGACTAGAGCAGCTCTTGCACAAAGGAAGGCTCAGAGAGCTGGGAGTATTTAGCCTAGAGAAGAAAATGCTCAAGGGGATCTTGCAATGTACATAAATACTTAAGGGGAAGGCATCGTGAAGATGAAGCAAAGCTCTCAGTGGTGCCCAGTGCCAGGATCAGAAGCAAAGGGCTCAAACTGAAACATAGGAGGCTCCATCTGAACATCAGGAAACAGTTCTACTGCTACGGTGACTGAACACTCCAGCAAGTTGCCCAGATATTGTGGCGTCTCCCACCTTGGAGCGCTCAATAGCCATCTGGATACTCTTGGGCAACTGACTCTAGGTGACTCTTGAGCACAGAGGGTTGGACAAGACGACCTCCAGGTCCCTTCCAACCTTCTGTGATTCTCTAATATGAATGTGTAGTATTCTACAATCTTTGAGTGTCAGGTAATGCAACAATTTTATCTTCATTACTATCCTAATCTTTATTTTGTCTAGGAAGCCTCCAGCTACACAAGAGTGATATATGTATATAAACAATTTATTTATTGTATGAATGACACATAGACCTTTACTGTTTTTCGTTTTTCATAGGTTTTCCCTCTATTTCCTTAACAGCCAGCACAGGTCCCCTGAACTTTATTCATCCAATATCATTAGCCCTACCAAAAAACCATCACCAGTCCCCTGAGTGTGAACAAGACATTAAAATTAGATCCGATCCTCTTTATGCCTTGCACTGATGGCTCCTAACATATTGATATTACCACCGAATAAATAAGAGACGGAAAGGAGAAATGATAATGAAAAAAATCAACGAGAAGAAAAATGCAGAATAAAACAAAAAAAGAGGTAAGAATATGAAGAAAATAAATTGGGAGTCATTTGTGCCAGAGAATGGAGTAAAAGGAAAGAAAACTTAAGACCTGTCTTAGTGCCACAAAACAGACAAAGAAGAAGAGAAAGAAGCAAGAGAAAAGAAAGATGCATGCAAGAGGAAAAAACATCCAATGCAGAAAAGCTGACTAAAAATTTAAAGAAGGAATAGCTTCCCCCAACTTTTTCCATAGAAATAACGAAAGAAAATAATGAAGGATAGGGAAGATTGACAATGATTCATAAGAAACATAAACAGAGTAAGAATGGGAATTAGGAACAGCCATGATGTTCTTCACCACTGATTTAACTAAGTATTCACAGCTTCCCAAGAACACCCTTGCCATATTTTGTTCAATTTACAAAGGCAAGACTGAATAATTTAATCACTCTCAAATACTATTAAGTTATTCTCTCTGAAATATAAATATTTGAAAAGATAGGTGATATAAAGTCCATATCAGGTCAATCTAAGAAAATCAAGAAGTCAACAAGAACTTGGAAGAAATGGTTTCTGAGCTCCTCTATTTGTCTACGGTGTAGATTTCTTGTCTGGTTGCTATTATTCTTTATTACAGATGGAGACTAATATCTTTGCTCAAACAAATGCTGTTAATCATGTGATACATTAATGCCTCAGCTTTCTTATTTGAATCATCTGACTATATGAAATAGATCTCAAAGGAGAATTAATTCCTCCTATGCAAGCATAATTTGTAAATTTTTCAGATACTGAGCTTTTCCAGACAATTAGTTATGTCAAAGGCTCCCTGTCCTATTGATACACCCAATGTGTCATTTTATGCTAATCACCATCTATTCCTCCAAGAAGCATGCATGCTCTTTTTCCATGAAAAGCTCTATTAAATAAAACCATGATGACCTTTTTAGCATCTGAGGACATTAATACTGTTTGTGAAAAAAATAAGTATAGAACTTTAATTTAAAAAAACCCAAAGCCAAACAGATGTAATAAATGGTTGTTCCTTCACTAAAATATGCTCTCACCACAATTTTGGCTACTCTATCCTACAATTTTCCCAGCATAGTACATTGCTGCTTTATTGGATGGGTTTTTTGTAAAAGAACTTTAAGATGCGCAAAGGAAAATACTGCCTTATTTTGGGGAGCAGATTTCCTTCCCCTCCTCTACAAAAAATGCACATCTTTTTGTAGGAAAGTGGGAAAAACGTGACCTACAAACCTGAGAAATAATCTTAGCAAATAATATTACCAAATAGCATCCCTAAAGACAATTTACATGGGTAATGAGTAAATCTCAAATAGTAGCAATGAAGGTAAGGCATAACTGAGCTAAAATAATATAAAAATGCATTCCATAGACTGTTAAATTTGAACTTTGAAATATCAGCTACATCTCATTAAACAGTAAAGAACGGGTGAAATTTCATTTATGGAAAACAATATAATCAATGTTAATACTGCTATTGTCTAAAAATAAGTATATCTTTTTACTCTTGCTATAACATGACGTGATTTCCCCAGCACTGCTACTGAGTATGTTATATTGGATAATTGTTCCCAATTTTTTCTGTGATCCTGATAACTTGCTCACTTGGTGGTTTACTAGGCTAAAGAGCTAATTGGTCACTCCTGTCCATGCCTATGACACCAAAAGGAGACACTTCAATGAAGTGTTTAAAGTTAGAAGTCCAGTCCTTTTTCAGTCCAAGAGAAAAAAAATACAGATCAATACTTTCCAGAAGACCATCTGAATCTGCCAAAGGAAATGACTGCCTCTGGAGAAACATCTTTTATTCTGTGATTGCAGAATGAGCCTGTTTGCCCAATATAATTTCAGAATCTCGAATCACCCTTAAAATATTTGATAGGCTGACCATGAAATGTCTTAAGAACTGCTTTATCTTCAATTCCTGGATTTAAGTTATAATTATCATTTCCTAGCAAACTTTTATTCAAATAATTAATATAGTTCATAAAGGAGTGCTATGAACTGTGTAAGTCAGGCCAAAAATCATAAATGTGACCAAAAAAAAAAAACTTCTCAAGCAATCTGTTTTAGCTTGATTTGCATCATGACATTTAGATATCAGTCCTGTGACTGCTTATCAAATTTCATAAGAGTCAGAAGATTCAGAGTGCATTGTATTTTTAGGATTAAGTCAGTAATATTCCTAACAAGTCTGTACTGAAATTATTTTATGAGAGTTAGGAAGTATAGTTTGGAAATAGGCAAGTGAAAAAAATTTGATATAACATACGTCCTCACAAATTTATGTAATAGTAATTTAGAAAAAAGTTAAAAAAGATTTTATGTTCCTATTACTATTTCACAATTCAACGGAAGAATTCAATGACTCTACTGATTCTTATAAATGTTTCACCTAGTCTATAAATATTTCCATAAACAAAAGATCTATGGCAAAATAGGAACAGAACAAACATACGCTTCCTCTCTATGCTTCCTCTCTCCTGCCAAGTACTCTCTCATCCTATAAATAATTTTAGCCCTAAGGATTTCCTCAGCCAATTGAGGTTTGCATAGTCAATAACACCAGGTTTTTTCCCCCCCAAGTATTTGTCCTTTCCTGACCACACACAAAATTATTTTAACTACAGCCTTCGTCAAGGAGTTTCACGGGTCTACTATCTTCTGGTAAAGAATTATGTCACCAAACATGAAGAACCTGACCTTCACAAACTTAATTTAGTAGCCCATATTTCTGCTGGAATTTCCTTTTCACAGTGCTCCTAATCTTGCAGATCCCTACTACCTCTCCCTCAAACCAGCTATTTTTTTTAGGGTGCAGGGGCCCAAATTATTTACTTCTTCAGTGCATGATGTTCCTTATCCTCAGTCCTTGCCCCTCACCAACCATTTTCCAGTTCAGGATACACTTTTTGAGATGACAGGAGAACACAAATATACTTTCTACTTATATCTTGTTTGACTAATGCTTCCAGACCTTTTAATCTCTAGTTTAAGAAACCACAGGTTAAACCAATTCCTAAAGAGAACAGCTCTGCTGCTATCTCACACTGGTTATAGATGTACAAATTTCTATGTGTACAGACCTTTGAGAGGTGGAAGGAGTAACAATGGAAGGGATTAAAAACCTCAAGAATTTACTTACAGGTGATCCTGGAGTTATTCTTGATACCACCAGTGGCATTTTCTGATCTACTCCACCCTAGAGGAATGAGAGGAATGTCAAGTAAATAGCAACCATAAACATATCATTAAGCATAAGCAGCATTTAAAAGAAGTAATCACTTATTTTTCTTTTTAGATAAATTTCTTATGCTGTGTCATCATAGACAGAGTTGGTAGGGCTGAACTTTCATCAGTAAATGGGGAATTAGTGGGTGGGTTGTGGTGTCTTTAAATCTACCGATTTCCAGTAAACTAGATTGGATGTCCTTTTCTGGCCATACATTTTAATAGGCAAGGATCAGATAAAATGGAACATTTATTGTAACCCTGTGCTTGAACCAAGCCTAATTTCACACTTGAACTTGCAATGCAAACAGTCTTTTTAGATGTTGTGACAAACGTGCAAGGAATCTGGTAAGGACAAAGTTCCAGACAACTTTACTCCCTTATTCTCTTTTTACATCACATTCAATTGCTGCCCCACCAATAAACAGCCAAGATGAAATGATCAAACTCTGCTCTAATTTTGATATTATGGCTAATTTACAATACTCTGCTTATATGGAATTTCAGTGAGGGAATGTAAAACATTTACAATAGTCAATTGTCAATAATAATTTTCATTTTCTTCATAAGTTAATTTTCAACTTTCCAATGTGATTTCTAATGGATACACTTAAATGGAACAGCACAAACTATTCAAATTGTTTCATAATACAGAGGTCCAATTTTCCAAAAGTTGATGCCTTAAATTAGGCTTTAAAGTTCATATTTCAGCAGCCAGATAGGCAGTGTGCCCTGGATATGTGCCATGCCCATAATATATGCAAATGAAAACCAGAGAACTATTAGATGTTTATTTCTGTAAGTGTTGCTTTAGCACTTAAGGATTAGGCTGCCACTTCTAAAAGCTCACAGTCCATAGGAAATTCCTGTAAAATATACGGCTTTCTCCAAATCATTACATTAAAAAATAAAGAATAATCATGAAGTAAAAACATTTTAAAATAATTAAAACATAGATGGTTTACCTTTAGATTAAATCCAAACTTCCCTTCTTCATCTGGTATGATACGTACCAAAAGTAAATCTCCCTCAATTAGGTCATTCTGCAATATATAGAAAAAGAAAGAAAATTTTCTGATTTTTAGAAGAATATATCAGCAAATTAGAAAACAGTGCAACCAAATCTAAATGCGCTGAACAAAAATACTCTTTGTAAATCCATCTTTAAAATAGGAAGAGGATATCGTTGTAGAATACACCTATGGTAGTAACCTTTTAAATAGTAAAAATAGCAATGTACATCTCAGCAAACATGTTTTCTGGTTGCTCTGTCCTAACATCCTTACTCTCATCTTAGCTTTCCTCCCCAGTTCATAAATCCTATTAAAGTTTCAACCTGTTGTCATTAAAAGCTTAGGTGCGACACACGAGTAGAATTGATTCTACTCTAAGAACTGTGAAGTGACCATTCTTCCCCTGACTTTTCTCCTTTAAGTAGGTGTATTTTTTATGCAACAGATTATATTTAGGTGTATTTTTATGCAACAGATCCACAAGGCAGAAGAACTGAAAGGTGTCAGCAGCTAATGGACATGTTGGAAATATAGAACTATTCTAACTAATTTTAATTGGTCGTTTTAATTAATCGTAAGTGTCCACTTTTAGCCAGAACCCCTCTGGAACAGGCTGGGGAAGAATGGTCTGTTACCATAACGTTAGCATGGAGCAGCTGCTCTCCAGCCAGGTCAGAACTCAAAAGGATCATGTTTAGGCATCCTTAGGAGATGCCTGGAAAAAAGCAGAGTTGTGTCTGCTTTCAGACATTTAGCAGCTTGAGTTAGCTGATCTTTCCCCTTGGAAGAAACAAGATTTAATCATGTAAAGATTTCTATTCCACTAGGAACTTTCCCTGAAGCTTCTAGACTGCTGGACACTTCGGAAATCAACGCAGTTGGCAAGCTTGCCTATCATACTGTATCTCAACCTTGGATAAATGTGAGTAGTAACACAAGATCTATTCTCATTACTGCAGGAAATATGCCTATCCTGAAATACAGCCACCACTTCTGTGCATTCTTAAACCACAACTCAAAGTCACATTCACTACTAGTTCTGACTTGGAAAGCACACCACTGAACATACCTTATCACAGTAGTACTGACTGGAATCTTCCGTCGAGCTACTTTTTGTAACGTTGTCATACGTTTCTAAGAACTGCTTATCCACCCCTTCCAACGGGTAAGAGCCAGAAATGCCGCCCACTCCATTGGGAGATTGAGCCAAGGCTTTAGGTGAGAGACGGGTCAGAGAACTCTGCGTCGGACTGTTTCCCAATACATTCCTTTATTTAAAAAGGATAAGTATTAGAAAGGTATTGTTATCCAGAGTTATAAATTAAAAGAGTTAAAAAGAGCAAGATTTAAGAATTAAAAGCTTTAACACCACTTCTTAGTGGAAGTGCAGGGAAACTGGACTGAAGTGTGATCTAAGCCTATCATTTGATCAGTGGACATCCAGAAGAATGGACAAAAATTCTGGAATAGCAAAACCATTTTAAGCAAAATATTCAAATGTTAGCAGTGAAAGGCACGGTTGCAATGGTACAGAAATTCACAGTAACACATGCAGAGGGCTGAACCACAAGGGAAAGGCACTTCAGTTGCCAATTCTATCTGTGAAAAATCTTTTGCTGTGATTCCACTCTCATTCCTGCAAAGCACGTTTGTTTTTTTTTAAATTTCTCCCTCTTACAAGTGCCATCTCAACCTTATCCCTGTGGGAGAAGGCAGTTTGCAGAAAAGCCATGGTAAATTGTCAGAGAAATCGGAAATGAAGTGACAATGAAAGGTTTAACTGCAGTTAAAGTACCGTGTTATTAAGGTAGTTATAACCACATGGAAGGACCCAGAATTAACTTAGGGTGCAGATCTGGCATTCAAGAACTTTAACATTCAATGATAACGAAAGTCAGTAACTGAAAACCTCAAATCTGGGAACTGGCCAAGTTGCCTGATGGTGCTCCAGGACTTCACAAACATTCATTTAGCTACATTCCCTCTTATGAAAAGGGTGACATGCAGACCTCTAATACAACCAACCCCCTTCTTATTTTGGACCAAACTCATGGATATCATACAGACTAACTACTCCATCCTTATAAATACTACCTAATGTGAATATATCTGTCTTGGGGAAAGCTCAGGTATAAAAACATCAAATTTTGACAGTGTTAAAGTAGCAGAAGTATATGCCAGTAAACCTTGGCATTAAAATTTGTGAATTCAAACATTTATTTCTGCTTTGGTACTTGTCTATATATGTGAGCTTTTTTGAACCATTTCCAGCAGCCATTTCTAGCTGTCAATGAAGAAGTAATTCTACACTACAAGGAGTGTAGCTTTCAACATGCAGGACTTGTATTGCAGCAAACTTTGATACTACAAAAACTTGTTTCTTGTCCTGTGAAAATCTGACTGCAACAAACGCAAACATCCTGAAAGATGCCATCAAGCAAATGTATTCTTGCCATAATACTTCTGACTTTCAGTTATACTATGCGTACTTGGCAATGGCAATGAGGTGTTTCATGCAACACTTGCAGAATTTTCAGTTACTACAGAAAACATTTTTTCAGTCTTCAGGAGATCTTATTCAATTGGCACTGTCAATAGTTCTAGAATGCTTTGAAGTAGTGAACTGTAATGACACTGTCAAAATTCTGTTTTTATCTGATAGCTTCCAAGATTTTTCATGATTCCGATGAGGTCAATGTTAAGCAAGGAGGAACACTGTGTATGTAAATACATCCTAATAAGTTTTTCAGAACATAGTTCTGAAAAAACATTTCACTTACAAGTTGAAATTACAGCTCATAATGATTTTTTTAATGTAGGAAAGAAATCTAACAATACCAGAAAAATATGATCATATATTTCAGTCAATGTAATCTGGTACTATATAAAGAGTCACCACATAAAATTACCAATGGATTTTTGCATCAAACTTTTGCAACAGTTTCTAATCAACATTTTTTGTTAATAGTGATGAGAGATCTATTATAACTTATGACTTTCCAAATCCTGACCCCAAAACTTACATTTTTTTCACAAAGCTTTACAATCTTCATTAGTTTATACATTTGTGTCTTTTAATCATACAAAACCATTACTTTGAAAAATAAGTTGAAGTTACGTATTTCATTATTTATCTTAAAGCTAGAGATAGGAGAAAGTGTAAAGAAAACTCACTTTGGTGATTCTTGTTCAGATGACCTGGTAAAAAAACCACGAACACAAAAACAACATTAAATGAACATAAGTTGAAACTTCAAGAAAACAAGAACTAAACTCCAATTTAAAAAACCCAAACAAACCAGCCTGCATAAAAAACAAAGGGTGTGCTCATAATAAATTAAAGAATACTTAACCCTATGGTGAAAGTTTGAATCAGGTAACTAAGGTGTTTATGAAACACTCAACAAAAATCCCAGGGCAACTCTGATCACTCACTTCTGCTTTTGATATAAGCCCAACAACAGGCAGCACACATCTGCTACTGCAACTCAAACTATGCAGGAGTTTACAGAGGCAATTATTTAGCCAGACACACTACATCATTTTAGAAAGTTTTAGGTGTAGATTACAATGACTACAAATGTCACCGACTGTATTTTGTAAAAAGTCAAAATGTGGCAAGATCTTTATGTTTAGGTAGCCAGAAATGAGCACAGGTGGCTTCAGAAGCTTCACATTTCTAATGCTTATTCTCATGATGTGAGAGCAGAGAAGGTGTTGACAGAAAACTTTGAGACAAAGTATAAAGAAAGTAGAAGTGGTTATATATACACCAAGGAGCACAATCTAGAATGGAAAAGAAATCAAAATTTGCAGTACACAGCACTTTCCAATGCATTCAATTAGCTTCATCAAAAATCACCAGAAACAGCGAGCTAAATGATATGACATCAAGTAAAACAATAGCAGTGCTACTGAGACAAATTTTAAAGTAAGAGTTACCAAAAAAGGTGCTTGCAAAGCAAAGTTTAAGACAGATGGGATAACTTCACAAATTCATTTAAGCAGTGACCAAAAATCCTGGAGTGGTGTAAGTCCACGCTGGAAAAAACACGTGAAGTAGTTCAGTTTGAATGTAGAATTGCTGAATTGCCAAGTTATAGGGGGCAATTCACAGTATACAGTTAAATTCTCAACTCGTGCTCTCTAAATCATCCTTAATACTAAGAATTATGTACTACATTTCATCAAAATTAAAGTAAAAAGAGCACCAGTCTAGTTAAGTTTCCTTCTTTGTAATTTGACAATATGAAGAAATTCTTCTTTGAGAGGCAGAGATGGTAAAGCTTGATCCCTGAAGAATGTTGCAGGTTTGAGTTCTGTGTACTTTTAGTACTTTTAAAACATTAAGCTTCTTCCCCTTTTATTGCAATCATACCTAACTTCTGACTCCACTGACATTCACCCCAACTCGCTCACTAATACCTCTGGTTCTGTTTATCCACAATCCCCAGAGAATTTTTACCCCCCAAGTGTAAACAGATCCTATGGGAATGTAAACTCACTTGCTGCCTAACCACATCTAAATGGGACAAATACTGAACTTGCACTTTAATTGCTTAGTGAGAGGAGAACGTCAGCTTAAAGTTCTGGGTTTTTTTCCTTCCTACTCAATAACTTTCACTAATCTTGAGAAACTTTGCATCTTCAAAAACTCATCTCCTACATTACATTTGATTGCATTGTCCAAATATTCTCAAGTCGAAACAGAGGCAGAGGGGCTGTACAATGACATAAGCCTTATTTCCCTAGGAAGTCACACTAAAAATAAAGAAACATTGAATTTATTTTCGTTAAGCTAATGGATTTCCTTGTGAGGCAAAGAACAATGAAACTGTACATCTTTTCTATGTTTTGCCACAGGAGACCTACAGCTCTATTACCAAACTCTGTGCAGAATCAAAATTGCCCTGAGTTAACCCTTTCAAGAGTCTTCATCAAAAACTTACAGACATAAATTGTGACAAAAATCAATACAGTGCCCTGATTTTAATATATTATCTCCCCTCTATCTTCCCAAGAGAAAGAGGCAGTTTGAGAAAGAAAAAACCCAACTTGGGCCTTAATTCATAGACTTTCTATGAACTTACAGTAAATTTTTCATTATCTCTCCCTTTGGAGACTTGAACGTGGGATATAAATTCTTAGTACTATTTGATGAAGATTTATTTGTTAAATTATTGCACTTTAATGCAAACACATTAGCTCTAAAAGACTTACTGAAAATTCTGTAACCTTTTAAATTGGGAAGAAAGGTGACCAAATATTTGACCGAGAAAAGCGACCAAATTCAGTATCTAAAAGACTTCATCAGCCACTGCACCTGTGTCTTTCTAAAGTCCTTAGCAGGTCAGCATACTAGAGCTGCAGAATTTTGCACCGCAACACAGTTAAATAGTATTTCTAGCATTTAATTACTCAGCAATACGATAAAATACCTTAAACTTGAATAACTAGGTGATATTTTTTTGGCTACACAGTGTTACACAGTTTACTAAGCCCTCTTCCTCATTTCACAACATACAAGGACTATATTTAAAGCCAATGAAAGATAACACTCACCAGACCAGCCATTCAACTTTTTCATCAAGGAAGAGAGCCCTTCCTTGCAAGGAGATTAAGCTTTCCATTGGTGCAGCAAACAAGCAAACACTTTAAAACTTCAGGTAATTTCTCTTCCTCACTTCACAATGTAACTAAAAATCAAGCCATTTCAATCTTGCACTCAGTACTAATTGATCTACTGATAATTATCTTTCAAATATAGGTCTTTTCCCTGAAAAGTCTAACTCTCCTCTTCTGTCACAAGGATGGAGTGGAAAGGTCTTAAGGAAAGACCCCTCCTCCTCATTCTGGTATGACCTACCAGGGAATTCTGCTATTCTGAGAACTGAGGATGATAAACTATAGCAGAATAAAACCTCGAGAGAAAAGGGTCAACTGAAACAATAGCACTGCAGCAAAACTCCCCCTTTACAAACAACTGAAGGAAACATCTGTAGGTTTTGCCCTTGTGCTGGTCTTGAAATTCTTAAAGCTTCTTTTACTGTAACACCTGCAGAGTCGGGGAGACTGAGTGTGCCAGCACTTCCATTATAACCTCTTTTCTGAGGACTCACCATTAAAACTGGGTTTTTTATTAATAAGCAAAATAAGTAGAAGATACTTGCAGCAATACCTTCCTACTGCTTTTTAGAGAAATTTATACACAGAATATTCAGCATTTCTGTGAAGAGAATGACTGTGTAAGGTGTCATAAGTTTTTTGTGCTGCATATTTAAGAGAACCAGTACAGAAAACTTGAGGACTTCATGGCATACACAGGCTTTTCAGTGATTTCCCATAAATTCCAGTCATTCACATTTGTAAGCTGCTGTCATCACCATTAAAGGGATACTTTGTTTTTCTGCATTGCCTCTATTGACCGTATTCCAGTTTACTGGCTTGCCATGGAAGTTTTATGTATTTTGATACACAGCAACTGCTTGGATTGCTGCAAGGTTTGCCTTATCACAGATTTGCAATTCAACTTTAAAACTTTCCATTTGGATGCAAAATCATTGCTTTTTGAACTGGCAAGGAAAGTGTAGTACATTTGAATAAGGATATATATTTAAAAAGAAAAGTTTACAACTGAGCAAAATATATACATGTACTACTTTCACATATATTTGGGTGGAAAAGCACCTAAAACTCAAAGTCTACTAGTAGTAGCCTTAAAATTCTAATTTGAAATTAATTGAAACATTCTCATATCCACCGTCTAGTATTAGGATACCTTCCTTGAGAAAGGCTAAAGTTGACGAACAAGGACGATAGAATTTTGTGAAATTCAATAGATTTTGTAAGAACAAAGAAATTATCATATCTGTGTATGATTAAGAACTAAGGATAAATAACAGTTTAAAATATGGAGGTTTTTTTTCATTTATTTGCAATTTTCTACCAAAAAATTAGCTGCCGGGACTCAGCTGGATAAATCTGAAGAGTGTTTTTATCAGTAGTAAAGCTTTAAAAATTTTGCTCACATGAAAAATCATATTTTAGTTAAACTAATGACGTGTTCCCACAGTACATTCACCAAAGCTCACTATGCAGCCACAGTTTATTGTCTATTAAATGCTAAGCTAAAAGAATTGAACAAATGCAGCATCCGTTCAGGAAATCTATTTTCAGTCCAATACCTTCACCAGATGATGCACCACACTCACACCAGGAACGTATGTGCACTTCCAGAAATTCATAGCACAGTGCAAGTGAATTTCCTTTTTGCATACTAGTTCATCATTCCATTTCCTTCCCCTCCAACTCTGGGGCTGCACACATTATTCCATCTGTATCACCAGCAAAAGATAGTTTTACAATGTAAGTTAAAAGATGTTTATGGTTTTGCAAGCATTTCAGACAAAAGTTTATAAAGGGATATATTGCATTTATAACAAGAAGAATTGTAGACCCAAAATAATTTATGTTGGAAGGGAACCTGAGAGGTCACTTAAACTCTTATTCAAAGAACAGACATCAAAGCTAGATGAGGGTATACGGGTCCTTGTCATGTTGTGTTTTGAGGTTCTCCAAGGATGGAAATAACTCCACCTTTCTGTTGATATGTACAAAGCCTTAAATAATCAAAATGTGATTTTTTTTTCCCCCTCATTGTCCTCTGAGCACTTCCCTAGCTATAACTTGTGTCCAATGTGTCATGTTTTTGCTGTGCATCGCCAAGAGGAGTTGCCTCTATATTCTTGATAATCTTCTTTTGGCAGAGCAAGGCAACAATGTGACCAACCCCTCTTCGACTCCTTCAGCCTTCTGATTCTCCTCATGCATCATATGCTCGCACCTGTGAATAACTCGCCAGATTTATCTCATCAATCAATGCACGACTCTAAATATAAAATCTATATCGTCTCACCTGTCAGGTAGCTTTTCTTGCTGGCTGTTACTATACCTTATCACTTAGAAATATGTTTTACAATAATCTTCTTTCTGGTTAGACAGAAAATTTCACAGCTAATCTTTTCTGTTAGGCCAGCAAATCTACTCTAAAAACATACCAGAACACTTGCTCCTATGCAATCTGCTGTTCCAAACCAAATAGACATGTTTGGTTTATTTAATTACAAGGTGAACAGGAGAAACTGAATACAATTCAGGTAACAAGACCCTCCACACAGCTTATCAGGTTACTTTTCCGAGAGAATAAGCCAATTATTTTTTCTCTTTAGCACCTTGTATACTGTGCTGGTTTTGGCTGAGGTAATTTTCTTCACAGTGTCTAGTATAGGGCCCTGTTTTGGATTTGTGCTGAACACTGGGTTGATAATACAGAGATGATTTTGTTATTGCTGAGCAGGGCTTACCCAGAGCCAAGGCCTTTTCTGCTTTTCATACTGCCACGCTGGTGAGGAAGTTGTGAGTGCTTGGGAGATTGAGAGTAGACACAGCCCGGACAGGTGACCCCAAATGACCATTGGGATATACCAGACCATATGACATCATGGTCAGGATATAAAGTGGGCAGAAAAAGGAGGAAGGAGGAGAATTTGGAGTGATAGAGTTTGTCTTCCCAAGTCACTGTTACGTGTGAGAGGGCACTGCTCTCCCAGAGATGGCTGAACACCTGCCTGCCCATGGGAAGCAGAGAGTTAATTCCTTGTTTTGCTTTGCTTCTGTGCACGGCTTTTGCTTTCTCTCTTTAACTGTGTTTATCTCAGCCTATGGGTTTTCTAGCTTTCACAATTCTGATTCTCTCTCCCTGATTCATCGGTGGGGGAATGAGTGAGTGGCTGCGTGGTGCTTGGTTGCTGGCTGCAGTTAAACCATTGTAAATTTATATGTTCTTCCTATAAAGTACCCTTCCCATGCAGAAAAGTGTGTTCAAAAAAATGAAAAAAAGGCATTAAGAGGGCAAACAACAGCTATATGAACATTCCAAACTATTTCACCTATGATATAAAAAAACAATTTAAAAATATTTTAAAAAGCACGAGCCATTAAATCTGAATTTACAAGGTCAAAAATAAACTCTTCTCATATAAAGGGGAAACAAGTCCTGTACAGGTAACATGACTAAGATTATCCTGAACTGCCAAAATAAATTACTGTTTGTTTCAGTAATCCTTTGCATGTAACACCTTCTTTGCTGAAAGAAACCCAAACTTACTAACAGTCACTTATGGGGCAGGTGCAGGTGTTGGCCACAACATGGGTCTTCCCACAAAGCCAGATGAAAACCTTAAATCCATGCACAGAGAAGAGTGGAGTATACTCTTCCTTTTTCATACTGAATGGTAGAAAACCATGCAGCTTCCCACACCTGGGTTCTTGGAGGTTAAGAGCATTAAACAACACAGTGGTTTTCAGTTTTCATTTCTTGCAATTTGTTTGTTTTCTTTTCTCATTGCCTAGTGAAGGCTGAACATCTGTATCACACCTCAGGCACCCAAAGACGTTTGAGAGAAAAGGAACAATGAAAACAAGGAAAAATTAAAGTTCAAAGATCCGTAAACAGTACTTGGTTACATGGCTTTAAGTTTTCATGGCAGATCTTGGTATTTTAAGTTCACCAAGTGTTTAAAAAGTGTATTATTGAATAATTTTAAATTAAATTTTTAATTTACACCAAATACATTATAATAAAGATACAAGCAAAATAATTACAGAAATTTAAATTTTCATTTATTTACTTGAGGGTAAAGGGCAGGCTAGTTTATTTCAAGGAGCTTCTTTCTCTTCTTCTAAGAGTTCATCTAGGAAGACTCCTACACATAAAGTTACATTTTAATTTTTTTTTTTTTTTAAAGCTATCAATGCCAAGAACCAGACCTTGCACTGGGGCTGGCCAGTGCAGCCTCAGGAGAAAACCTAATATCTGATAGAAGATCAAGCATGTCGGAGTACATGATTCCAAAACCTAACTAGTCTACCGTCCCAGTTAAAACCAACCTAGATTTGAAGATTACTGCTGAAATCAAAGATGTTTTGGAATTTCCCAGTCTGGTACTGAAACAATGTCACATACTTCAGTATGACTACTTCATTTTCACTGTACCTCTTCTCCTTAAATGACACTGTAGCATACAGAACACCGTGGTGTCAGGGAAAGGCAAATCAGTAAGGATGACTTGTTTCTCTACATCTGTGAGTCTCTCCTTATTCCAAATTTGGAAACTGTAATGGTACCTTTATCAAGACAGACTGCAACAGTGGTAATCTTCAAGCACTATACCAGACCAGACAAAGCAAAATTTGCAATAAAAAGGAATTCCCCGGACAAGTCCATCAGTCTGCCTTTAAAAATAACCAGCTGTGGCTTAAACCTGTTAGACGGAAACAGAAACATTTTTCTCAAAGACGACATCTTCCAGGAACTCTCTTGAGGCTACCTATCAGGATAGCAGAGGGTCAGGATGAGTTGATGCCAGGTAGCCTGTTCGTATGAAACAACTTTGAAAAAACTTCCCAAATTAAAGCAGCTGTAGAGCTAACTTTAGAAATAATAAAGCCTCATAATATAACTTATTTTGTATCTTGAAGGAAAGCCAGTTTGTATTCATAACTCTTCCCTAGTGTATATCTCAGGGTTAAGGACATCTGAAGACATGTAACCTCACAGAAAAAGAGAGACGTTTTCCACTTTGCTAAAGATAAGAAGTTTAAAAGTCGGTAGCAGCAGTGCTTCAAGGAAGAGAATGAAAATCTCTCAAAGAAAACATCTTCAGGGAAGCCAAGACTATGGAAAGCAAATTCTATCTGGAAAACAGTTATCAAACAAGTGCACTTACTAATTAGTATGTTTTATCTCAATGCTGTTCTTGAAATAATTTTTAGAACAAAATAATAATGGTACCATGTGCATATATATGCAGGCATGGTATAAACAGAGCAGCAGAGTGAGTATAACATGTAGTCAGAAAACAGACTGGGTTACCTGTTCTGAACTGCTGAGGCACAGCCACAGGAAAGTGTTGTTCAACAGGGAATGCAACCTATGAGACTTCAGAAGGCCAAGTGTGGGCTCCGTGTCTGTGCTAGTGCTACTTTTTCAGTGGCAGTAGCAGTCAGCTGAGATGTTCAGCAGCAGGGCAACAAAGAGGAAGAAGAACTGACAGGGGACACCTTCTTCACAAAGATGGGGAGCTCTGGGCTAAACAAAAGTTCTCTTGAAGTTCTCTTCAGCACTGACTTTTCAGACAGGTTTTGTAAGCAGCTATGATTTATTTGGCTTAGATAGACAAACCAATTCATGCCCGGAAAATGAAGTTCTAGATAATGTATGTTAATTTGGAATTAGAGCAATTTTTTGTCTATAATACAGATGTAATAGACAGCTCCAATCTTTTCTGCAGACACTAAACTGAGAGAGAAAAATTACTTCTTTTCACTATGTCTGAGCCCCAAGTGGTTCTTGAATGTGAAAGTACCTTAGATAATCTGGGTAGCAGGAGCAACAAAGCTACACCTAACATCGTGCTCACAAGCTTCCTCTGGCTTTCTGTTGTTCACCTGTGTGCATGGTTTATGCTATTTTCCAATTTTCTTTTTTCCAGTCACAGCCTGTGGTACACACCTCAAATTTCAGTTAGAGGGCACAGTGTTCACACAAAGCACATTTTAAAAACAATTATTGTGTCCTTAAGAGAAACAACGTAAGAAATGACAAAATATTATTGACCTTCATCTCCAGCATGTTCATTTAAAGGATTTTAACAGCAAACATAGTTCTAGATGATGACATGTCAATATGGTACTACATCTTCAAAGAAATTGAAGAAGAAATACTAACATGTTTATTAACATGCTATGTTTTATGCTTTCTAAACTAAGAGCTTTTCCGCATAATTTGTTTTCTAAATTGTGTACTGTTTCATAGAAAGAAAGTAGAACTTGATTGATTCCTATATGTGAGTAAACAGAGCAAGGAAGAAAATCGATTATTAAGAAAATAAATATATCTAGTATTGTCAGGAAGAAAAAAAAGCTGTATAGGGCAAAAAATGCAGGTGTATGTACTTTTGCCAGCAGTGGCTGCTTCTACATTTCTGATACCCAAGGTTCTGAATGTGCCCTGGCAGGATTAAGTAGGTAGCAAGCCTTGTACACGAGTTTTATCTATGATTTGCCTCAAAAACCACTCTATCACAACACGTCAGTTTGAAGGTAGGTCTATGCTACTTGTTTTGACAAAAAAGTGAAAAAGAGGGAAGACTATCCCCCACTCCTGAAATGCTGATGGCAGCTGGAAAAATAAGTCAGGAGCCACATTCTATGCTAACCACAGCTTTCACAGTCTTGCTTCAGAAATCGTAAACGAAATTGATGTTTACTTTACAGAAATCAAGCTGTTGCAGATTTATTATTATTAATATGAGGTCACAGACATAACCATTCAGTGATTAAATGCTAGTATTTACAGCTGTTTGCCAGCAGCTCTCCAAAAATGTGTCAGTTATTTTTCATGCCAAAGGTATTCAGTAGTTATAATTAGCATTAACTAACACCTTTATTAAGTCTCAGTGCGGTAGGGAGTAAAAAAAGGGCCCCCTAAAGACAATGTGTATTAGCAGGACTATGAGAAGCTACTCTTGGCTCTCCTCTAATGAAAAAGAAATAGTGAAATTAGAAATCTCAGGGGTTTTTCCATAGCATGTTTCTATTGTGTCAATTCAGATCTACTGAAGACCAGCATGGCAAAAATGGGTAAGTTGGCTTTACAAAATTTATCAGTACACTAAGAGATGTTTTATAGTTAATGTCTAAATATTCCCAGTGTGTGGCAAAAGCCCAGGGAAAGTGTGCATATTTAATACTGAGGATACGCAAAGTAAACTTTTTTTCTTACAAAACAGATTTAGCTGATAGGGTAAGACTCCCTCTATCAATAAAGCATTCATGGAAAGAAAGATTTTACTATACATACATACTTAATTTTACTTTACATCTTTCAACAAGGGAAGTGAAGCAAGTAATAACTACTGTAAGACTGCAAAAGGAAAAAAACTGGAATGTGGACTAACAAATTTCAGTGTAGAGAAAAAACTTTATTTTTAATTTTTATGGGTACTTTGTATTTTACCTCAGTTGTTAAAAAGGAAATTATTAATGACTCTTTTACTTCACAGAAGTCTAACAGTCAATACAACAAAGGATAATTTATTCCATTCTTCTTCCAAAACACACAACTTGAATTTAATTAATCAGATTTACGCAGGCATTTTTTCATCTACTTGCAGAGTATCAAGTATTATAAACATACCCAATAAAACTATAATGCATTTGGGATAAGATGCAAGAAGAAAAGCAATGGTTTATAGTAACAGTACAAATCTCCACAGGGAGTGGTATTACTCAGATTCAACACAGTCATTTAGGGCTCAGAAAATAAATGAATGTGCTATTTTCAAATTTAGAACACCCTTTTTTCACTGTCTGAGAAAGGGCATAAAGGTAGGCTTTTCCACTCCATTCTCAGTAGGTATAAGATAACTGAAACAGGAAGGAAAGAAAAAAACTACAGGGGAAGGAAAGAAAAAGGAAAATAAAAAAATCCAACAATGTACTAGTTGGCAGGACACAATTCACAAAACACAGCACGGCAACGTAATTTTCTGTCTACAGCTTCTACCCTCATCATCTCTTCTTATGTCTGCCTCTCAGCATTTTTACTCAGAAAATACATCTAAAAGTGTATCATCTGCAAACTTTAAAACACAGCACAGACATGGTTTCCTATCTATGACTATTCACAACATCTAGAGGCCTCACCTTTTTGTATTATCATGGCTAGTACTGCCATTAGTACTAAAAAATAGTATTACAGTTCAGCTGTCTTCAGACAGAAAAATAGAAAAACAAAGTGACAAACTCAAAATACTTAATGTACTCACATAGTGACAAACTCCAAATATGCATACATGATGTCAACTTTTCCTTTCTTTTACTGAAAACTCTCTGGCGTAATGTAGTAACAATATTATTATAGAATTTAAAGAAAACAGTTTAAATCAAGAATTTGGAGTTACATTTAGTATCTGCACACCGTCACAGAGCCAGGTGAGTCCTATCAGCTTCCATTAAGACATTGCTTCTCAAAGTACACCTTGCCTTAAAGTCACTAGGCATCACTAGAAACCATTTTTCTTTTGTAATGCTACAAAGGAAGTGGTATTTCAATAAACAGCATTCTCCCCAGCTCCAAGTTTTAAAGTAGCTGTTTTCTTTTTGAGACTGAACAATTAATGACTTTGTACATTATTTCTGAAGCTGACATTGTGATAATCTGAAGTTATTCATTAAGAAATGAATGTTGCCACACATATAATGTAATACATGAGAAAACAAATAATCAGAGTGCATAAAGACAGGTGCTTCAAGTCCTGGAAGCAAACCTAGCAGTGGTTAAAGCACTGCAGAGAAGAACAAAGTTGGTCCTCAAGGAATACAGCCAAAAAGCAGACACTGCCTTTAGACAAGCCATTGACAGCTCCTCTGAAGAAGAAAAAGATGGATGACCACCAGCATTATGATGTTCTTGTGTATACTCAAATGCAATACCTCTTTCAACTGCCAAGGCTAAGCTGATGATGTGGAACGTGAGTGAACTCTTAAAAGAGTTCACTAAGTCTTTCTCAATACAAAAAAGAGTTTTTGACAGGTAGGAAAGGGTTGCAAAAGCTACTAGGAAACAGGACATTACAAAATCACACAGGCATGCCTTAGTAGTTCTTCTAATTTTACTAACAGCTCAACTACTGTGTATTGTTTAGGTATGAAGGGTTGGTTGACTTTTGACTCGTCATTTTGTGTCATGGCATTTGCAGTACAGCAATTGGTCAAAATAAATCTTAAGCAAGAAAAACTGCTTGAACTCCTTGTAATATTACAACTGATTGTGACTGTTTCACACTACAGCTCTTTGATTTTTTTTGTTTGGTGATTTTAAAAAAATCAAAATAGGCAATGGATTGTTTGCAGAAGTCCTTACCTCCTCTGTGGACTACGGTTCTGAGAGAACTCTGAATCACTGTCCTTTGATGTTGGAGAGCCCTTATATGTGTAAAAAACATCTTCAGTTTCAGTAATATAACTAATCTCGTTTGTAAGGTTATCTACAGATGAGTGCCGTGGTTTGCGGATTTCGTGACGTAGTCTAGGACTTCGCCTTAAAAATACAGAATACAAACATAAGTGGGAAGATTACAATATTTCACAAAACTTTATAAAAGAAAAATTTCTATCCTATTGAATCTTCATAACAGGCCTATAAGTCTCACTTGAAATAACCAATTTTTAAGCATTTTGTATGGTATACTATGCAATCATACACTGCTAGGTTCAGTACACTGAACTGATTTGGTGTTTTCCTCCCGGTAAAATGCAACTTACATTATTAAAGTTTTAATCACAGGATAATTCTGGTTGGAAGGGACTCATGGGGATCATCTAGTCCAATCATCTGCACAAAGCAGGGTCAACTAAGGCCAGAGTAGGCTGCTTACGGCTTTACCCACTCATCTCAAAAACTCTGAAGGATGGAGACCACATAGCTTCCCCAGGCAACTACTGTCCATGTGGTGAAGCAGTTTTTCCATTATATCCACACAGAGCCTCTCTTGTTTTAACATATACTTGTTGCCTCATCTTCCCACCACGCAATACTGAAAAACCTGGCCTCATCCTGTAGCTGGCCTTCTCCTAAGTAATTCCAGGCTGTTATCAGGCATCTGGGAAACCCCTGCTTCTCCAGGCTGAACAAGTGCCACTACGTCAGACTCTCCTCACAAGGTAGGTGCTCTAGCCTCCTGACTACCTTGGAGCTGGTGGTCTTTGACGAGCTTGCTCCAGTTTGTGAGTGTCTGTCTTGTATTTGCAGACAAAAAGGGCTGCAGCATTCTAATAAAATCTAGAGAATGCTTAGCCAAAGGGGGCTATCACTTCCACTGACCTACTATCTACGACTCTGTTAATTCTGCCAAGTTGGACTTCTTTGCTGTCAGGGAACACCAGATGGCAAGTGTACCACTTCTGCCTATAAAGATTACCAGGTTGTTTCCCAGAAAGCTGCACTGCAGACAATACTATTGCACTGGGTTCTTACTTCTCAGGACACTGTGTTTGTCTCCATTGAATTTCACACATTTCCTATTGGCCCATTTCTCCAGACTATCGAGATCCCTTTGGAGAACAGCCCTGCCCCCAGGCTTATTGACTTATCCCCCCAGTTTGGTGCCGTCTGCAAACTTTATGATCAAGCACACCATTGCCTCTTCTAGGTCACAAAGATGTTAAGCAGGACAGGTCCCAAGAGAGATCCTTGCAGTCATCTACTTTTTATTGTTGTCCAGGTAGAGCATGACCCATTAACAACTCCCCTATTAGTCCAGTCATCCAACCATTTTAACTTTTTTTTTTTTTTTAAACCACCCCGTTGTTCACCCATTCAGAAACACAGTGTCTTAACTTAGGTATAACATTTTGGCAGACAGCACGAAAGCCTTGCTAGAGTTGAGGTAAGTGACATCCACCCTTCTGTTGTCATATATATTCTCAGAATAACAATGTTTAAATACATATGTACACACTACGTAATTATTCTCCTAGAGTACATACAATTAGAAAAGGTAGGAGGGTAGAAGGTGTGGAAAAGGCTGAAAATGGTTTTACCAATTGGGGGTAACAGGAGGTGATCGAGAAGGAAGGCTTTTGGTCTCTAGGTGCTCAACCGATAAGGATCGTCTCATAGATGGGTTCCAAACCATCCCACCTATCACTTTTCTGCAGTACTGGTTGTTTACAGACCTGAAAAGATATAAAACAACTATAAGTGAGTTATTTTGCATAGAAAACTTAAATTAAAGACAATATGCTTACGAAAGTCAACCTCATGATTTAAAGTGTCCCGTGCTTACCCCTCCTTACTTAAGCATTTACATTTTCACAGAGACATTTGCTGTCCCTCATTTGTGACAATAAAAGTGATTGTTAATCCCTGCTACATTGCACATCACAAGCCTGGGTAAAAATAACTTTTTCTGAGAATTATTTTTAACCCAATTGTGTTTAAGAAGGCAGAGGGGAAAACAGGAAATTCAGTATGCCCTACTGGCACTGAACTGAGTGCCTGACAAAACACAGCTGAAATACAGGTAAAATGTTCTGGAGCTTCCCTGTTAATACTCAAAAAGAGATAACAATTCAGCAAGAGCTTCACTGTGCACAGGACAACTTTACCCATCTACCTGCTGCCTCATCAATTAAGAGCTACAACAGACAACACTTTATTTCCAGAAGGAAGTCACTTTTGAGTGATGTGTTCCTTATAGAGATAAACCATTAAACAAAAATCTGACATGAAAATAGGATCTCCAGGTCTGGACCACTTCTTATGAGAAGAATCTGTCAAGAAAAGGGCTGCATCAGGATCAGAACCACAGCTAGGAAAGCAATAAAAGTATCTTAAGAGTGAAATTAGACAACATGAAGAAAATCTTTAAGCAGACTGAAATTGAGATAAACTAACTTTTACGCATCATTTTATACAGCATTTCACAAGACAAGTTGAGAGATAAGCTGCTCATCCTTGAGTTTACAGGCCTCAGATTTCCCATGGAAGAAAATTTATTAGTTACAGAGAAAACACCTCTGGCTCATTAAGCCCTGAGCTGTACATAATGGGCAGCTAAGATAACAGGCTATGTAAGAACCTTACTAATAGAGCTGAAAAGTCTCAATTTTACCTAGCATTTAAAAAAAAAAAAAAAAAAAGCATTACTTAAGCTGTGGATATTATGTTAAAGTCAAACCTTAAGCATGCTTTGCATTATACTACTTTCTGCTTATACAAGTAAAAGAAAAAGCAACCCATAAATTTTTTCTTCATATATACTAAAGTATTTCATATATCTTGTTCATGATTTTAAAGGAAATCAATTCCTTCATCTTCTAAATGTACTTTAAAAGCTTCTCCCAGTATAAAAAACAGAGGAAAAACTTAGTATGGAGCATCTACATGTCAAAATCAGCTACCCATGTATGTTTTCATGCTTAGTAAACAAAGTCCATCAACTTAGGAGAAGCTTTTGCCTATACTACCCATTTTATTTTTCTAAGACTTTTGAACACAATGATGAGGCATCAACTACTCTGATCTTCAGAAACAGAGTTCTTTCAAAGAAGCCTTACATAGCTGGAGCAGAAGGAAAGACTGGAAAAAGGGCATGCATTATGAAAAATGCATTGTGAAGAACACCACATTAATCAGCTTTTCTTTTTTACAAGTGGCTGTTCATGCATTTTCCAACACAGAGAACTTGAAGTGCAACATAACTTATGTGATAGAAGCCAGAACCTTAAACCCTAACTCTAATCTTAAACCCCTAATCCTGACCACAAAATCACTTATAGGGTATGTCTCTAGACATTTCAGTTAAGGCACAGAAGATAAATAATCTCCTGAAATTCAAGTAGCTGCCCTTCAGATGCCAAATATCAGCATATTTCTCAGCAAACATTCTGGGAGGCTGCCAAAGCCTTTCTGGAATGGGCTGAACTATCCTGAAATGATGCTTCCTTTCTCCCATCTCTTACTGAGGCTATCCTTGGTGAAAAATACAGATACATTTTAAGCTTTTCAACAAGGAATGAGAATGTGCCTAGGAGAGGTTATTCAGCATTCAGGCCAGAATTTACCTCTCAGAATCTGGGAGATGTGATTCAGTCTGCTCCTAGAACAAGGCTTACAGGTGATTTATACAACTCAGCAGCCTAATTTAAATGGAATGCCTCTAGTACCTGTCCTGGGGTGACTGTATGGTCCAATATCCCCATCATCTGTTCTTTTGCCCACAAATGGGCCCTGTGCCTTTAAAACTACATCTTGGAGTGAGGGAAGGAGAAGCCAAGAAAGGCAGCGGCGCGCAGATTGTTTTGAAGAAAAACCTCACTTCTACCCCAGGAATTCTTCTCACTGGACTATGCATCCACACAGGATCAAGAGTTTTGTTTCTTCTTGCTTTTAAGATTTTTTTTTCTCTAGTTAGCTTAGAAAAGGCTTTCTTGGACTGTGCTGCTCAGCTCTGCCCTGCTCTGGACTGACAGACCCGAGTAAACCCAGGGGAGCCCACGCTGTGTGTCCCACCGGGGCCCGAGCTGCCCTGCGGCCTGGACGCCCGACCCGAGGAGAGAGAGAGAGAGAGAGAGCTGGGACACACCCGTGAAAGGACTTTCAGCCACGGGAGCACTCTGTTCTCTGATTTTACCATCTCTTCAGAGCAAGAGAGGTTTATTGTTTCCTATTATTCATTTTTCATGCTTGTGAATACTTTGCTTGTTAAATAAACAGTTTTTTCCACTTTTCTCAGAAGAGATTTACTCCCTAACCGAGAGTTGGGGAGGAGCTGCTAGAATTTGGCCCTTTAGAGGAGATCTCCTTTGGAAGTTTCCTTCCAAATTTGTCCCAAACCAGGACAGTAGCTTAAGCTAAGAGAATCAAGAAGGGCACAGGTATGTGCAAATAAGAAATTCAAGTACTCAAGTACTGCAACTATTTGAACTAATGCAATAAATGCTAGGCTATCTGCCTCACATAACTGTAGAAGAACATAGTATAGGAAAGCCACAAATTCCATAGGAAAACTTGTGATACTTGAGATGGTAAAACCTGAATGTGGCACCCTTCAAAGCTGATGGAAGCAGCATGAAAAGAATTATTGAATGTGAGTCAATCTTAAAACCTCCAGGACTGCATGATGTGGTCAGTGGAGCTTTTGTGTGTGCGTTTGGTTTTGTGCTTTGGTTTGTCCGTTTGTGTTTGTTTGATTTATACAATGCAAAAATTTGTTCCCTTTCATAAGGGAGAATGCAGAATCTCTGTTTTGGTTGTGTAGCTTCCACATGAGTTCAGAGTCATTCTTGAAAAGGAACACGGAAACTTGTACAACATTCCACAATCAAACAAGTCGGAAAGCAAAAATTTTCAATATGTGAAACATGACCTCAGAAGTGACTTTCTCCACAATTTTTGTTAAAACTTTTGAGGAAATAATTTGCTGATTGACACTGACCAAGTTCATAAGAACTACTCAAAGCTTTTCAAAATTACTGTTGCTTCTTATGTACTTTAGCAGTCTTTCATAGCAATGGTTGCCGAATTACTTCTTCCTCATGTAGATCCTAAAATTCATGCTTATTGCTGGTATAAATAAGGCCAAAGAGGTTATCACTAAGCTGATGGAAGGTATCTCCATAACTGATTCTCCCCCTGGAGATTTCTTAAAAGTCTAAGTAAGCAATTCAGTAGAGATAATGCCGCCTCAGATCACTGAAATTACTTGAAAATAATTCTTTCTTAGTAATTCAGATCAACAATGAGAACTGTCCTGTGCGCTACGGACTACTGAGAAATTGTGACAGCAGATTTGTCAAAAACAAAATGTTTGGTAAAAATTGGAATGCTACTAAACTGGTACCCTTTGGAAATCATACTGTTTTCTTTCTTAACATTACGAAGGCTGCGCAATGCCTGCCTGTATATATCTGTATGTAGGAGGATCAGCATTTTGAATCTTTTCACAAATTTGAAAGAAATAAAGGACTCCAGGACCTGACAATCCTACAAACTTTGAGTCGCCTCCTCGAGACCTCCACTACAGGAAGAACAAGGTCATAACACTCCATAAATGAGTTTATTCTAAAAATAGGGATCTGCAAAAGTTAGAAAATTAGAATATTGTTCATACAACTACTTTTTTTCGATGATCTAGAAACCAGATCGTCTAGCTATGATCTAGTACTAGGTGAAAACATGGAATTACACTCCAGCAGAAAACATAACATTTTATCAGACTTCCTACTGTTGGACAGCCCTCATGGGTTAATTGCTTCATTTACAAGCAATACCAGTGCAATTGGTATCAATTTCTGCAGTATCAAAAGAGATATCAGAGTATGAAAAGCCAGAGAGCCACCAAAGTCTGAGAAGCTATTTGAAGCATGTTGATATCATTCAGAAGCTGAAGCTTATCCAAACAGAAGACAGAAAATCAGCCTGACAAATTAAATGTAAAGTTAAACTGTTACGGGAACACATTACGAAAAACTCAGAAAATCACACTACCCACGAACAAAAAGAAAACAATAAAAGACTTCTCCAAAAATCATAAGAACAAGCAGGTCTCTAGAGAGTCTACAGATCATCAAAGGGTCAAAGAACCCCCCAGAATCTCACATCTAGAGATGATAATGACACAAGACTTTCCTTTTCCTTCACTATTAATATGAAATATTTTTATATGTTTCATTACAGAATGCTTTTGAGGGGGGGGTGGGTGGATTGGGATCAGATGGGATGAGATGGACAAGACAATGGAGACAGGACCTGACACCTTTGTAGCTGAATTGCTGACAGATGTAACAACAGAACAAACCAACATAATGGAAGAAATCACTGTGATTGATACTTATCAAAAAAGTCTAAAAGCCCCTAAGATAAAAGAGCAAAATTACTCCAGTAAAACCTCCCACTTCAAAAATCACACAAGGTGGCCAAAATAAAGCCCAACTGCAAAGAAATGGAGACAAACGTTACAATGTCAAACTGGACAAACAACTGGCAGCTTAAGTTTAATGACCATAGGGCCCAGTTACTGCATATGGGGAGGAAAAATCCCAGCTTCATATAGGAAAATTACAGGCTCTAAAGAATTACTTCTGGCTAACTAGATCTTAGGTAACACTAGGAAACTACCACCTTTCTAACTAGAAGTATCCCATGAGGCAAATAAACGATTAGATGCGTCACAACAGGGGTATCTTGAATACCTGAATGGGAAAAAGTTTTTCATCTTTATGTCAGTAATAAGTGGTTTAACATATTAAGCAGAATGTGTATATGACACCAATGGCTAAAGATTTCAAAACAAATCTGTTCTGCAAATTATCTTACCAGATCATTAGCTAAATGACATTTTTCCTTTCCAGTGTTTTTATACTTTAGACTGAGGCAGCAAGTTGAAAAAATAGCACTAAAACATATATTCAAACACCTTTTGAGGCAATTATAGGAAACGTTCTATTGTAAGGAGACTACATTGCAGAAAGTGAAACCACAACCATATAACTTGTCAAATGGTTCATATATAGACTTGGACAAAGCTATGGACAGGACTGAACTTCGCCACTCCAGCTTGAGCTACCACTGACACAAATCCTCCCATTCCCATCATAGAGGAAAACATGATTTCACACAATACTTACTTTGCTGGATTTCTAGAACCCAGAGTCCAATAATGTGATAATATCTTTTTTTCATGAGGTAGTGACTTCTTTGCCTGAAAAAATGTGTGATGCTCTACACAAGATTTCCAAAGATTTTTGCATGCTCTGTAATTTAACATGTTGAAGGCAACAATATGCTCTCTGGATTCATTCTGTAACAGCAGGGAACACCATGTTTCAACATACACAAGTAGATGAAACAGTAGACAAGGTCATAAAACAACAATAAAATTATTTTAAGCTTAAACGTGAAAAATACATTGAGTCAAACAAACAAACAAAAAAATCAGCATATAGTAGATTTTGAGCTGGAGATGGCCAAAATACCTCTGTGACCATATGAAATTCCGAACTGCAAGATGTGCACTTTACAAGTTAATGAAACGTTAATGAAATATATAAGTCTAGAGTAGTAAAGAATTTGTATATACGAGTGTCATGTTATACGGATAAACATATTTTGTGGTTTCCAGTCAGATTTTGATCTCCTAAGACAAACAAAATTCTTTAAAACATTCCATTAAGGGTGCAATGTAAAAAGGAAAAAAACCCTCACTCTTTGAATTCAAACTCTTTACGTAAGGCTTCAATTCAATAATGTTCTTTCAAGCGCCACAGTATGCAAAAAGCATATTCTTGATAGTATTTCAGAAGAAACTGAAGGCATTAACAGTGATTTTTCTTGGGGGAAAGAAAGTAGCTGTGATGGGACTGGAGCTGCTGCTACTGCTGTTCAAATCCAGTCCCGCTTGGATGATAACATGAGGCCACAATGAGGAGAATCAGAAGGCAGCAGAATATAAAACTTGTGTGTCTCGGTGCAAACTCTTACAAGTAACTTCAGTGCCAAAGTGACAGCGAAATACTGCTGCAACACAATTGTGCCATCAATGCTTATCCCAAGAGTTTTGTACAAGAGAAAGCTTTGGTTAGTTAATCTAGTTATTGACGCAAAGAAAGCGGAACGAGAGAAAAGCAAGGAGTAGAAATAAAGGTAACATGAGACCTGAGTCAATTGCTATCACAGCTCAGCACTTCAGTGAAAAAACCCAAGTTTTCATCATTCATCTTTTCCAGCTCCTCTAAATTATGACTGATTTTGACATCTCAACATATAATTAGACAGGCAACCTTTGGCTTGTTCACAGCAATAATCCTGTTGAGAAGTAACTACACGCCATTTTGATTGGAATAGTCAATCCGTTTTTCTTGTGTTCTTTTTATTTCTAGGCAGCATTTTACAAATGCCACGTATCTGAGACCAATCCCGCATTTTGTAAATCACTTCATGTCTAGTCCAGAGAATCTATGGCTTCAGACACTCTTTAAGCAAAACAATGAGACTCTCAATAGAAAAAGAAAAAGATTTGTCTCTTGATTTTATGTAAGTACTGAAAAACATTTAACTGACTGAAATTTTTCAGGAATATTTTCCCTGTATCTATTAAAGCATTTAAAAGTATTTTCTTTTCAAGACATGGGTTTGTTAAGAGTCCCTTGCATACTGGAACCAATTCATCTTTGTCAGTTCACCACAGCTGCTTCTAAGAAGTTATGCAAAATAAAGCAGGAAAGCATAGTGAAACCTTAACTCAGAATTTCTTGAAATATATAAAGCATACATCACAAGGATTTAATGCCACATGCCATTTCTGACATACTCCCTGTTGGTTGAACACCACTTGAAGGGTTTTACTACTCCAGCAGACAAACAAAAAGAAGTGTATAGATATTTTTGTTGGCCTGAAGCACTGGCCTTTCAATTGCCACAAAAATTATTTTATCCAAACATCTCAATTATACTGAAAAGCCATAGTAGAAAGATAAGGAATTAAGTACATCTAATATTCTGTTTTAAATTTAGATCTGAAAACAGTAATGAATTTTACTTGTTACATCACAAGTGTGCTTTTCTGCTGTCACAGAACCTTCTTAGCAGCCTTTAAGTACGCTGAAAGTTTTAACATGAATTTAAGCTAGGAAAAATATTTTGAGAAGTTTCATAAAAATTTATTCAATTTTTAGACTAACATAACTTTTTGTTAATAACAATCTGCCTTACTAAGAGGCCAGGCTGCAAGTCATGCTGTTAAATCCTGTACTTTTTTAAAGGTGAGGAGAGTTCTAGTGGGATCCAAGGATCTAATGCCCATCATACTTCTCAAGTTCTAAAAGAATGGCATTTTAATAACTATCAAGAAATGAGGATTAGAGAAATTGGTGGCCATTAAAGTAAAAGGCACAATTCCACATAGCTAAAGTGTCTTGCTGGCTCAGCATATGAAAGAACTTTTGCATCAGCTGTATGCCTATTATATTCACAGAAAATCTGAAAATATCGTCAGCATAGAAAGATATATTTTAGTATTAAGCAAATGAAGTTGTTTTTAAGCATTAGATAGGCACATTGAAAATAAATTCCATTTCTGAAAGGTACAAAATGTTGCCTGTAAACAGCATAGTTCCTATTCGTACCTTAAATCCTGCACCCTTCATTAAGCCTACATGTCATGAGCTTCTATAGCATCAGACATTCACTGATTCATCAGTCTTGCTCCCCAGTCCTTATGTAGCTCTTCAGTAGAAACAGAAACACTGCATACTCCTAATCAAGTAGCTGATCAACAGACCGAAGCAGTGGGAGCATAAAAGAGAAGGTGAGTAGCAGGGAAAGAGTGAGATAAGGTAAGTTGATTTTTCAGAAAAGGCACACAAGGAAAGAAAAATGGAGTAAAAGAAAAAAGGAGAACAAATCAATGAAACACGGCACATCCCTGGGGACTGCAAATTCATTGCCTTTGAGAACTTTCTGTAGATTTTTGTAAAGAATCTACATATGACATACAAAATATAAAAGAAGTGTTATAGCACTCTCATCACCTTTAGTCAAACCTTGCCTATGAATATACAGTATCTGCTCTGTTTTCCCCACATTCTTTCATCTTCCTTACTTTCAGATTCATTTACTTATTTGGTTCTGTACTTCCAAGCAAAAAACTGATCAATTCAAAGACTGGCAGCTGTGCAGTCATCTGCCCTCACACACCACTCAAGCATCCCACTGTTCTGGTGAAACCTATATGTCCTGGTTTGGGACAAATGTGGCTCATGCATTTTCCCTAGGACTCCACTCCCCTCTCTCCCACTGCATGGCACCAGCAAGCTTTTCCAAGCAATACCACTGGAGTACTGCACACTTGATGACCTAAATTTCAAGCAAAGGGGGCTGACAAGGACAGATGTATCCACAGATTTAGTGGCGCACCTGGTCTGCTTTTTCATATGTACTGAGGAGTAAAAAGGCCATGCAGCTGGCCTTACTTTTCTTACAGTTCTGTAGCTCTTTAAGCGTGACACTGTGTGCATTACTGTCATCTCTGTAGGTTATGAAACAAAGAACTATGATCACTTAAGAGGAGGTAAGCTAAAAGTATCAAGAGCCTTGAACTGTCATCATTTATCAAATGTTCAATTGAACAAATTAAGATTGCTGCTGTCTTCAAAGGTGACACAGGTCTCCAGAGAGAAAACTTCTACTTTTGACAGCAGTCAAGTCTTTACATAATGAACACACATATTTTACATGAAGTCCACAGATTCTTCTATGTTGACACTTTATTCTTCTATATTCCAAAACCACTGTAAGTGCACTCATTTTCAGAGAATCATAGAATGGTTTGTGTTGGAAGGGACCTTAAAATCGTCGAGGTCCGAGCCCTATTTTACTAATCATTCTCAGAGAATTCTGTTACTACATTTATTCTCACAGACACATTTGGAAACTGCTGTCCGTAAGCCTGTCCTTATTTGTATATTTGAGAATATTTAGATTTTAAAATTACTATTTATCAGTGAGTTATTAATCCTCAAACCCAGGAGAAGTTACTACTTGCAATTTTCTACACTCACAAGTGAGTAGAAGGGTTTATCAACCACTCATTTCTTCATCCAGTGAAATATATATGAACAGACTGTGACATATCTGCATATAAACAATATATATAGAAACTTACAGCTAGTAAAAAAAACTTAAGATCCCCCTACAGTGTGTGAGGACACACTCTGTGCATGCTATGTGTGTGTGCAAGCATTACTGCAGTAACACTCTCTCTGGATACTAACTTTGTTTAAATGTGAATCCTGAATAGTAACATGTACACACCTGCACACTCCTCAAATTTCAAAGAGCCTACTAAACTGGGAAAAAAGAAAGACACACAGAAAAGAAAAAAGAAGGAGACATTTTCATTTTGGGTAAAAAAGGCCTCTCTAGAAATCTGTGTTCAGCAGACCTTCTAATCTATGTGGGTCAAGAGGTGGTCTCGTAACACAGCTTCTATTGATTGAAGAGCTCATTTATTACCAGAAAGAGCCTTCATGAAGTTTAAGTACAAGTTAATACTTATTTTTTCTATGTTCTCAAGTTTTGTCCTCAACTGAATTAAAATATTTACACATCTGCTGATCGTAAGTTTTTGAGAAGTTTTTTTTCTGTCATATTAAATAATCTATGCTCTTAGCAAAAAGATATCTTATTTTTTTCATATTGTGGCAGCACAATAACAAGCAGTAATCAACATTCCCTCCCCATTAAATAGACTAATATTTCAACTGTTCTGCAAAGAGCACAAAGCAACAAACAGAAGCCAACTCTTAACAGTAGGAAAATTTTACATTAGTTTTATCAATTATCTTCACATAATTTGCCAACTCCTAAAGCCCTCCATGCTACACACAGCAGAAGGCGTGCTATTCCCCTTTTCAACCTCATGTTTTTCGGCTGCAAAGCTCTCCCGTCCTCCAGGAACCTTGCTTTCTTCCTGATCCCTGAGCCCTGTAAGCTAGAGGGATCTCACAAACTCCCCCTAGATGGGAAAAGCAGTGGTTTAGTAGATTCGCTCCATTAAGGAACTCTACAGGGCAGGGAGAGCAACAAAGGAAAGAGCAGCAGATGCTGACGAGAAAAGGGAAATATGCTACGTTAAGAAATATTGGAGAAAGGATGGAGATCTGCATTTACCCAAAGTCTCCAAGGGAGAAGAAACATCCATGAGAAAGACACAGTCCAACAGACTGAAAGTGGAGGGATTCAGTGTTGGAAAGAAACAAAAAAAGGAAAAAAGAGAGGGAATAAGCATACCAGAATAGCAAGACCAAATTAACAAAACAGAGTTTCAAAGGCAAGTTACCACAACAGACCCTTTTGATCAGCAGTTTGTAGGTTACATTCAATATAAAAAATATTGAATATGACCGCTTTTGCAAAACAAAATTAGAGGACTACTTACATGTTTTTGCCGTTGTTGTATAAAAAACTTTTTCCTTTTAAAGGAAATTTTTAATATGTTCACCCTAAAAGAAAGAAACAGGCCATGAAATACTGAACAATGTTTAGAGAGATAAAACAACGAAAAATAATACTGCATACAGTGAGCCTGGAAGATTACAGCTGTAAAATATTCAATGAATAATATGCAGCCATCTCCTGTGTTGAGTGGCAAATAGATGTCCTCATTTAATCTTTAAATAATTCACAGCAGTTCTCTCCCACCAAATCTATTCTTGCCATAAAACTTGATGACATCTTCTACACTAAGCTGCACAAATGTTAAATGTGTCAACTTTTGTGTAACTTTAGAGTCATAAGACAACTGTGACTAAAGGAACAAAATTTAAGACCCTAATGACATGACAATGTTGGTCTTACAACAACTGAAACTTCGCAGAGGCTTTGCAGAATTGGTTTCATAATGTGAAAAATATCAGGTACTTGTGTTAATAACTAAACAAAATCTCTAGATGAAATAATAATTTTAGAAGGATGAAAACTATAAGAATGAGTGTTAATATATTTTTCGCTTCATTAACATTGCTATGTAATTTGTGTGGTAATTTTAGAACTGAACACCTCTTTTTAAATATACACAGTGTGAATACATATTTTCTAAGGTAAAGATTACAACTGGAATTGGTGCTCAAGTGATTTTCATTTTAATTATACGCTTATCAGTTTTGCTAAATTAAACAAACTTCTACCTACCCACATGCCTTCCCACAGCAAAATAAGATTTGTCTAAAATACCTAAATTTTCTCTGCAATAGTTCTACTTCAGTAATTGAAAACCTGCTTTTTTTGGACAAAGGAATCTCTGATCTGTGGTCAGCTGGAATCTTATGGATGCCTTAAGGAAAGCTATTTAGGGTCTGATCAAGTCATATTTGCCTGAAAAAAAAATAATGAAAGGGTTTTGTAAGTTTACTGCTAAAAGTCTCATAATATTTTCATGAACTGATGCTTCACAGGAGGTTAGATATCAGGTATGAACTATGTTGAAAGCCCTCTCAGGTCTTTCACAGTTTTTGCATCACTCTCATGGAGCGGGATGGCATAAAACTCATTCCTCACTGCTCAAGGGAGATGCACTTGAGTTACAGAGCAACATCCTTCATGGAGAGTATATTTGCCAGTTACTAACCAGAATGGTTATTCATGGCATTACCTATCCCACCTCCTGCACAAGAGGTGGAAAACAGCGTGTGCCAATTTCAGAAAATGCTTTTCTCCACTCCATCAATTACAGAAACACAAAGAAACAGGTATTTCACCACTATTCTTTGACAAGACAAACTGGTGTGAAAATTAATGGAAAGTTGAAATCGTATCCACCTCTCCTGTTAGGCCAACTCTTGAAATACTTGCGTCATTTGACTTGCTACCTCAAACAACAGTGATCTGCGTTGCTCATCTAAAAGTTCTGGATTCTGAACTACCTGACAAGTCATATAGATTTTCAGTTGTATTTACTGAGCTGCAATTCATTGTGTATTAATTCTTTCTTGATTCTAGTGCTACTCTGCCTGAACTAGTACCACTCAAGTTTTGTGCTTCTGGTTCTTTCTCACCACATTTCTTGATTTAGATTAAACTTCAACAAACAAGTTTTTGGAGTTATTCCAAAGTTGCCATCACGGTCTGCTCTTACCTCAACACAGAACCAGCAGAAATGCAGGACACAGAAAACTAAACTTGCAGACTAAGTGAAAAGCCCTCCACCCAACAATAAAAAGGGAGCAAGCATCCTAAAGTACCAAAACTCTCCCAATCCTTCTCCACTACCCCCTGCTTTTTCTTAAAAAAACCACGAAAAAAACAAACAAAAAAACCCCAAAACCCCACCAAAACCAAAACAACCCCCATGATTCACTGCATGACCATATAATCACTTCAAGCCAAATCAGGGCTTTAAGTCTCTTTATTCTGCCACTCTTCTAAATAGAATATCCCTCTTGAATCCATTCATTCTTCTTAAAGTACGACTAAACCTATTTAGTTCAGGCATGAAGAACACTTGCTACTCTGACATTTTTGTTTAAGAATGACTAAAAATCTTTTGCAATGTTATGCCCACAAATTGACTGAATGTTCACATCTAGAAAAATCTACAAACAAATCCAAGAGATTAAGGTGTCAAAGGATTTAGACTTAACAAGTTCTTGAAGAAGCCATATCCAAAAATTATACGGATAGAATGCAGTTACTGTTATTATAACTGGTGGCTCAGCAGCCCTTCTCTGTCACCAATAATCTGTCCAGTGACCATGCAACATTCACAAATCATCAAATTTTATGGTTTACTTATAAAGCACTCACTAGTTGTAGCATATTAAGAATGATGGATCTTTTGGGTCCCAACTTCCTGTCATTCACAAGCATCAAAATAGATTTATCACTCCACAGGCCACAGAATTGCTAATTTCTGATTAAACTGGCAGTCCTGTCCTAGCACTTAGTACTAATAGCTGGTACTTGTGACTTGAAGCCAAAAAAAGCTTCTTTACATGTAAATCCTATACTTTGCCACTGAAGAAAGGTTCTGTCCAATTCCCTATGTAAGATAGTTGTTTTCCAAGTTTTAACTAGCAACGTATTATGCATTCCTCAAGCAGTTTCTCTGAAGTTTTCAAAGCAGTGAAACTGCATACACAAAATGGCATTTAATACCTAACTTTAGTTGCTGCTGATATAGAGTGTTTGCATGTTTTTGCCATTAATATTTTACGTGCAAAATCAATTTGGAAATTACCACAGAACAGTTAAGCACCCTTGAGAATAACTCTATGGAGCATATAAAATACTTCATTAAATCCAAAGCTATTTTTTAAACCTATCTTGACTTGCATTGCCGCTGACTGATCAGTCATCTTTTTATGTAGGTTGCTTTGATTGAAAAGCCTCTTTTTGCCAAGGCAGAACTCTCTCACTGCCTCTGTTCCTGAAAACTTTTGGTCCCCTTTGACTACTACCATATGGCATAGTTGTATTGTTGTCATCCACTGCAGAGCATTTTACTTAAAATTTTAGATAGAGTGCTTTGATGGTGTTTGCTGCCACCTTGAGTTCTAACTCATTAATGGTGAAGTTTGCACAGTCCATAGGAAAAACCATTTTACACAAATGGTGTTACGTAAAGAGCCTAAATAAATACCACTTCAGGCATTACAGAAATACGTCCTGCTTTGAGGTCTAAAATCAAAGCGAGAATCCATACTACTACTACATCCCCAAGCAACTCCACTCTGGTGGCTTTCACTGTCTGCTTGTTTTGGCAGGGATCAGGGAATGGACACCATTCCTGCACAAAGAATTATGATTAACTCATGCCAGATGCCAGAAATAAAATATCAAAAAATTAGGCCCTGTGGAGGGAGCTTTTGCTTTCAAGATGAAAAGAAATTTTTAGAGAGAGAGAGAGAAAGTGAGAGAGTAGGAAAGCTTGGAACAATTGCATTAGCTGTCAGCTGAAAATATTACTGCCTAAACCTCATATTTTAGAGTGGGAATTATTTGAACTGAAAAACTTGTGGGTTTTATTTCTCTCAGTTTCTTTCTGTAAATGAGAATGGGCTTTTGTGAAAAATGTTCTAGCATCAGTGTTTTATTCCTCTGTGCTCTCCAGGAGTAAAAGTAGCACAGGAAGTTGTAGATTCCTCCTGTATGGTGTGCTATAAACTACCTTTCCCTTCCCTAAAAAATTAATATAGCCACAGATTTTAAAATGTCATTGCTTTGTGTTTTTCAGGAACAATTATTATCCATTCATATCTTACTTAGGTCAACTAAGTCGGCAGAACAAGACTGGCAGAAGACAGAAAATATGCCTCCAGCTGGCAGTTTTTAAAACCTGCAGTGGTTCAAAGAAGCTGAGAGGCTGATGTATGAAAGAGCAGCAATCAAGGCACAAAGATGAAAGATAAATGTCTTTCATGCTTTAACATGCATTAGAAATGTAAAGATACAAGTTTTCACTGTGCTGCTGTATGAGAGCATTATTATTGACATACATTTATCCAGGATGATTGCAGTATATCCCAGGGATTTGAAATGCAACTCACAGCAAAGAAAAAAAAGCAAAATCCAGACACTATGCAGTACATTTTCCAATAGAATTTTAACTGAAACTGATTTTATTGCTTTTCTATAGGAAATAGCTGTTTGGTTGGGTTCATAAAGGAAAGGATGGAACGACTTTAACGATTTAAAGAATACGGCAAGGAAGCTTTTTTTTTTTAATAATTAAGGGCCAAAAACCAAGTACAACCCACTGGAATGCCTTTTTATGTCACGATTAAGAACACTGTACTATCTTACTGAAAAGTTATCCAGAAAAAATTGTTACAAATTCAACCAAAAACTCACATATAACGTGACAAAGCTATAGTTTTATCAAGCATAAAAAACCAAGTTCATACTTCTTTAAAAAAAAAAAAAGACTGGAAAAAAATTCTCTCTTATCCAATCCAAAAAACTTAAGGAAATGCCCAGCCTCCACATAATTTCTAATTCGGGTTATAATTTTTAGTATGGTATAACTAATAAAGCCCAAGAGCACTTTTAAAAAATTATAGCTTATGTAACTTCTCATGTCATTCATATTAGAGTTCTTGTGCACATTATTTCTTTGCAGAAGTTATTTCCTACAGCACTGTCATGCATTCTAATGTTTTATGTATCAGAGAATAATGTAAAAGTCCCTCCCCTGCTGACTCCAAACCTTAATGTTATACACCCATATTTGATGAGATTTAAAAACGTATAAATTACATTATCCTACTTCCTGTAAATATGAAACTCCAAATAACTCATTTTACATTTCAACTCCAAGAAGCAAGTATCTTCTTGCTGAATGCCATGTTAAAAGTTCAGACTGAACTTAATTCAGACTGAATTAGCTGCTGAGCATTAATAGCAATACTGATTGGTTTTGTTTGTTTGTAAAGAGAAATATTATTGGGCATAACAGCTGCAAATCTCTAAGACCACAGTGTCCTCCTAATCATGTACTCATATCTGTAAGTAAATTAACTTGATCAAGACTTCACAAAGTGCAAGGACTTCAAAAGTCTTAGAGATTTAAAAGCCTAGACAAGTTTTCATTTTTATCTAAACACAAAGAAATACCAAAATACTCCATAAAGAATAAATATATGTATTGTAGGCTTCTTTGGAATAAAAGTGAAAACAAACAGAAGTAAGATTGAAAAAACTGGCCATATTTCTTTACAATAAAGGAATTTACCAGGGATAGAAGCTTGTGCAGATGAGTTTTCTATATACAGCAATTCCACCGGATGCAATCCCAATCATAAGATCTAGATTATGGAGATCCTGCAAAAGAAAAATACAGTAAGAACACAGATGCAGTTTGTGTCATTCACATTTATCTACTAATAAATTTATTTTCAAGCTTTCTATACCTAAATTGCTACACTTGAGGAAAAAATTCAATGATGTTTTTGAGTTTTGATTTTCGCGCATCTCTTTCCTTTGATATTATCTATTACATATTCTAAACATTATTCATTCATTAAAACAAGTTGAAATGTTCATCCTACTATCCTGGATATTCCTTAGGCCTGTATCAGAGTAAATTTGCAAATCTAGCCTTATCAGTTTCAGGAAAGAAGTTGAAGTATTTCCCAAGATTAGTCAGGTAAATGTCACAGAATTTTGGGAACTGAACAAAAATTTCGTGATTATAAGCTATTTAAAAAGAGAGAGGAAATAATTCCTTACTTTTTCCTGAAAGCACTTACCAAGAAAGACTGCACAGGAGGTGACCACAGTTTTGCATATAAGAGGATGTTGGAGAAATAACCATGTGTACATGAATATTTGATACACTAAATGAAATCCATCATTAACTAAACCAAAAGCTGTGCATTAGCTTCACACACACAACTGGAAAAAAAAATCATAAATTTAAAATCCTTTCTAGGTGTTGAGATACTCAAGAGGAAACACATTCTTCCATATAAGCAAACATTTTAGTTAAAAAAACCCAAAAAAGGCAGCAAGAAGGATGCTGGATGGTGAGTTTGAGTCTAAACCCCGACCGATATTAGAGAACTTACAAATCTTGGCTTCCCACTTCTTATGGTCAATACACACTAATATGTTATTACGCAGATTTCTAAACAGAGCTAAATGAATACATAAATCCACGTATAAGTAGAATCCATTGTTTAAAGTATCAGGTTTGAGTCAAAAGCAGTTTCAGACTGTTTTAAAAGGACAGCCAATGGCAACAGTCTCTTCAAGCCTTCAGTAGCGCAGTTGTTCCTCTAGATGGTACTCTGGGCTCAGTTAATATATGGCTTTCCTCCATGTCCAGTGCCAATTTCTTTATATTAGGAAGGTACAGAAAAAAGGAACAGGTAGCGTGTGCTCTGACAATACTGTGGAGAGTCTACAATAAATCCTTCAAAAATAGTTGCATAGAAGTGTGATACAGGCATATGAACGAGTGAAGTCCAACCTAATTTGAAAAGCATAATACAGGAATCCAGAACTGGCACCCCTTTATTCTAATATTTGGGAAGAATATTGAGGTATTCAGGAGATTAACTGCAAGTAATTTAGTTGTTTCTGCCATTATATGGCCAACCTAAAGCAGAGTAGAAAATTGTATTTTAAAAATCAATACTGTGAAGAAAAAACAGCTTTTAGAATAAAAGCTGAAATTAACATGATTAAGCAGAAATAAAGGATTATCTAAACACTTGATAGGGATTAATTAGGCTAAACTACTCTATTTTCTCCAGAAGCTTTGTCAGAACAAAGTTCATTCCTCACCCTCCCCTGCACCAGTCTGAACCACTACTCTCTCTTGTTATTTGTTATTATGAATTCTCTTGCGTTGAGCCTAAGAAAGACAAAACCAAGATGCTGGAATAGCATAAAGAGAGGGTCCCTTATATGAAATATGATATTGATATGCAGTTATTGCCTTTTCAAAACACCTATGCTGTTAAACTGTACAACAAAGAAATACCATGAATATATTTATTAAAAAACAGGTAACATGAAGATAATAAAAAAGTTGTAAGGATAAAAAATTATCATGCCAGGCGTCTAGCTAGTTAAGTAGTGATTCACATTTGATTTAATTTACAATTACCATCTTGATTTTCATAGATAAGGAAATAATACTGATTCAAGAAATTTCCTATCTTTGACTCTCTGAGTGAAAATGAAAACTGAGTTAACAGCAGATTAATTATTGAGCAGATGGGATAGTGGTCCAGAGTCAAAAGGAGATTAGGAATTCAAGAAATATTGATATAGTTTTAAGATATTGAACTCACTCTCCTGAGTCTCCTAACACTATTGCATTTTTTTAATATTTTAGCAGTTCAGATTTTTCATCAGAAAAAACCAGAAATGTTAGCAGATGCAAACTGAGCTCAGATTAAAGTTGCACGTTTAGCAAGTTGCTAAAAAGAAAGCTCACACTTACGTTAAATATTTAACTTTGCATCATAAAACAAAAAAATTAAGGAAAACTATATATTCATCTGCTCTTCAAGAAACATTATGCAAAAGTACTCCACCCTTAACACCAGTACAGGATCACCAGCTTCTTTGAGCCATTAGTATAAAAGCCAGGTGTTACCTGGTTCTTCTGTCATACACGGTCAAAGAGGAACAAGACCAACAGAATCTACAGGGATAAAGCTTTTCTCAGAGATGCAGTTTAATTAGCCCCTGCTAAATCTGGTCAAGGCACTGCGATGTAACAAAACTGAAAGGATGATTTAAAAGCAGCACTGAATGGGGGGAGGATATCAGGAGGCACTGTAAACATCCCTGCCAAAGCAGGGGCATGACACAGCAGCCTCTGTGAAGAAGCAGCTTATAACCTTCACTGCAAACTTCTTACAGGCCCGCAGCAGCAAGACCAACAATACCATGTTGGCTGAGAGGTTTGCCTCAGGCATTCAACCCAAACAGTGACTTGCAATTGATGTTTTGGAAGTACAAAACTTCAGACACAACCAACTACACCCCTACTAACAACTCCCCTTCTCAGCTTCAGGTCATTTATAGCTAGAGGATTTCCTGGTTTAGAAGCTTCTTTTATGTTTAATGGACTCCAGCGACTGCCTAACTGCTCCTGATAGCTATTTCACCTTGGGCATCCATTAAAACAGCAGTAACGCTTACAGTCCAACTGCAGCCTTATGGAAAAAGTTCTGTTACTTAAACCTGTCTCTTTCTGGATAGACTGAAGATCCTTAAACCTTTTACTACCAAAGCAAAAAAAAAAAAAGTAAAAATAAAAAATTGTTGGCTATTCACTTTCTCCATGCTGCTCACCTGCTACAGAAGGCTCTTCTTTAAAAATTCATGATTGTTATCCTTCTTTGTATTTTTCCTTTTCCATTACCCACTTTGAGATAATGAAGGGAGAGGAAGAATGAAGCTCAACATTCAAATGGTATCAAAACTCAGTTTGAAAGGTGGCATGATATTTTCTGGTTTGCTTTTTATTTCCTTCCTAGCAGCTTCTAAATGTCTAGGGGTCTAGTTCAACTGCTAGAAAAAACAGATCACTTCAAATATTTCATCCTTTGAAAAAACTGAATTGTTATAAAACTATTATTTTGAATTGAAATAGTAGCAAGATGGTCTGCAGTGAAATTTCATTCAGTTGAAAACATCTGAATCCAGTCTATCTTCACTACTTGGCACCGGTATGACTACTACTGACATCCTGCATGCAGCTCGATGGCCCGAAGCTCAGGAAAGATAATGGAAATTGGAAGAGGTTTCAGGAACAGCATCTCGTTAATATTGAGACTAGTCACATAGTGGAAGTCTTAGCACTCAAGTTGGCTTATCAAAACACTAGGATATAACAGAAGTTAAAAGGCAAACATCCAATCAAGTTAAGTGCATGTAATGAAATCTCAAGTGCAACGGTAAGAGCTTCTTCAATAAAGTAGAAAGGTGACAGATGACCCAATGGACAGACAGGGTACCTATACAAAGTCAGATTTAATAAGATCATTTCCTTTCCTTTTTACTTTTCACCATTCTTAAAAAAAAGCCTCTACCTTTTGAGCACTGTATTTCATGAATATGAATGTAATTACAGTGGCTTCATACAGAAGTACTTTAGGAACTCCTAGAAATGTCATACAACACTCACTTATTTGTGGCAGCATAAAGAAAAACAAGAAGAAAATATCATGCTGAAGGAAGCAAATTACTCATTCTATTCCTTCCTCATCATTAGAGAAGTTTATGAATTTTTCATTATAACTCTCAGTGCCAGGATTATTAACAAAACTCAGAAACATGTTAAGAAAACTAGAAGCCATCTTCACCTAGGAAAACAATTTCCTGTAGTACACTTCCTTTCGATTTTACACTACAAGCCTCATACCAAAACAATTTACTATTGCATAGAAGCACAATTTGCAACTTGCACACTAGGATACAAATAAAAAAAGCATTTTGGGGATTCACTTTAGATGAATAATGTAGTGAAAATAATTAAATAGCAGTAGCCAGTGAAATACTAGGACATGTTTCTTATCAGTGCACACTCTGTATCTAAAAGATTTCAAATACATTTTTAGTGGTCATCTCTCTGTTAAATACTTCTTAGATTTAGCCTGTAATCAGGGAATACAGGAATTTAAACAACAAAAAAAACCCTCTATGTTCTTAACACTTAAGAAATTAGTGCTAGAAATTCAGAGAAATTAAACTCTTAAAACACCTGCCAACTAATAGCACTAAACAGAGAATTCACTTTCTTTCATGCTAAGGCACTCAGAAACCTTAGTAAAATTATTAAGTAAAATATATTGCAGTAATTAAATAGGTTATCTTAAAAATACACTGTTACACTTTTGAGGAGCTCTAGCTTATTTGGTTGAAATTCCAGCACCTATGTTACACAGAAGTTATTGAAATAACAACCCACCTCTAATTAAAAATAACACATGATAAAGTCAACACTTATATACTACCTTTTTTTTTACTGCTATTAATTCATGTAAAAAAAAAAGCATATAAATTTACTTTCCAAGGGAAAAATTACAATGTAAACATACTCTACCACTGTGCAATTCCACTCCATAGAATTCAAGTGTTCGTGCTGTATTTATATAGCAGGACTCTGCTTCAGATTGCTTGAGGCCACTAAAAGAAGGGAAAAAAATAATAAATATGAACCACACACAAGTCCAAAATAAAAGATATGATCTTATATTTATTCCAAATGCATTAAATGAGAAGAATGCCACAGTGTCTGAGAAATAACCCCACATTAAATAGTGCCACGAGTTCTTCACTGGTGAAGGCCCTGCTAAAAGTACTCTCAAAAAATTGAATGAGTTATACACAGTTTTATTACCTTAGCCATTCTGGACCAGCTCTCTTTAGAAAAATCTTTGTTATCTGTTATGTTCAAAGGGATGAGGAAACAATTCCCCTACAAAATCTTACTTTATAGTAAGAAGCTGTATCTGTAAATATCGTCTATTTCATAGTCTCTCAGAAAGAAGTCAATTAGAAGAAAGATTAGAAGCATGAATGTACTAACAAAATAAAGGGGAGAAAGTAGATTAAAAGTTAAAGTTATGAAACTCACCAGGGAAAAGCCATCCAAGTTTACCCACAATCTATAAGTCCTAAAATATTTTTTTTCTCCTGCAGTTAAGACATACAAGCATTTGACCTTCTTGTCTTCAAGGAAGCTTCTAAAAGTACAGGTAAAAACAACTCTTTGCTAGGTGAGCTTCCAAAGCAGCATGCATAAAATTACATTAATCAAATGCAATTTAGGTACAACCTGCAAAAAGCTGACATAACATGGAGTTATGTTATGAACTCCAGCATCTATTACTTCCAATTAATATCTCTCCTTTTAAAAGCAAAGCCACTGAAATACTATGCCCTGGAACAGCCACTCTAGGAGATATTACATCATGCTCGAGAAAACTGAAAGCTGCCTTGAACTGGAAAGCCATGGTCAGTGTGGCTTGAGGATGTCATAATATCAGAGGGAAAAAAAGAGCAAAGCCGAAAGAAAGAGCTGTTTGTCACAATCCTGAGCTAAACTGGTTTCTCAGATCTACATGTACACTGACTACTGCCACCTTGATTCTGAAAAACTTTAGTAGACCTTATCCCTTTCACTGTGTCAGAAAATTACAGAAGTAAACCAATGCAAAATTGCCATTTTGTTATATAAAAGGATGCTGAATATGCTTGTAAGAGTACATTACTGTCATTTTAAATAATTTGATCAAGTACTTTGTTCAGAAGGTCTGCTGCACACTAGCAAGATATGCCCACAAATTTTAGTTCTCTATTTGTATACTCCATCTACACCAGATCAGTCATGCCTTGTGTCTTGAAGGGCCAACAAGTATCTCAGCACAGACTTAGGTTTTTCACTCGTTGTTGTTACACCCTCCTACTCAATTAGAGGTGAAACAAAACCTTCAGGTCCCTAAGCAGATGGTAATTATTCAGTGAGATAAACAGGCAAGAGGAAACTGGTCTTGATGTTTCAATTTTTATAGTTGTTGATACCCAAGGACTAACAAACCTCGTCTGGAATATAAGCATCCTATTTAGTTTCAAATGCATCCTTCTTTTCAAACTGATGGCTGGATCTAGCAAGCACCATGAAAATCTTACCAATTTGGACAATATCTGCATCCAAAGATCTCAAGCTGCTTATGTAACTAAGCAAAACACAGCAGGAAAACCACATTAGAACCAACAACATACAGAAAAATCCCCCTCTGGATTTAGGGATGAACACATAAGGAAAATTTCTGAAGCTATACCAGTTCGATATGACAATAGCTGCTTTCTTAACAGCTACATCCTGTCCACTGAACAGTATGACATGGACTTGTTCAGGGAATACTTCCTCAGATTCTGCAAAGCAACATAAAACCTAGGTAACAAAAACCTTGCACTGAGTTACAACACACAACAACATAAGACATAACGCGGCTTCTGAAATCTGTATTGTGTTTCAGCAATTCAAGCTTTTTCTTTTCCTTTGTGAAAGTTTCCCAAAGGACAGACACTAACGAATGAAAAAAGGATAGATGTTTATAGTGTTGGCTTTAAAACCCTGTAATCTAAGAATATCAATTTCCAAGCTATAATAATTTACAGATAACCTATACAGTTTACAGCAAATATTCTTTATTCCAGATTAGCAGAAATCTCATTCCAAAGCAACAATGTCCTCTCAAAGTGTAAAAAAGTAAATTTTTCCTTTACATCTTTCCTTCCCAGCAGCTCTGGTGAATACCAGAACCACTCTTGTCAAGTATGTTCTTGGCACTGATCTAGTCAAATTCATGTCCCAGACATAAGTATTCTCTACGAATGCCAAAGGAGTATGCAAGAAATACTGCCAGGATAAACAATGATTTGTCTGCCTCTTGTTGCACTCTGAAGTTAATTGGCCTTAAGAGCTAAGTTTCAAAAAAGGTGTTAAAACAATAAAGAAACATTTTTTTCCAGTCCAATCTACCCAATATTTTTTTCAGACCTTCCATTACCAACATCTCTGTTAATCCCAATACAGAAGTTAAACTTCTCAGTCATCAAGGCTTCACTCTACCAAAGACACTCAATGAAAGCATTGATTTCACTGAAAGGACCAAGAGAAGAAAGGAGTCTTTCCAACAGACCCCACCACACCTTAGTCTGGACCAGTGGTAACTTCTGATCTTTCCTTTGCAGGACATAACCAGTTTTATATCTCTTGCTACTACACCACTAAACACATGAGCTCAACCCAGCCACTCCAGAACCTTCCCTGAGTGATCTCCAAGGTGACTGCTTCCTAAAGACAAGCAGATTTATTCATTCCTGTCTAAAAGTCCCCCAGAAAAAACTACTGAGCCTACTGGAAATTGAAAATTAATTTGGAAGGAGTAGAGGCATCAGCTATTGTGTTCCTGAACACGAACTGTTTGGAAAGCAGTCCAGATTAGTACCTCCAGCAGAAAGGACAGTTGGAGTTAAGAGTTCAGTGGTTATCTTCTTTTGCCCCATAAACAATAATACATGTTCTGGACTGCTAGGGAGCACACGTGAAGTTCAGAACTACTCACTACACCTACTAGAAGTAAAGAAACCAGAGAGAAAAGTAAGAGTATTGAAAGATGAGAAAAAAACAGCTGAAGGACATTAGGAAGATATGAAAATGGAAATATTTCAGGGTATAAATCAAAGAAACCTAGAGAGTAGGGAATTAGCTCTGCTGCAGTGAAGATACAGACAGAGAAAACGAGTCTACAGAGATCTGGATTTCATTTGCTCACAGGCAATTTCTTAGATTGGCACATTTGCATTCAGCTTGCAAGTATCTGATCAACACCCCTAATTCCAAAGCTGCAGTCGTACAAGAGACAAATCAGCAGGGTCAGAAAAAATAATTAGCAGCGCACTGACTGGAATAATCTGTTGCAGCCTTTGTATTACACTCAGGAGAGTGGAACGAAAGCACAAAGTTAATTGAAGTGTTTTATGGTTATGGCATTTATTGGAGTTTTTTCCCACATATATAGACAAAAAAAAAATCTATAGAATTTGAAAAATTATCAAATGTCCTTCATCTAGAAAACCCCTCAAACATCTAGTATCGTGTTCTGGACTGTTGCATTTAATAATGTATAAGGCTAACTGAACTACTGGAGGTTATAACTAGAAATTTATTTAAATGTTTCAACACATTAGCATCATACTCTGAATATAATTAATCTAGCACCTCTATGCTAAACCCAAGTATTTAATTTAACAGAAGCTATATGAAATACAACTGGCTGTTGTAATGAAACTACTAAGAACTTGATTCTTCCTTTTGACATATTTTTTTTTCTATAAAAGCACAGGAGGTGAGACAGAACTAAAAGTTCACATTACCTGTGTTGCTCATGTAGCATTTCTACTTTGGTAAGAAAATCTTTGTTCTGCTCCGGTATAAAGTTGTAATTTGACAGATATCCTGAACAATGCACTGAAGCATTATAGTCTCCAAGTTGTGCTGTTAAGAAACAAGAAACACACATACAAAGTTTTCATAGCTAATTGGATTATTGTTTAGAAGAAATTTCTTCTCATTAAAACACGTACACATAGGGGGAAATGCAGGAATTACCTGTCTATTTCCCAACAGACAAGCAGTGTTTCACATAGGGAATTGTATGATACCAGTGAGGATTTTTTTAAAAATACACTTACCATAACTATAATCTCAGGTACTGAATGACTCAGTACTCTGTTTAGTTACTTGTATAGCCCCACTTTTGCACCACAAGCTGTAACAGCACCAGACAGACATCATGTGCCATGCTGGCACAGACGTGCAGTACTGTAACATCAGAGAACACCAAATTGCTTCAGTAAAAGATGGCAAACGAAATCAATTTGACACATTTACTTGACTAGAACATATTAGAAGTCTTCAACAAGATCAGTCACTTGGAAAGTATCCACTCTTCACAAAGTCAGGTGGAAATTGCTCCACTACCAGCTATGGCACTGTCCTAGAAATTCCGCTGTGAATTACTTAACAGAACACGTGAAATAACTGCTGATTGACACATAACATTACCAAGCTGCTACAAAAAGTAAATAACTATAACCCGTACTAATCTTCTTTTTTGTAAGGAGCATGAAATAAAAATCATAAAGCCTTATAGTTTCCCAGAAGTTATTGGTATGATTTGCGAATTAACACAAAAGAAAGTAATTGATAGGATGCAAACAATTCAGCATCGAAAATCCCTCAATAAATCAAAGCTCAAGAGCACACTTTCAGGATATACAATCAATAATAGTAACACAATTTTCCAGAAAATAAAGTTCAAAAAAAAAAAAAAAAGATATTTAAATGGTTCAAGTTGAGGGGCATGAGAAGCACATCAGAAAAAACTCACACCTAGTAATTATGTAGGATCTGTAATGCAGGGGATAACTAATATTTGCCACTTATATATTCAAACTGCATGACTTACATGGCACAGAAAATGGAACTACAATGATATAAGACAATTCCCAGGGAAATGCAGTCAAAAGCTAATATAGTTGCACACCTAATTGTCTGCATCAAGAGAAATATTTAAATAAAAAAGGGGATGATAAAGAATAACTAGTTTACTTTGAATGCAGATGTTCTTGCATACTTAGTTCTTTCTTTTTAAAGGTAGCCTGAACTTTAAATTAGTTAGCAAAATGGCAGGCAAAGGACTAAATATTTGCCACTAAAACCAAAACACATATTTGAACATTACTGTAACATTTATCTGAAGAAGAACAAAAGAAGACAAGAATGAGAAAAACCAAACCAAACCAAAAAAAACCCCAAACTGACCAAGACAGAAGACGCAGAAGTATCATAAGAAACTGAAATGATTTTTAGGAATATTCATATATTAACAAAAGTCCAAGCCTGCCAAGGCTGTCTAAGGCAACAATAATAAAAGCGAAAATTTGGAACTTTTAGAACTAAGTAGTATACTAATAACAGTGTAAAACAAAACCCACAGTTTCACAGATGACAGTAGCTGATTGAAGATACTTTCCTTTACTAGTCATTAACACAACCCATCTTTTCTATGAAACCATCTACATCTTTAAGGTTTGTTGCAGCTAGTTTGAATTACGATCTCACCAGTGGGAAAAGACCAGATTGCCAGGAATAAGATAATGTACTTTTCCACTTCCATTTTCTTTGCAATAGGAAAAGATATTTTTACTTTAATTTTACCTTCTCTAAAGAGGACAACTGTTATTCCTTCATACATTATAAGGTATAGTCTTCTTTCCAATCTTTGAAATAGGCTACTCTGGTTTTTTATCCCTCTTCCTCCTAGCTACCTGAGGCCATGCCAACAAGGTAAGCAATTTAACTTCTCCAACTCCCTAGCCTGCTGTTACAGTAGAAGAGAAACATCTTGCAAGACTAATGATCTTGTGTAAGATTTAATTATCCAAGTAGGAAAAAAAAGTTAGGACATATCGAGGTGTTGGCAAGAATAATAACCCATGATGCTTCTATCTCTTTACTGGATTTCTCCAGAAGAGAGCAGAAGGGCAGGAAATATTAAAGACCTATTTCTAATCTGAGTTTCTCCTGACGTAGTTTCTGCTCTGATCACAGGTCAGCAGATACTGACTCACTGAAGATAAAGTTACAGTATAAAAATAAGCATATTTTTACCTTTCTCCATTCTAGACCACCGTTGCTCTTTAATTTATTATAATTGGCAAATGATATAAAGTGAGAGAAAACGGAACCAAGGATGACTCAAAAAACAAACAAACTTCTGATGTTTGAATATCAGAATATTGTATTTAAGAGTTCTATATCTAATATGAAAGGCTTTAAAAAAAGGGATGTGATTCATTTAAAAGGCCATATTCAATAAAAAGAGGACATTTATCTTTTAATTTCTAGTAAAGGAAGAGTTCAATAGCCAAGTAGCCATGTTGACATACCAAAACACTAGTTCTACAAACTTTCAATACAATAAGAGCTTTTAAGTGCTTGAAACACAAGTCTTGAGATCATATATGTTTACAGAGCACAGGATCTGTCTATGCCTTATTGAAGTCTAAACAAGTTTTATATTCTTCATACTTTTTTCAAAAGTAATTTGTACAGATATCCTTCAAGATGTAGACGACATACTGTTCTCCAATTCTACAGACTTTGCTTGTAAATAATACTAAAAAAGTTTGCATACAAAGTAATAGCACCAGAATCTATTTCTGCACATGGGCATTTCAAGTAACTTCAGAATGTAAGAAGGGAAACGTATGAATGGCTCATTGGCTAACCTCGATGAGAAATCAGTTATAGATCATATAGACAAATTGGTCCAAATAAATGCCTACAAAAGCTAGTCTTTAAAAACTGGTTTAATATCAACTTTCTATAGACCTGAGAAGTGCACCAGAAAAGAATGAAGCAGTTTCATATTGAATTTGTAACTTTTTTGCAACTTTAATATTTTAGGTCACATGAATAAAGCACAAAAGTGAATTGAGTTGCCTGTTTTAAAAAAAGGATAACTATGTATGAAGATCAGGTTTGCAAGGGAAAAGAAAATAACCAAACAACAGGAAAAGTCTTGCATATAAATTGTAAAAATCCTCAGGTATAAAACAACAGTCCAGGATTAAAACCTAGTTAGGATCACATGACTGGCCTCCAAATCAGGACAGCAACAATGACTCATATTCTTGAGATGAGGGCGAAATGTAGTATTAAAGGCTAATGATTAATTTATCTTCATATGAACACTGAGGTACAAAAAGAAAAGATACTTAATCTGTACAGTTTAATCAGTTTAGAAATTTTAAGTGATTGCTTCTTGGCACAAAAAGAGAACAGAAGAACAATTAACTTCCTAGCATAAACTGTTTCTCAACAGTAACTACAAATTATTCAAGTATTAAAATGTTTCTGGAATCAGAAAACAATCTGCTACAACAGAATTCAGTTTCAAAGAACCAACATAAAGATGTAGACACTTATTAAAGATAGACTAAAAGGGTCCACTGGAATGAGCAAAATGACACCACATTGAAAATGGTTTTCAGAGAGAAATTCCTAAAAGGACCAAAACCCTCAGAAGTGAATGGTGAGAGAAGGAAAGGTGTTTCAGCAAGTGGAACCTGTATCCAAATAAGGATGAGAACGTGAACACTAACCCACTCAACCCCTAAGTAATTGTGATGCCCCTACTGGACAAGTAGAACTAGCTATCACGTGAGTTAAAACTAACTTGTTTTGTAAAAGGAAATAATGCTTCACACTCAAGAGCCCTTACAAAATGTTCAGCCTAGGCATGACTGTAAATAGCTGCTTATGACCACTTACAACAGCTGGCCATTTTGTGGTAAGACAGAATGAGAAATTAGGCATTAATAAAAACAAAGGAACATTTGTAGGGGAAAAAGAAAAGAAAACTATGCATGCACAATGGTAGTCTCCAAGTTATTTACCACTTCAGAATGAAAAATGAGCCAGTCATTGTAATGCCTTTTATTAAAAGAACTAAAAAATAAAAATCAGCAGCTCAAAACCCAGACACAGTTAAACAACACAAAAAATAGTCCCAAGGAAAAGGAAGAAACAAATTAGAAACTATAAATTTTACTGAGTTGCTGTTTCTGCATCTCAAATACAACACATACTTCAGACACCACACAGACACAATCGAAAAAAGTATTGAGAAAAGCAAAGTATAATGCAAAGTACAAAGAGTATTCATTTTGAGAAAGTATTGGGATAACAGACTTAAAGGAATAGTTACCAGTACTCCCAAAACATTGTGAGGTTTTGCCAAACTAATACATCTGATCCTCTGCCATATATGTTGTTTCTCAGCATTCACCACTCATTTGAGAATCACAAAGTCATTTAGGTTGGACAAGACCTCTAAGATCATTGAGTCCAACCCTTAACCCAGCAATACCAAGCCCACCACTAAACCATATCCCTCAGTGCCACATCTACACATTTTTAAAATACCTCCTGCGATGCTGACTCCACCACTTCCCTGGACAGCCTCTTCCAAAGCCTGTCAACCCTTTTGGTGAAGAAATTTTTCCTAATACAGAACCTAAACCTTCCCTGGCGCAACTTGAGGCCGTTACCATGAGAGTAATACTGTATTGCACGGACCTTGACCTTGGGAAACTCTTCTTTCCCCCTTTTTAGTTATGTTACACAAAAATATTTATTGGTTCATCCAACTTAAAAATACAGGAGAATAGTATCAAGTTTATGAGGAACTGCAGAAAGTCAGCTCCTTCAGCTACAGCACTGGCCAATATCCCAACCTGGGGTTCTCCACTCTGGAGATTGTACCTTGTTTTGAAGTGTTACAGTTCAAAAAATTATTTGTGGCTTAATGGAAGACCATCACATAAACAATACTTGAAGCAATGATCTCCTGAAGTGGCCTCTGTACTGCCTAACACAACTGTAAATTATAATTAAGCAAAACCAGCCCAAAAGAGCTGGAAAGGTGCTGTATGTAAACAACCAGGACACTCTTAGAAGATCTGTTGTACAGAGATGCTAGCAAGCTCAGGAGCAGCAATCTAGAATTCAGTGAACTATACGGAAGGAAACGGGAATGTATTTCAATTAATCTCTCCAAGCTGATTCTTGTGTTGGGAGTTTCATCACCATCACACAGATAACACTGGCACTGCTGATGACAGGTATAAGGTACCTGTGACTGAACAGCACTGATGCAGGCTTCAGAAGAACAGATGAGACACGCACACAATCCTCAGACAACCCAACACATCTAATAAGTAATTTCAAACACTGAAAATTCAGCTCAAAGTTCTCTCCATTAATCCAGTCTGATTTTGATTCTAAGGCACAAGGGTTAAAGATACCCCGGAAAGAAGCAGAAACCTGGCTGATCTGTAAGCACATCTCACATCTCTCAGCACATCACCTCATCATCTCAGGTAAAAGCACTATTTCACTTCAAGAAAGTGTGGGTGGGAAGCACACACAGAAAAATCCCCAAAAGCTAACCATGAAAAGAGAGAGGTCTCCAAAAACTAGGAAGTCTGAGGTTTCAACCTAATTTCTATAAAGTGAGGCAAAATGAAGGCAAGTTAGAAGAAAGAGTCAGGCCTCACTATGGAGCTGCTGTTCCTCTAAGTCCTACAGCCCACCTCTGCCTCTGGGATATCAGTCTTCTGGCATTTCCAAAATTCTAACTCTCTTATTCCCAGTTCCTGAGAGACTTTCACATTAAGCTCAGCTTTCCTTGACTCCTCATCCTCACCAGCCTTCCTTTCCTTAGAAGAGGTTGAAGTCCATTTGAACCCCTAGCAACGAGTCAACTCCTTTCTGAACAAACTCCCAGAGACAGCACTGTGCTAGAGATGATTCCTGGTTCTCAAAGCAGGGCTGAGAGGAGCAATACCACAGGAGATAAGAGCAACTGATGCTCAGAAAAAAAAAACAAGCTTAGAAGCATTGGTAACATCTTTGTTGGTTTTATTGCTGTGCTTCAGATTCAAGTCCCATAGATTTTTAAATAGATTTTTTTAACATAGGAGCATATTCTCACGAAACCCAAGGGACTTCTTACATACCAGTATCTGTGCATTTAAACAGTGGCCTGGAAATGGCAATTTGCTACATGAAGTGATAGAAAACAAGTGGTGCTAAATCAGCTTTGTGACATTTAAAATAAAAAAAGGGATAGATGTACTGTGTAGGTTTCCTTATTTGGTTTTACTGACAGCAAAACATTCCCATTTTATACTAGTAAAAACACACAATTTATCATTAAGACTTTTTGGTATGATTGTATCCTTCCAACTTCACAATGATGAAATTATTTGAAATGCACCTTAATATGTTCTTCTTTAAAAACAAACAGAAAAAAAAAGACTTCAAAATCCACTGATTGTTTTGTCACAAAGCACATTCCTGGTAATACACTAACAACTTATTCTTGAAGTGTCTGAACTATGTTCGTAATCAGGTTCAGTCACATGTTATTTAGACAGAGTAATCACACCCACTTGCATTCCCCTGTAACTTAGCCCTTCCAGGCAACACAGGGTGTGCTGCAGCAGGGCAGAGGGATGTGTCAGAGCTTTATTTCAGAACCAAATGCCTGCGCAAAGGGCACTACAGAGAAGCAGCATCCCAGCAGATACCACCAAAAACTGTCCCCTCGCAAAACTCAGACAAAGCCTCTGAAGGCCAACCATACAACCAGCACACGGAAAAACCATAGTTAAGAAGCAAGAGCAGAAATATCAAACACCAGACTTCATACACTGTGACGGAGATCTGCTTCAGCCCTGCCATCAGCAACAACTGCTACACCTTTTAAATAAACAACTCACAAGGTTGTCAGACGACAAGGATTTCCCCTTCCGCATACAAGGGAGGCTACTGAAGGAGAGAGCAGCCTGAAAGCCGTCACGAAGTGGCAGTAAATAGCTCAGGTAGAACTGATTCATGGCAACCTCCGATAATGGATTTCTCATAAGCAGCTACCTCACACCCAAGAACTTCCACTCTCCTTACTAAGTATGATTAGAAATAAAAACACTAATAGAAAATTACTTAAAAGAATTTCAGTTGACAGGAATCATGGGAAACGTGACTCAGTAAGGAGACCAAAACCTTCAGATTTCAAAAAAATCTTTTCTATGCCATCATCTTCAGGTAAAAGCAAAAAAAAAAAAAAAAACACCAAACAAAAAAAACCTCTTAAGGGAATATGCCTTTCCATTAAACATTTCATTCTTGACCAATGCAGAGAATAAATGTCAGTATCATAGAAACAGCAACAGAAAGGAAATCAGATAGCAAAAAAAGGTTACTTTTGGGTCTGGGGTTTTTTGTGCTTTGGCTTTTTTTTAATTAAAAAAGTAAAACAAACAAACTAAAAAGCCACCACCTGGTAAAAGCAGCACTATCAGAAGTTAGAAAAAACAGGCAAATGGGAAATCCAGAATCCACCATGAAAGACAAAGATTAAAACACAGCACCCTTTGACAATCTTCGCTGCTCTTCTATCATTCTCCTTTAGTACAGATAAATGCATTAGTAAGTATCGTAGCCTAAGCACTAAAAAGGGAACAGTCATAAAACTGAAAGGGAAACAGGAACTAGTTTGGGATTTGGGGTACACTAGATATGGCATGATTAATTTCACTTTGTGATAAAACCTTTGCATTGTTCATTTTTGAGCTTTAGCACAACTGGATCACCAATAGTTCATTTAGCAATCTTAATGGCGCAGAGCGTTTCAGCCTTCGAGTGCCCTTACTGGGCCTCAGAAACACCAGAGCAGGATGCATTTCATTTGGCTCCAAAACTGGGACTGCCACCTACTATGGAAAATTTTTCTGGTTTCAAGTGTTCTTACTGAAGCTTGAGTCTGATTACAGTTTCATTTTATAAAAGGGTGCGACGTATGACATGCTTAAACATAAAAGCAAATGTTTCATAGACTCTTAGGGCTTCAATAGATACTAAGAGTTTATCACATTCTTCTTTGAAAACCACACTTTAATTATTTTAGCTTGGTCCTTATTTCAAACAAAAATTACCTCAGTTGTTTCTGTGGGCCTTGTTAGTCTTTCCATAAAAGAAATGAGATTCAGCCAAATAATTACACAACTATTCTTGCATACTTTCCCCTGACTATTTTAACAAATATGCAAACTCCACTAAACCTTCAACCTGTTTTTTTTTTTCTTTATTTGTTTAATGAGAAAGGTCTTCCTCCAGTTGTTCTTCATTATCTGTTGAGGATGCTTGTGAGGCATAGGATCAGACTCCAATTTGGTTTTCCTACAGAAGATGCGTTTCTAGTATCATCATTTGAATTTTTTTTGCCAGTTGAAGGCAGATGAGAAGGATGTAGGTTCTTATATGTAGAGCGACCTTAAATGTATTGCAAAGGGCCAGTTTTACGTAACTAACACACCAAATTCCACGAAACAAACATTATGTAAGAACACTGTAGTTTCTTAATCATGAGTTTACCTTCCTCTTATCTGTTCTCTAGATGACCACTTATGCCCTTGGAATGCTTTCCCGTAGCTATTGTAACACACACTAAGTTTCACTGTTTTGTTTCCACTGACAATGCAAACCTGACTTTTTTGTCAGCAGTAGAAGCACATATAAATAACAACATTATTCTTGTATCAACTTTTTTTTTTGACAGGCCTAAAAAGTATTCTTTTTCTATTTAGACTGTCTCTGGAGACTGCTTTAATAACCTGCACCTGCATATTGAATACTCTGCACAAACAAATAAGGAAAGAAATCCCTCCTGACTTTTCGGTGCCGAACAGCCAAGAAGGTCAAATAAATTTATTAACAAAATAATGATTGGTTATTACTTACATTGTACTGCATATGATGCCAGGACAACAGCAGAATTAATGGGGCATGACAACCTGGAGAGGAAATAATTTTATTTAGACACAGGCTATATGTACGTCTTATTAAAACTCTCTCACAATTAGTTCGGTATGCGAAGACTAATTTATTTTCAAAGAGTATCTGATTTTTTCTTACTAAGTTTGATTGTTAAAGCACAGTACAACTGGATATTAAACAGTTCCTTAAGGGAATGGAAGTAACTAACCAGAAAAGGACATGCTCAAATTCTTGCTTGATGTTCATTCAGGAAAGTAAAAGGAGAAGAGATTTTTATGGGGCTCTGGACATTACTTTAATAGCTGCATTCTGGTGTATTTAAAACAAGACACAAACACTAAAATTAGCCAAATGCCAAGCACAAAGACAGCTCTGATCTTATGACCAAAACCGACGCTATACAAGAAAAAAGCCAACACCTGTAGGCAACTGACATTTGGCAGCAAATACTTGGACTATGTTTTCTTTTTTATTTTTTTATTTTATTTTTTTTTTAATGTACAAACACACAGAAATCGCAGCCAAAGAAAACACCATATAGGTAATATAACCCTGAAATCATGAGAAACAACAGCATGAACTGCCCTTTGCAACTCTCTCCTGATTACCGCACTAGGCAGCGGCTCCCCAGGCTTGGAATTCCATGCCTGGCACACCAAGCCCTGCATAAATACCTCTGTGGCTGATGTTGTGCCTGTTGACACACAGCATCACCTACAGCTCATTCACAACAGACTTCTAAATTGTTCTTAATAAGTGAGCTATGTGAAAATTTGTAACATTTCCTAGCAATGTGATTTTCCTTTAAAGCAATGTTTCATAAGGCATATTTTTGGGATAATTGGGATAATCAGTTGGGATAATTTTACAGCAACAATGCCCTCAGGTAAAAGGCTTTTTAATTTTATTTTTAGATGAATTATAGAGAAATTGAAGATTCTTCTTATTACCTTCCTTCTGCAATATCAGTCTTCAACTGCAGAAAGAATAAATGCCTAGAAAAGATTTTTTTGCAAAAGAAACAGATGTGCATTTATTTTTAAATGGTATGATTTAAATGTCTATATATATATTAGTTTTATTTCATTAGATTTCCCAGCAAACTATACAAACAGATGAACAAATATTAGTGGCATTTACGAATATGCAATCATACACCCACTCACTCTCATATTTTTAAAGATCTTTGGCAGTCTGTACTGCAGCTCCAGGGCCACAGTATTAATGTCGCAGTTAACACTACAAAAACCAAACCACGACTGAACTGGGCTCTTTTTCTCCCTGGAATACTCATTTTGAACACAACTTTTAAAAAAAAAAATTTAAAAAAAAGGCAAAACACCCCAAATCTCAATCAAGGTTGACTGTGACAGTCTATCCTGGAGCTACAGAATGGAGGATGAGACATTTCTCTAGCAGCATATGCTGACAAAAAACTCTTAAACAATTCTCCAACAGCAGTTCAATCTTCCTCTTATTAGTGTGTTTGACAATGTTAGTTTATAGTGATACTGAAGAGTGGGCATGTGAAGAACCTTTAAGAGCAGATCTTAGAATAATTTCAATTTTAAACTGCAGAACAGCTTAAAACTGCATGATTAACAAATACCAAAACAGGTCAAAAGCTATATTTTCTACAAGAATGCAGCCCGTGCATGTTGTACTATTTATATTCCCAAGTCACTGAAATTAATAAGCAATGCAAGTGCTACAGAAATGCCAGATTAATGGCCAGATTCATGTGTGCCTTCAAATTCTAAACTCCAAATTACAGGCACTGAACAAAACAAGTATTTAATTAAAATCTTGTGACAAATTATTTGAAAATTGCTTCTAATTCATGCACCCTACCACCCCAAAAACTCAGAGATACGCTACAAAAGAAAACTTTAGAGGTCTACTGTAAACTGAAGCATTATACATACTTGCATGTTACAAGTAATGAGCAAACTAGAAAACAAGAACTGTTATCTGTTCTTCCCCCAAAAAATAAACTCCACCCTCCCACACCCTCAGCATTAAATCTACTACACATGTTCAAAACTGACTCAGTGTTGATACAAAACTTCTAAGATAGATAGACCTAGGGCATGAAGACCCAAAAAAAAAAAATTTCAAGATGCAAATAAACATACTTTTAAAATCTACATCTTTGTAACAACTTATACTCCAGTTGTATCTCGGAGTTGCCAGCTGCATATATTAAAAACTACTAATCATGAGCATGGCATCAAGCTCTCCATTCCAAATGCATTCAATACCAAGAGTTATACCAAGTTATCTATGTAATAAAGCATAGTTTGCCAAGCTGCAGACATGGGCAAGACACATTCCTAGCTCATGGAAGCAAACATCAAACAGAAGTTACCTGGTTTGTTCTTGCTGAAGGGTGTTAGGATCGGGTATAAAAAACCTTACACGAAAATGAAGGGTGCAGGGAAAACCTCCTGCAATATTTTAGAAGAGCAAATCAATTTTTAGTTTAAAACTGAAAGAGCTTAATATTTTCATTTCTATATTTACAGAAAAATTACATGAACAACCACATAGAAATCTCATGTATTTTTCTCATGAAACTAAAAGAAACTATGAGAAGTCTTTCCTGATGCCCCAACACCAACTCTGAGAAGAGAATACTCTCAAATGTAGTAATGCTTTCATTTAAAGTACCTTGCATATGCTACTTTGCATAAAAGGCATTATTGAGCTTCCTTTGCCTCCTAAGTATTAGAAGAGAGAAAAAGCACTAAACATATTTAAGGTGTCTCAGCTGGGATAATGCTCAGCTCTATCTTACATATAAATACAGAAGTTCACCACGCTAATTTTGAGTTTAAATTGAAATAAAAATGAAAATAAATGAAATAAATGAATATAATGATAATGAATAATGAATAATATAATAATGAATAATAAATGAAATAAAAATTGAAATAAAAATGCATGATCTGTAGCACAAGGTAGAAATGAGAGTGCTGAAAAACACAGCTCAAGTGTCACAGGACAAACTGGTGCAGTGCCACTCAGTCCTCCTAAGCTGCTCTCTGTCTGGGATTCTGCTGGCCGGCCTGTTCTTTTTGGTAAGCACTCTGTGTCACCCAAAGCTGTACAAAACAAGACATACTAGAACAACAAATACACCTGGAGGTGTGTGGTGTTGTTTTTCTGGTCGGTTGTTTTTTCATAAAAATGCATAAATTTGGGGTTTCTTATTGTATGTGAGACAAGAAATTGCGAGAACCTACACATGAAACTGGCTATACTTCCCTCAATCAAATCCCTTCTTCCTTTGCTTCCCTCTCAGGAGGAATTCACTGGCACCACAATATGACTACTACTTTCGTGGCCATCTAAGCATGTCTAACACTGCTCAGAAACCAGGTTTATCTGCTATTAGAGTATCAAAGTTAATGATCTACCAGGTCTTATTTCCATTCAGGTAGGAGTAAGTACAAGTAGAAGGATCTGCTGAAAAGACTGGCAGACACAAGATTTGCTCTTGAAGAAAATCTACCATCTGGACAACATGCATTTGTTCTAGTCACAAGAACATAGAAAAACAGAACTACAAAGTTACAATCAAGATAGTAAAAACAAGTCTTACCTTTTAACTGTTTTCTAATTGGTTTGCTTGGTTCAAGCCATCGCTGTGAAATGAAAAACTATTAGATGGATTAAAAATATTTACAAATAAATACTGTTTCTTTATGTGCATGTGTGTGCATGTATATGTAAAAACATTTACAAATAAATACTGTTTCTTTATGTGCATGTGTATACATTTATTATTTACTATACTTACAGGTGAATCTACTGAAGTCTCGTTTTGCTGTAAACCAAAATATTCCTTCTCTGTCACCCCCAACTGGTTATAGGTCATATCCAACAAAATCTGTCCAGTGTCTTGTTTCTGAAAACAACGAAAGTGTAGAAGTGAAACTCCGCAACACTTATACATTTTAAGATACAATTAATTGAGGTTAATTTGGTTTTGGTTTTTTTTCTAATGTAACTCATGAATAAAAATAGCTGCTAACTCATCAGTTCAAAGTTTTTCAGCAATAAGAACTTTATTCTGATAAAGGTTTGGGTTTCTTTCCAAAATACATTAGGCACATGAAATTTCCTAATGTGAACAGACAAGTATTCCAGCCCTTGATGTGTGTGCAGCAATTTAATTGTAAGCAGACCAGCTCTCCCTTGCCCACAGTGAAAGCAATGCCCTTCTCCGCAGTGGCAGCCTTCATGGATGGCTTGCAGACATGTGGGGCTGCTCTGGCTCCTGCTGTCACCACCAAAGGAGCACACTGTGTGTGCCTCCACATCAGCTAATAAAAGGCAAAATAAGTATACACTAGGATGGGAAAAAACAGAAGGAGGATGCTGTGATCCAGCCATAAAATCCCATACTTCAGCCTGCACACTCACTTGCCCCTCAGTGTCCACATGCTCAGCTGCCATTCAGCGACCCCATTTTCAGCCTAGATGTCCCCCATGACAGGAATCCCAGAAGAACTGGTGCAACATGGTATCAAACAGGCAGCAGAGATCAGAAGTGTAAGGCTGATATAATATCCCCCAAACTAAACAAGAATCTCCACGCCAAGGCATTGTGGAGAACAGATTAACCAACTCCTGCCAAAGAACACTGTGAACCAATTCTATAAAAAAAACCCATTAAACACAGAAAGAAAAAGCTAAACGCCCTTGACAAGATTGCAATCCTAAATATGCTAAGAAGTAATAGATAGCTTGCTGCATTGGGTTTGTGTGGCTGGATTTTGGTAGCAGGAGGCACTGGAGCAGAGATTCTCCTGCAGCCCGTGATGCAGACCATGGAGAAGCAGCTCTGCCCCTGCAGCCCATGGAGTCCCACAAGAGAGCCACAGATCCACCTGCAGCCTGTGGAGGATCCCACACCAGAGCAGGTGGATGCTTGAAAGGAGGCTGTGACCCAATGGGAAGCCAGCAGTGGAACAGGCTCCTGGCAGGGACCTGCAGACCCTTGAAGAGAGGAACCCACACTAGAGGTTTGCTGGCAGAACCTGTGACCCTGCAGGGACCCACGGAGGAGCAGGCTGTGCCTGAAGGACTGCACCTCATGGAAGAGTGATCCATATTGCAGGAATTTGTGAAGAACTGTGGCCTGTGGGAAGCCCGTTGGAGAAGTTTGTGGAGAAATGTCTCCCATGGGAAGGACCCCACACTGCAGCAGAGGAAGGATGCATCTCCCTGAGCAGTGGGAGAAATAACCTGTGGCAAACCGACCAAAACCCCCATTTCCCTGTCTCCCTGTGCCACTGCAGGAGAAGAGGTAGAGCCTGGGAAGGAGGGCTGAGTGGCGGGAAGGTGTTTTTCAGATTTATTTTTCTTCTCATCCTGCTCTGATTTCGTTTGTAATAAGTTCAATGATTATCCCCAAGTTCAGCCTGTTTCGCCTGCGACAGTATTTAGTGAATGCAAAGCTGCATGGCATCTTAGCTCTAGATTTTTACACACAGAATTGCTGGGCAAAGCAAAAATCTATTGAAAAAAAATCTAAGAAAATGAAGTTTTCCAAATTAGTTTAAGATTTTTCCAAATGTCTCTCTTAAAAGCAGAAATAATCTGCACACATAAAAACCTTCAATCCAAATAGATTAAAAAAACAAAACAAAACCACCAAAAAAACCAACCAAACAAAACCCCAAACAAACAAAAACTCAGAGGAAAATTATTTGAACTGCAAAAGACAAGCACTTTATTATTGATCAAATTTTTAAGAAATTCAGCTCTAGTTTTATTATGTTCTGATTTCTTAAATGTCTTGATTGTAAAAAAATAATCTCTTGAAACAAAAGACTTAATGCACAAGCATGATATTGACAACATTTCTGTGGCTGGCCCCAGTCTTGCTTAGTATGCATGACTGTTCACTTTTAAACTAATTCAATGCTTTGAATTCTTTCTATAAACCTTTTTTATAATAGAACAGTCCAGTAAGTCCTTTTCAGAAGACAGATTTTCTTTCTTTTTTTTTTAATAGGGTACAACACTGTTGTGATTGACTGCTTTAACAGCAACATATTCCATAGTCCTCCCGTATCTCACAGGAGCATTCTTCCTACTTAAAAAGATGGGAAAAGGGAAACAAAATTTCAAGCAAAGGAGACCCACTTGGCCCATCTTATTTTGGAGGATTATCCAACACTTTCTACTGCTAGAGCAGAGCTCCTAGCAGCTCGTTTGTGACTTGAATTCTCAGTGTTACTATATCAGGCTTTGGGGCTCCTGTGAAAAGCTGTGTCCACTTTTCTGCAGGAAAGTCACATGTAGAGAAAACAATGTAGACAACACCCAACTGTTGAGATCACCTTTTCTTCCCCAGGAGTCTCCCATTTTATTTAACTTTCAGAGAAAACAGCTGAGGTCTCATAATAAATGTGAGTCCACACAGGTCTGTAAAGCAGCAGCTTTGTGCCCTCCTTCTACCCCAGCTGCACATTCCCACTCCTCACCTTATGAACAGGCTGCCATTCCCTGGCATAGTCAAACCACAGCATTGATCAAATCTCACTTTTTCCTGAGATACCATAGGCCTAAAATCCAAACTGACCTGTCAGTGACAGGTAAGGGCCATGCAACCATGCACTCCTTGTCACATGAAGCCATGGCACCATGCACCTGTCAGGCAGCTCGGCCCAGCACCATCAGTGACGTTGCCTCCACCATGCAGACTGAGGTTTGGCCATTAGAAATTATCCATATGTGTACACAAGAGGGCCCTATGGAAACAGCAGATGCCACCCTCTGAAAAAAATGGGCATTTCCTGACATAAGTAGGTTCATCTTTAGCACTGATTCTATTCTTTTCCCCAGGGTTGGGTTTTCATAAGCAGAAAGTTAAAACACTTTCAAGTGTCATCACAACACCCGCACAACTCAGAAGCCTAATTGCAGACCTATGGTGCACACTTTTGACAGCACCTAAATGAGCTTCTGAAGTTATATTGTGACCAAAAGCAGTAATTACAGGGGATGGGACAGATACTTTGATGAAAGAAGGTGTTCAGGAATATTAGGTCTCATTACCAAAGGGGCAGGACAAGACCACAGAGGGCGGATTCTTCTGCTGATTTTTGGTTTGAATTTCAACACTTCTTATTCCCTTTCATCTCCTTTCTTCGCAACAGCATTATCTCCTAATTCCTTTCTTGATTTCCATGCTTCCAGTCTTTCATCCCAGTTCAAATGCCTTCACCTTCTCTCTCTCCATCCCCTCACAATTGCGTTCCTCCCTCGCCCCCAGCACATATGAATTGCTAAGCCTTCTCACTGCTTTCCTGTAAAGACAAGCAAGCTCCCCGCTACGACATTCTTGCTCAGCATAGTTCTCTCTTTGCAATGTTCCCATAGGTCTCCCAACCCTAAACTCAGCTGTTCAGCCAGCACTAGTCTCATCCGCCTACACATCTATTTACTTCTCTTCTGCCTCTCCACATTTCCTAGAAAAAAAATAATTTCCAGCACTACTTTTATGTGGTTCCAGTTCTTGTCCTCTCGTATTAAAAGCACAGGGTTTTTTTCCAGTGCCTAGATCAAGCACCCAGTCAAGAAATCTAAGCTAAGTAAACAATATATTTTTTTAAATTGTTCAAGTCTTCTTGTTATAATTCCCACTTATAAGGAGTTTTGTTGTTTTTCAAGGAAATGTTAATTTCCTTAACTTTGGCATTGCTTTAAGAAACACTTGAATTATTTTTCAGTCTATATACCTAAAAATGAATACACAGCTCACGCTGCACAATCTTCAATTTACTTTGTATATCAGCAGTTTGGAGACCTAGGTGTAAAGTGAGGCAGGCTAAGCATGTCACATCACCACTTCTGAATTTTGACATCCATTCCAATACAATTCATAGCCACATCATATTCAAATATTACAATGTGTCAAAAGTGCTTTACATCACATCCTATTTTCGCTCCCCCTGTGCCATACGAGGCAGGCACAATGACATGAACACTTCTCAGCTATACTGGGCATTAGAATCAAGCTCTCCTTAACCCTATCATCCATTAGAGCAAATATTTAAGATACTCCTAATTAAGCTCTTATTTTTCTACAATGAAATTTAAAAAATGATAGATTCTCCTCACTAGCCTGCACTGCTATAATGACACAAGCTCTTAAGATAACCTTGAGAATTTCAAAGTTTTTACTGAAAAGAAACATTTTCAAGAAGCTTGCATGTTTCCACCTGAGAAGAACTTTCCATTTATTTCACCTTCATAACATCTACCAATCCTTATTCTGAACTGTTAAAAGCTTTGCATCAACCACCTTATAACCACACACTATTCACCTCCATTTAAATCTGTCTTCAAATCAATTACACCTTATGCTGGATAAGCCAAAAATTAATACTTAAAGCAGTCATAATTAACACCTATTACAGTCTATCACAACAAGTTCCTACAACATTTAGGGGATTTAAATTAGTCAAATTCAATTTCTAGTAAGTTAAACTATTGTGAAGGGAAAAAAAGCCCTTCATTATTTTTTAATGTCAAATACTGCCTAGAACCTGGGGTGATCAAGACTCACTGCTCTAAGAACAGCATAAACTTAATGTAAAATTGTTAGTTCCTTGGACTAAAGAGGTAAATGCGCTTGTAAAGTTCTTCAGTTTGTTAACTTCTACAAGGTAAGTGGTACCAAGTGACAATTTAAAAGGACAGCGCAATGTAAAACATATCTCTCCGTCCTCTGCAGAAGCTTTGTCCCCACTTTTTGCTAATGATAACCTCCCAGTTAAGCACTACCTAAGCTTTTGCAAATTCAGCCTCACTTCAGACAATACTCACTGCCCCTCATGTGCTGTTTGAGGTCATCCTGTCCTAATTTAGCCTGTAACACTCATTCACAACCAAACAGCCTGTGTCCTTCAGTCCTAACAGATGCATGAGCTTGAACACAGTGCTACCACTTTCTTTTAAGTTCCACAGTAATTTTAAACACAGCTAATTTGTTCTTCTGCTATCTCTGTCCTTTTCTCTTCCTGGAATTTATTTACCCACCCGATGCTCTTTTTCAAGCGTGGAAGATTTTGTTCATCTAAAATAAACAGAACAGGCTCTTTCCCAAGGTCCAGTCTTCTGCAGAGCATCCTAGTTTTACTTTCTATGCCTGCCTGACTGGAACTTCCCTCTTTTGTCTGCAAGTGGCCAGGATCCACATGTGACATTCCGTGGAGGGTTGCCTCAATGCCAAGACTAACACTGTTAATACTTCCTTGACACTGGGTGAAGATTCTTGCCTGGTGCGTGAGAGCGCTCACCTTTTTCAGAACAGTAATACATCAGCAGCTCAGTCTGCAAACTGCCACTGTTCTCTATTGTTTGCAACAGAAAACTGAGATTAAAAAAACATTACCTCATCTCATAAAAGCTATTAGTTTACACTACTGATTTCCCTGACTGCAATTACTCCTTGTTCAAGATAACCTGCTCCCTCATATTCCTGTATCTTTTTGTTGTTAATAAGGCCTCAAACTTAATATTTTTTATTTTTTGAAAAAGCTTCAAGAGCAGCATCTTAACAAAATTTGACAGTCAAAACCTCCCTTTAATGTCCTTGCACTATTCAACATCTCCTTTTCACCAAGATCTACTGCCACCTCCTCAGCCAACTTCCTGCCCATCTCGTAAAGCTTCTAGATTCCATACACTTTAGTGCATTATTTTCCTATATAAAGGTCATACAAAATATTTATCCAAGGACAGAGTTTTAACCCACTGCATTTCTTCTGCCTCACAAAATGATTTAAAACAAGCATATATATGAGGTTAGTCATTTCAGTTCTAACTTTGGAAAAATCTCCCCTCCACTAATTCTTTCCTTCAGCATTTATTATGAAGTCATGCCCCACAAAGGGCTAACACTAACAAGCATGCTGGAGGGCAGATCACTTTCTCACTGTCCTCAAAGGCATCATCAAATTTCATACTATCTTACTGCTTTCCAGTCGAGTATACTGACCTGTCTCAATATAAAACTAAATATTTGTTGCCAGCCTGAAACTTCATACAGGAGTTCTTTTAACATGAAAGGGACACAGAGTAGCATTAAAATGTCTTGTATTATCAAACAATACCAAGCAGGAAAACTTGGTGACAGACATACAAAAATTCTGCATCACTGCATTTTTCTATGAGTGGTTTAAAATTATAAAACTCACACTCACAATCCAAAAGAAGCTTTAAGGCTTGTATCTCTGTCCATTATTTTAAATATATCCATAGTAATTGTGGATGTTCATTTTAACAACCATATTCCTTCTCAAATACTGGAAGAAGAAACTTAACTGAGGTGGAAGGGAAGGAAAAACAGTCCTTACAATTTGACCTTCAATTCGTGCAACTTTTTGAATTATTACAGCCTCATTATTTTATTTCTAGAAGGAAACACTATTACTAAAACCCAACTAGTCTAAAAGCAAAAATCACAGGTAATAAGACAAAAACATTAACTCAGACAATGCAATTAAGAAGTGATCTGATGCTGTCAGTTTTATCCCTTCTCAAAAGTCAGTTTACTGGAGAGACATGCTTCCTACGTGGTCATTCCTAGCAAATGAGTCAAAGTAGAGCAAAACCAGAAAATTCCTGCATGTTTATATCAAAAGTTACAGACAAATTTGCATTATTGCGCAATGTAATATACATAATAAATACCTATTAAACACACACAAACATGGTATATGAGCAAATTCTGTATATATCAGAATGACAGCTAACATTTTCCCCAGGTGAAAAGTGTATGCATTACGGTCGTAGAACACAACAGAACTGAGTTAACCTTATCACAAAACTGAAACACCTGAAATTTACTGGGAGGCTTCAAGAAAGCCTGGATATAATTAAAGCCAAGTGCAACATTCAGTACTAAATGCAGTCAAGTCTTTGTCTCAAGCGCGGTTTTGAAAGAACATTTCCAACTCTCAGCTTCCATGCACCTTTGCCTGGACTTCGGACATTTCCATACAAGTACTGAAACACATAATGGTGGAACAAGAAAGGCCATTTCAGCCTTGCATAGTTAACATACATTTCTCTCTGGACTGTAAGCAGTGTAGTGGAATGTGTCTGTCTGTACTCCCATGTGAACTTTCTTGATAATGATGACATAAAACCAGCACACCCTACCAGTTATACTGATGAACTCTTTGTGATACCATGAATACAAATTTCAGATTCACTGAAACTGTAGTATGAACACCTTTAAATAAAAACACTGAACAAAAAAGCCAATCACTTCACTACTCTGCCAAAGCAACAAATCCTGGAGAAAAATGGCACCGCTCTCTTGCAATTACGTCTTTATTTACAGCTGGTCAGGGTACCAATATTGTTTGGGATAAGTGATTAATAAGAACACATTTTCAGAAAGGAAATTGTGCAGCTATCTTCAGGTTTCTTAATAGATAGAAAGTTCCTCTGGTTATATCAATATGCAAAACCTACCTTCCTTCTTCCTTTGTCCAGTTTTAGAATACTTGATTTTTATTCATCCTGTTACAGACAGAACCACTGGGAAAACAAAGTACCATCTGAAGTATTGTTCATCAGAATGATAAAGAAAGAAACCTATAGGTATAATTACAAAAGTGCCATACAGTTTGCTAACAAAATTTGATGAAAATCAGGTCTGTGGGCTCTATAAAGATGCTGTTCTTAGAGAATGAACAGACAGCTTTATCCCTATTTTCCCTGTTCTCTGAAAGATTCAGTATTTTGAGATATCATGAATGTTCTACCATCATTTTAAAGATGTCAGTACTAGCTAAAAATTCCAAAATATGTAAGTTGTTCTCAGTGTTGTAAGTTCACACTATTTAAACTATTATCTTTCTATTAAATTTAAATCCACCCCATATTTTGTAGTCTTGAGCATATTTGCATGGTCAACAAGATAACAGAAATGACAACACAGGAATATCTATTTTTTTTTAAACTCATAGTAAATTTTTCTTAAGTTTCTTCTTACCAGTGATGTTTCTTTTCTTTAATGTTATTTTCCTATATAATCTCCTCACGACTTTGAAAGAAAGAAATCCTTTTGCAGTAAGAATTCTGTGTTCAGATAGCTGCTACATGTCAAAGCAATGCTCAGTTGTTTCCAGTCCATTGTCATTAGAATGGGAGAACTCTGCAATTCTACTTATGCTATTAAATGGGCAAAGGCCAAGCTTCAAGTATTCTGCTTTTCCACTTTTACTTTCTATTATTTGCTGATGAAAAATATAATCCTGTCAATGAACATAAAGCATACTTATGTATATGTGACTATTAGCCTAATGTTAGTTCAAAGTGTAACATCTATCCAAACTCTGAGCCTTCACAGATCAGAACCAGAAATCTGGTACCACTAGATCACAAAAAACTCTGAAAAATTCCCAACCCTAATTTTCCACTGATAATGCTGGAGTTCTCTTAAAGAGAAAACATTGCACTTTATGCTTTAGAGGAGGTGATCCTGTTCAGGTCCAGTTCTCCAAACTCTGACAGAGGAGAAAAATTCAACATAATTCAGCAATAATTGTAAAAGCTGAGAAAGTAAAAAAACTAGAAAACATATTTACAATATCCACAAGACATAGTAGGTCTTTTTATCCATGTATCTTGTATCTATGTCTAGTCACTTCAGAAAGCACCTTCATTTTAATAATGTACTACTACATTATTTAATACATTTCTGTTAATTTGTCTTCTGGATAATTATGCCATGGGATATTCATATTTCATTTCTTTAAAATACAGAACTGTCAATTAACGTGTCATCCAGAAATGAATTCAATGCGGAGAAAAACATCTTGATACAAGAAACAGTTTCTCTAAAGCAACACAGAAAGACTTCACTAGTGGGGAAAATCTGTTCAGAGCAAAACTTTTTGTCCTTCAGTATATGCCCAGCTGATTCCCAGACTGATCACAGACCCAAGTTATTCTTTGCTCGCAGACATAAAACTGAATTATGTTGGCAATTAAAATAAACACACACGCACAGAGTAAGGCAAAAACTTCACAAAGCTGAAATTTTCTCCTAATGTAAGCAGAACTTGGATACAAATTTTCTGCAGCTGGCTTCAAAACCTTTTGAAAAATGGACCTTATGACACCACCTGAGTGTGGCAAAGCCTATTCTTAGCCTGATATCAAGGTTAGACAATCAGGAGGGGCCATCCTCACAGAAAAGTGCAGCTGCCCTCATTACCAGTATGACAGCTCAGTACTTGAAGAGCATAAATCTTCTGCGAAACCTCTTCCTCCTGTTAGTCCATAACACAGTAGGGTAGCCACACTCCCTGCTTGTTTTAAGTAGAGCAATAATGAGTCCTACATCACCCCTATGCGGTTCAGAATCACAGCTGCAGTAAAGGAGGCCCTGACAATTCCTGGATGAAGGAGGTAACCAGCAGTGATACCCTAGGGATACACTAAACGTAGGGAGAGAAATCAGTCGGGTTCAGAGTTTCTAAAATTAATAGAATGGTTTTGGTTGGAAGGAACCTTAAAGATCATCTGGTTCCAACTCCCCTACCATGGCCAGAGACACTTTCCACTACTCCAAGTTGCTCAAAGCCCATCCAGCCTGGCCTTGAACACTTTCAAGGATGGGACACCTGCCGCTTCTCTGGGCAACCCATTCCAGTGCCTCACCACCCTCACAGCAAAGAATTTCTTCCCAATATTTCAACTAAATCTAGCCTCTCTCAGTTGGAAGTTTTTCCCCCTTGTTCTATCACTATATGCCCTTGTACAAAGTCCCTCTCCAGCTTTCTTTTAGGTACCAGAAGTGCTTTAAGGTCTACACAGTTCCTTCTCAGTGGCTCCCATTTTGCACTCACTGCCTAAAGGATGAAATGGGAAGCAAATTTCACTTGTATAGTGCTGGACTTCAGGCCAAGCACTACATGTAAAGCCATATAAGCATCTGTTTACAAGGAACAGATATACTACTATGCATGGATTTAAAATCATTTTGAATTCCTCATTTGACACAGCCCCTTGTGCAGGGCAGGTGGCAATTATGCCAGCTCGCTGACAGACAAGGCAATTCCAAGGGCATGTTGGAGACAAACAATGGAAATTGTATACTAACGTGTTGCTCCTTCTCTTACCTACTCTCCTTCTACCCCACTCCCCAATATTACACACACATACGTATACATAGCATGCAAAATACATACTAAAATGAGACTAATTCTGTATATACTATGGTGAAAATAACCTAAGCTATCAAATAATTTATATTTCAATTAATACCCAACTGACAAAGTTAAAAAACAAAGTCAGTCTGCAGAGAACTGTAATAAGACTTTCGGGTGCACTTTTGAATGTCCTATTAGAAAGCACCATGTAATCTAAAATATCTAAACAATACAGCTTCCTCAGCAAAATGCTTCTTCTTAAACAAGGTAAAATGGATAAAATAAGTATCATATAAAGAAATACACACAATTCTTACACACAAGTCTACTGAAATTTATACACAGTTTTTCTTCTTGGTCAGATAATTCTATTGAAAGTTGATTGAGAAGTGAAGCTATTTCCTTTGCTTTCATTTAAAAATGAACTGTTATTCTTAATGAGTACTAAGGGTTATAAACCTTGCAGAATAAAATACACTAAAAATACAGAGTACAAACCTCCATTAATCCCCTTTCCCTTCCCACACCCAAATAAAGAGACTGTATTGAAGTACAAAGGACTGAACACAACAGTCCTACTAAGCCACAATATCTTCACTGTTTGCATCATCTTTGCATTTCAGAAAATATGTACTGACATCACTACAGGAATTTATAAGGTCACCTCCTTTCAGAAGGAGTCCTTTTTACCAGTCGTTTGAGGAAGGAGCACACCCCAATTTGGGAGTTCCCTTTAAATATGAATTATTTATTCATAGTTGATAATGATCACCAGATCTGTTTCTTCATAGTTCCCATATCATGTAGAAGACCTTTTCCCAGATACAATCTGGATGCCACAATTTTATGACATTGAAGTTGGTTGGCTTGATAGTAAATTAAAATAGCACTTTAGAAACCCACTTCATAAGCAGTACTTCTGCAATTTGTTATGGCAAAGGTACATCTTCAACATCTTTTGGAAACAGCATGCCTCTGGGTCCCATATTTTACCTGCAGCTTTCAAACAAATTCCTATGTATTTAAAAAGAAAGTAGTTTTCCAAACTTACGTTGACTTTGAAGCTTTGTACTGAGCCATCCAAAAAGTGGACGTTACAGATTATCTCTGATCGGGTTTTCTCTTTTGGCAGCTCTGATGCTCGTATGTTATTTATCCTCCCACCTAAGGCTCGTAAACGGGAGTTCATAACTATTGCTGAATAACCTATAAAACAAAAATTATGTTTAATGACAGTTCTTATAATTCTTTATGTTTGTTTTTCAGAGTAACTCACATCATGAAGACCTCATTACACCCCAAGTAAACAAATGCTTCTAATAGAAAAGAATAAAATGCAAAATTAGCCTGTTGAAAACCAAAACATAAACGCATACATACAGACGGGCTCCCATGTTGTAAATGTGAACATTATCAAAACAATCACAGGTAATCCCTGCAGTGTACACGTAGGTTAGGCACGAGCCACTGCCTTGGCTTAAATCAGTAAAAAACCCCAAACACCTACTATAAAGTAGGAAGGCAACGTTAAGATGAGTTTTTATCATCTCTAACTAGGAAACTCCTTGCCCCCTTTTACATTGCCTACATATGTGTGCATTTACAATAGAAGTTTCACCACAATAATTCTGTTTACTCTCAACTGACAAAACAGTCTTGAGTTAATGCAAATCAGGTTCTAACAAGTAACACTTTGTTTCAGGAATATATACACAAACACCATATGTAAGGCAAGCAGAACTAACCTTAAAACATGTCAATATTTTACACTCTAGCATACATAAATTCATGAAGCCAGAAATTCATATCAAAGAAGAACATGCCACAAGAAAAAAGTTATTTTGTTGCTTGGGCTTTTTTCTTTTTAAAAAAAAAATCTTCACGAAAACCAAAACTCTGAAAACCAGTATTTACAAACTAAAACAAACAAAAGAACATCCCATCGAACAGAAAAAGCCATTCATTGAAATAAGAGGTGAATTAAATTCAGACAAGCCTGTAAACATTTCAAGCCTTTCTTCACTGGATCAGTTTACCAATTAACATCACAGCATTTAAAGCCAGTTGGCAAGCGAAGCAGAGGATAGTTTTCCAGGTTAATTACCATACCAATTACCAAACCATACCTCACTTGTAATGGGACAGCTACAAAGGGACTTGTATAATATGAGTGTTACATAGACTGCTGGCCAAGCTAGACTGGACCTATATGAGTACTATTTTGCCATCTCCCCTTTTTTGTGTATCTGCCTTAAAACACAGGCTGGCATTTCTTTTATGCAGCTACAGAAATGGAACAATTTAGAAAAAGAAAAAATCACTTAAAATACTAAAGCATTGCATCTACTACACATCTCTTCAAAAGGGAAACATGAAAAGCATGAAGAGCCATGAAATGTAAAATTGTAGAAAGTGGGGTTTTTGGGGTTGCAAAGACAACAAAGCAGCGCAGTGATGATTCATCTTCACTCAGCTATGTGTAATCTATACCCAGAAACAGCTAAAACAATTGCCTTCTCACAGACAGCTCAGAAGTCAGACACACATAAGCATTCAACACTTCCAACAATACTCTCATACTTTGTTTGCCAGCCAATTGATAGTTCACCATCGTATATTTTCTAAAATCAAAACTGTAAGCTAATAAGACTCATCTTTTAGCCAGCATGCATTTTTTTCCTCAGAAAAGGTGTGATTTGGGGGTTTTAGCTGTTTGTTTTCTCTGGCTCTTTTCTTTTCTTTTGTTTTTAAAGGAGAGGATAAAACGGAAGAGGTAATCTTTAGGAGAATTATGAACAAAATTTCCACAAAAAACACCAAACACTCCTATTGCTTTGCAATATTTCTCGATATACAGTCTGCAGTTAATCATAGTATGTTAATTTTTTTTTTTTTTAATATCCAGAAAATGAGCTAATTCAGGAATGGTTGCAGTTAAATAAAATATACAGTTATCCAATTATCAAGAGTATACAACAAGTTGATGACAAACTATGATTATAGAGGAAGCCTTCAATCTCACTTTCTCTAATTTTCTAGCAGCTAAGTTTTAAACTATTTATTCAGCACTATGTTCACATTTTACCAAAAAGCCAAGTAACTACATGAATTATACTACAAAGTCTTTTCTCCACTGTCCACCTCAGCTGGCAAAAAACCCCTTCTCACTTGCAGAAATAGCTCTCTACTCTCTAGTCCACTGATGGGTAAGAGGAAGGTTATTCTTCCCTGTGGGCCAGCCATTAGATGAGAGAGAATGCTTTTGGTAGCCAGACTCAAAGCTTTATCTGCCTGGCCTTCAGGGCGCAGTCTGCCTTGTGACGCCTAATGCTCCCCGCACACAGACTCCTCCATTTCTGGGAAAAAAGGCTATTTGAGCCTTTTGCTTATAATACCCAACCTATCTTACACTTCCACCATTCCCTTTCTCTATGCCCTAATTATCTTCAAACTTTGCCAGGCTTCAGCAGAGAGCAACAATCACAGGAGTCTCCAGCACTCTGCTCCTGATCTACCCGGAGAGAGGACGAAAACAGTGCTCAACCCCTGAAGCCCTAGTGCAGAACATGCTGCAGGTTAAGCTACACTTGGAGACCCTTCAGACGTTTTGATACCTAATCCTAATCACTCTCCAGCAGAAAATTATTTTTTCAAGTGTTACAATATAGCTTGATCTTGATACTCACTTGTTCAAGCTTGAAATGCAGAAGCCAATAAAATAGCATCACTAACATTTATATACATATGTGCTCGCTATCCAGAAAAACAAGACAAAAACATCAGCAAAAAAAGAAAACTCTTACAATTGCAAAAAAAATGAACCTGAATAAACCAAATTGTTGATTTTTATTTAAGTGACTGTGCATAGTAGCACAAGTAATTACAGGTCCATTTCACACCATGGTCCCTCTCTGTAGGAAGCCCAGCCTGTCTCCCGGACAACCTAAGTTACCCAAGAACTAACAGTAACACATACATACTGCAGTTCATCATAAAATAAGAGGTGCTTAGTTTGAAATTTATAGTCAGTCTTGTGCTAGGTTTTCAGTTACCTTCAGTTTAACACCTTCAGGTGATCTGCTGGACGCTGGGTTATATGCCCAATGCCCCAAGCGAAGCAGTAAGTTGGAAATCCATTACGAGAAATTCAAACCTGCTTGAGTGACCAGTTTGCATTGGGTGCACAAATGAAAACCCGTAATTCCTTTACTTTTACAGTTTTATGTAGAATCACACCAGGAACACAGAGTTCGTAGTTTGTGTTTACGGCACGCAGAGAGCCCCAGCTGAGGCTGTCCTTGACAAAGCCAGCTGACCACAGGAACCGTGCCAAGACAGGGACAAACAGCTGAGTGTTTGGACACCACAGCCATCAGTCAACTGGAGCGCAAGGGGCCTAATCAAGCCCTAGGAAACTGCCACCAGCTGGAGTCCCCAGCAGAGAAAGCCACATCTACTTCCCACCTCCATGGCCTTGAGCAGCACTCTGCAAAGTGAGCTCCCGAGGGAGCTGTGTTACAGATGTCACACTGCAGGAACCTGCCCACACCACTTCGCACATCCCACCTCAGCGTGCCACATGCTCAGCAAGTCTGCAAGGAAACGACTTTGGGAATCCCTAGCCTAAAGGGCAAGGGAAGAAGAACAGGAGAGAGGTGAGCAGCTGAGTTGTTGGCATCTGCTCTATGACTTTTCATCCATACGTGAGCTGTGTTTAAAACTGTATTTTAAATAGGGCCAGATTACTGGAATGGCTTATGGACCCCAGCCCGACATGTAGCAGCACATGAAGGAACCTGCAATGGCAGCTGCTTTTGGGGAAGGCAGAGAGACCACTGAGATCCCCAGCAAGACCAGAAGCCAGCTCTTAAGCCCTAGCAATCACCCTCCAGCCCTGAGCAACCAGAACCAGCCATTATATGCAAATCTCAGATCCTGCGTGTAGCCTCAGGAAGGAGGCTGATTCACAAACAAAACCAAATTAAAAAAAAACCTGTAAGACAATTTAACATTATCAAGTCAATACTTCAATATTTTTTTCCCTTTCCCTGAAGTAAGCATGTCAAATCCAGGAAGTTGGGATTAATTTTAATTAATTAATTTTAATTAAACAAACAAACAAAACCACCCCAAAACACAGTTATTTCCACAATTATAAAGTATAAAACAAACATGTGGAATTCTATTCCATAATGAAATCATGCAGTAGGCTTATAGGAGAAATAAATACAAACACAGCTACAGAAAGAAGTTAATGTTTTCCAAGCACATTAAATACATTTCTGGACAAGTTTGGTTATGCATGCCTTCTCCTACAGTAACGCTGCAGTCGAGCGGAACAAAAATAACATGTTTTCCTCATCTTTTGTATTGAGGACTGACTTTTAAAAATATTTATTTTCCATACCAGCATTTGACTTCTTTCCAACTGCTCAGAAATAGTTGTTACAAAAAACTTAAGACTCCATTATCAGTACAACTACCATTAACTTCTTTTCTATCAAGGAATTAAATGAAGGGCAGATTTGCTAAATATACACTCAAGGACCTTCTACTTATAATCACACTGTGTAGAACTCAATAGTTTTGGTGGGTTTGTGATTGTTTGAGGGGTTTTTTTAAATAAATTATTTATTACCTCAATTCCTTTGGGTAAATGGGGATAATTTACTTGTATAAGTGGGTGCAGTCATGTTTTTTTTCTCGGAGGAGACTACTGCACTAAGTTTTCTCAGTTTATTACAGCCTTGACTGAAAATGTTTGCCTCTCAAAAATCATATATATTACAGGATCTGTGGGAATGAAATTTACGAAAGGATAGTTCTTCTAACCCACTTTCATTGTCTGAGTGACCACCCCTGACAAGGAAGGGGAAAATGGTAGTACTAAAGACATGGCCAAGTCTTGTGTGTCTGTTCAATAACAGTTACATTTTATGGTTATCTGTTCCTTTACTTAAAAGATACAAAATAAATGAAATGGGACCGGAAAGAGGTATAACCAAGTACAGGTGTCTTTGTAACAATGTATATCCCTAAGACAACTGATACAAATGCTCTTTAGCATGCATCAGCCCATGTAGTTAAGAATTATTTACACACCTCAAAGCCGTATCTATCATCAGTGCATCTTAACGACGACTAAATTATTCAGCCAGATTTTCCAAATAGAAGAATTAGGTTTAACCCACTACCTATGAAAACCAGCTTCCGCTTCCACCTTCTGCAGAGGAAACGCTTCATCTTTTCTACATTCCCAATGAGAAACTAGATGCCTCCCTATTAATAAAAAATTCAGCTCTTCTGTTTTGCTTGAAAATCCCAAGAGGTATTGACCACAATACAAATTACCAGGCATTACTAAAGCAACAACCAAAGTAAAAGATAAACTTCATTTTGAGCAGTGTGTGCAGGTCACCATTTTCTCCTTATTTCTAGTTATTTCCTCACAAAATTTTCCTGACGTGTTCATCGTAAGTTATATAGAAAGTAAGTGTGGAAGACAGAAGCATGAAGTGATGAAATTTCACATCACTTGGGAAAATAAAAGCTAAAAAAAATCCGATCCAAAGCAATTAAACCATAAATATAGAACAAGCACGAAAGCCTTAGATGATTAAGCCTTACAGCTTATGGTATAAAAATACCTCCAAATTGAAATACAAAGAATAAAAGACTTGTTGCAGCACAACCTTCCTTAGAACAGGAATAAATATCCATAAATGTAAAATAAACATCCATGTTAAAAGTTGGTGCATGTGTGTAGATACACACACAACTTCCAAAGCAGTAGCTGCAAGTTTTCAAACCATCGCTTTTTAAGAAAGGCATCAATATCATTATAATAGAGACTCTTCACGCCAAGGTTAAAATCAACATTAATAAAATGAAGGATTTGGCTGTCTTATTTGCTTGCAGTGCCTGACACCTGTGATATTTTCAAGCACAGCAAAATTATTTATCTGTCATATAAGTAACCAATAGATCTAGCAAAGCATTCTAAGAATGTTATCAAAAATTGCACTAATAAGGCTTAAATCATTCCAGTTATTGTCTTAAGTTTTCCAGAAAAATAGACCCAGTAGGCAGAGATTCTTCACAGAAAATTAGTCCATATAAGCAAAAAACATAGGCATTTTGAAGTCATACCTCAACCAGGTATAACGCATATTGCCAGCCCAAAATTTACCAGAACTGGTACAGAACAGAGCAAAGAAAAAACATCCTTCCACAATAACATATAATGATACCTCTTCTTCATTTAATAGCCCTTAATGCTGGAGTTCACCCACAAATAAGCCTTCTGGGTAGACCACATACAGTATGACACCTCTACTTGTTTATTTAGAATGCACTTCAAAGCATTTTCGTTTCAATGAAGGTAGGTACAAGGAAGAAAGTCTTGTTCTAAAAACAAAAACCAGACCACAAGTAATTGTGAATACTCCTTCCTCTTCTCACCAGCACAGAATTGGAATCTAGCTTTTTATTTCACTTTTAAAAGCCAATAAGTAAATAAACTAGATTTGTTCCTGTGTCTAGAAATCAGGTACCTACCTATCTACAGTAGTCATTGCATCTTAGAAGAGAATCAAATATACGCAGTTGAATAAATTTTTTTAAAATCTCTACACCACTCCAAGAGGTCAGATGCTTAATTAGTGCATAAAATTGAGTTATTAAGTGGTTTGCAAGCCTTCCCTGCACTTCATCTAGCTTTCCATCATAACACCACCCTGATAAAACCACATTGCAAAGTGTTTTCATGGGAAATCCAGATATTTTAAAATCTAGATTCAGCAAGACCACACATGAATGTCAAAGACAGACTGGAAGAGATAGATGGGAGAGGAAATATGCCTTTTAGTTCTAGCATTATCCTGTACCCTGACTGACATGTCACTGAGATCCCACTAAATCAATACCATACTGAAGGTAATGCAAGCAGTGTGAGCAGCTGCAGTATCTGGTGCAGAAAAGCCACGCACCTCAGTAAGCCACCCATTCTTATTTCAGTTCCGCTGCCTGGGACCCATGTACACTCATGCGGCTGGACTGGGGACAACATTTCTGTTGGGGACCATCTTACAGTGACAGAGTAAAAACACTAAGTGACTGAATTATCCTTTAAAAAAAAGAGAATATTCACATCAAACATTTGTTACGTGTATATCTATTACATATATATTCATTCCAAGAAAGTTTTAGAGACCAAGATTGCAATTCAACTTTTCTGAGACCCTCCTTTCTCTTCCCACTCCCCTTCTGAAAAAGGTGTGCTTTACCTGCAAAGATTTACCAAAAAGACTTTTACCTGCAGAGTCTTAAAACATGCACAGCTTCATGTGTCCCAACAGTTCTTGCTGTTAAGACTGAAGAAGCAGAACAGGCTGCCATTACAGGGTAATAGAGATTATTTGACCAAAATAATCATAGTTTTTACACAGTAATAGCCTTTACATGGGGGACTAGGGCTTAGAAGAATTATCCCAGCCTTTCAGCAGCAAAGACTGGTTATCTGAAAACTTAATCTTGAAATCAGATAACCTAAAGGTAACTGAATTCTAGAAGAGCTTATTGGTGGAAAAACAATACTGACCATCAATTTCAGAGTTGATCAGACCTTCTGTTCTTAACATCCCATATTCCAACTTCTGAGGTAAATATTTTGGTTACATTTGCAAAGGATCAAACAAGATTGTACGAATAACTCCTCAAACTTCAAGGGTGTAAATCTGGTCATGCCAACTTCACAAATGTTTTTTTGCATACATAGAATAAAACCATGCAGGTAAGGTATTATAGGATCCAATGTGTCATTTCAAAGAGCATGAAGCATTATTGCTAGACCTGAGACATAGGATCAGCACAAGAACAGAGATAGTATCTACTGCATGCAGAATGAGAGACAGCAGAAAAAAAATTAGGGGGAAGAAAAAGCATCTGAAGAGACCTCCTCCCTACACTGCTAAAATATTGTGAAATACAGATGAGAACAAGACACACTTATAATGCTTTCACATTTTTTACAGTTTTTATTGCTCATGTCAGAGATCTTTATGATGTTTATTCTTAAAAAACCATTTATAAGATAACACCTTCAGCCAGTGTGTTGAGGGCAGTAAACAGCACGCTGCTCCACTTCCTGCACCACACCAATCAAAGTGTTCAGGAACTCTATGGCTTCCTCTATTGCCTGCCTCAGCTTTAAGCAGACCACAGCACAAAAGAAAATCATCTCACCAAAAAATGCAAAGGCTATCACTACTTTATTTTCCAAATAATGCCTTTGGGAGGTAACTAACAATGTTGCATGATTTCAAAATAAAAACTGCAGAATGAAAGCTGAAGTTCACTTTTCTTAGCTTGGTAGTGTCTTACACTAACAACACTGAAGAGTGGAAGTGAATTAAGTCAAAGTGAAAGCTGAGCACTGCAGTGCCCAGCTATCACCATTTCCCATGAATATATGAGTTTATATAGAATAAATAATTTATGCCTTCAAATTCTCAAAACCAAGTAAGTAAGCATTCACCACTGAAATTTATAAAGACAAGCAACTAAAATATTCAGAAAGCTCAGTTATCAAATTCATCACTATACCAAAACTCAAATTCCAAAAAGATCTCATATGCTATTAGCAGGCAATAACCTGTGTGTCATGAAACTTTTTTATGACACATAACATAAAACATGAAACAAGAACCATCATGTCAGTTTTCCTGCCAAGTAAAGCTGTGATATTTAAGCAGAATTTTAATCATCTGCATGACAGATTCAGGAAGAAATGTAGAAAAATAACCAAAGCTCTAAGGATTAAAACGTATTTCCAAAACATGCTTTTAGAGGGAAATTCTACTTTTTTTACTATATCCATAGCATGATACTAATAAAACAGTCTAGAAACTACCTGTTCTACTTCTACTGGTTTTTAAAACACAAAAAACACCTTAAAGTAAAACAGGGATTATTCACACAAATCTCACACCATCCACTATACTTGCAGCTTAATACAAATCTCTACCTCCTATAGGGTAACATAAACAAATACATATAAATTTCACTTTTGAGAATGTTGCTGAGAATGTCAGAAAAGCATCAAGTCCCCATATAATGCTCCCTATGTGAGACATGCTCTTTTCTGATAGCAGCTTTGAACTGTTGTCCTCCACATACGAGTTAAAAGACTACTGATCTACATTGAAACATTTCATTTGCCAATGCAGCATGATGATGGCCTACCAAAAAAAAAAAAAAAAAAAAAAAAACAAAAAACCAGAAAATCACAAATTACAGATAATGCCTCTTATGAGTACAGGCATGTTAAAAAACAAACCAAACACCAGCTTTCTGAAACAATCCTCTCCTCATATCTCAAATACATGTCTAAAGTAACTTTTTTTCCTACACAAATTAACCAGATAAATAAAAGAGATATTTTTATAATTTTTGCCTCCAATTAACACAGTACATTTTGCATGTCAAAGCTACAGTTAGCAAGGATTTCAGTCTTTTCAACAGGACTGATGTCATTGTACCTCACATTTCATCCTCTTTCTTCAAAGCAAAAGAAATTTAAGCTGTTTTTTAAGGACCAGGAAAACAACAGATTGTAGACAGAACAGAGTATAGACTCAACACAAGGCTGTGAATCTAAATGTTCACATTCTGTTTCTGATGTTGTCACTACTGACATTTTGTGAACCGGTCGCTTTCCTCCTCCCCAAACTGAACACGGATCATGACAGAAATAACTGCGAAAGCATTATTCTCAAAACCTTGAAAAAGCAGGGGATAGGAAACTGGACTGTGGATAAACTTAAGAACTTGTTCTTCTACAGAAGGACTGAATGGCCCTTAAATCTGTCAGCTCAGAAAGATGCTGCTGTCAGTGGTGATTGCCATTTGTTGCCAAGGGGGAAAGAAGGAGAGAAAACATCTTAATCGTGGCTGTGAGAGTATTAATGAGTACTAATGCCATGGAATGCTAACTTAGCTTTTAAAGAAAACAGAAATTCCACACAAAATTCAGTGCTGGATTGTTACTAAACTTGAGAACTAGCCGGAAATTACAGATGGCTGAAGTTTCCTTTGTGCACGGGCACAGCTGAGTAGCGGATCGAGACCTGCCACTGTTTTCCACTGTGGGCAATACCCAATCTACTCCTCAACACAACAGAGGACTGTGTACCATTCAAGCTTGGGAAGAAGAAGTCTCATCACTGGCAACAAAAAAAACCCAGTCCATACTTTTTGCAAGAATACATTCCAGATCTCAGAAGAAAGCCTATCTTGTAAATTGTGTTAATGAACAAAAAAACTCTTCAGAATTACTATGAATTATCTTTCTGAACCCAGATATTTATTTTAGACCTTAAAGCTTAAAACTTCACAGAACTGTTTTCCATACATTCCTGTTTCATCTATTTTATAATTCACATTCTGTCACAAGCTTTTGAAATATATTCCCTTAAGCATGACAGAAGACTTCTATTATAAAACCTATGGTTTCAAAAGGTGCCCAAAGGGATTTGGAATACAGTACTGGCAATCTGCAGTTAACTACAGAATAGTATTGAAAAAGATAAATTGGTAAAATGATCAAATCACATCAAATCTTCCTTTAAAAGAAAAAGGAAGGACACAATAGCAATCTGGAAATTGAAAGTTATGTTATGAAGGCAACTTCAAGCAGTACAGACAGAAAAAAGTATTCCTTTCGGAGACTAAAATTCTATAATTCAATTTGTCCTCCACGACTGTTCAAAATGACACAAGCTCGGGAGATCTTCAAGTCTCAAAAAACTAGTTGTGTTGAAGAAATTACACAAAGTTCTACCCCATGATCTTCAGGAAAGAATTTGAAAATGTGCTGCAAAAGTCTTGCATCACAGAATCAAAACCTAAACAACATGACAAAATTAAAACACCTCCTGATACTTTGATCATAACTTCTTGTTGTTACATGTTCAGATTAACAAAACTGAAGATGTTCATATAAGAAGTTTACTTGCCATGTGAGGGGACTAACGGAGAAGAACACCTCCAGAAAATTTACAACTTTTTACATGGGAATGCAGTGACAGGAAAAGGGGTAATGACTTAAGCTAAGAAAGGAGAAACTTAGATTAGATATTAGGCAGAAAATCTTCACTATGAGGATGGTGAGGCACTAGAATGGGTTGCCCAGAAAAGCTGTGGATGCCTCATCCCTGGAAGTGTTCAAGGCCTGGCAGGATAGAGCTTTGAGCAACCTGGTCTAGTGGAAGGTATTCCTGCTCATGGTAGAGGGTCTGGAACTAGGTGATCTTTAAGATCCCTCCCAACTCAACCCATTATATGACGATTTGCAAATCAAGAAGAAAAAGCAAAAACACACTGTGGAAAGCCAGTCTAGGAACATCTGCACTTTGTAAACAATAGCCACAAATGAACAGTTTTCTGCCATTCTTTCTTATCTTCATCTCATCTTCCTCCCCCATTTATGACTAACAGACAAATTTGTATTTTAAGCTTACCAAAGCACACATCTTTCTTCCCTTTTCAGTTTGTTCCACAGCCTTCAAAACATCTAGTATCACAAGACTTTGTTATCATTAAGATCAAACTGTTCTCCAGGACCTGCAGTAGCACTGACTGGAGCTCTGTATCTTTCGCACAAGTCCTCCTCCTCCTTCACAAAGAGAACAGGCAAACAAAAAAAAAGCAACACTGCCACCCAAACTGGCTAGACATTTTTCCAATTCCTGCACATGCTTGGACGTCCTCACTTTAAAAGAAGAAAGTAATTCCTCCACACGGTAAAGAAAAAAATAGAGTAAACATACTACAGAACAAGTCCTAGCTTGCAAACAATTTGTGCTTTCTGGTTTTCCACCCGTATTTAAACAGTGTATGTTTCAGACCAGCAAAATCTAAACATTTACATCTTTATATCCCTGTTAGGCAACTTTTTCACCACCCTACAAGATTAACACACACCCTGTGACCATGGCGCACCACACCAGAAGGAGACCTTTCCAAAAAGCATTCACCTAAAATAGATGTTCCTGCATCTGCCCTCCACTGCAAACCCAGTGGCAGCTATCTCTTGGTCATTTTCTTCTGATCAACACATTAAGCCCTCAAAGAGCCAAAAAGCAACCTCCCAGTCAGGATTCAATGCAGCTTTGGTGCCAAGCTCAGCCAAAGGCTGCAGGTTGGCTGGACAGCGGTATCCCTGGCAGCACAGATACCTCCCTGGACCAGGGAAGGCAGAGCATCCCTCCACCATCACAGGGTGGCTGAGCATATTGGGCCAGCTTTTAGACAAATACCTGCTAAACCTTCTGCCACGAGGCCACCAAAGTAGAGTGAGCATGAGCAAACCACAGCTGGAGTTCAGAGGAGTAAAATGGGTGGGTTAGAGTGAGATTTTGTAATGGAGTCTGGTAAAGAACTGCTTGCTCTTGAGTGAAGTACTTCTTTGGGTTTGTTGGGAAATGGGGCAAGGGGGTTGTCTAAGGTTTTTTGCTGTTTCATTGTTTCTTCTCCAACTCTACTACTGACATATAGCACTTACACAAATAATTCAAGCCCACTTAGGTAATTTTTGTTCATTTTTAACACAGAGATCCAGCAAATGGGCATTTATAACAAAGCCTCCTGTTGCCATCTGAAGTAATGCAAGTCTCTTCAACCTTGTATTTACAAGGTTGTTAAAGCTCCCATGAACAGCCAAGATCACACAATTTACAGAATTAAACCATCTCATTTTTGAGAATGCATCCCTACATATCAACTGCTGCTGTTTTTCAGAGTTTATAACTCAGAGGCTAGTTTGGTTTTTAAGTTTCAAATCATTCAACGCACAAGACAACGCCAAGCATTTTCAAACAAACACACCAGATTTTGCTGAGTAGATCTGACATTCCCCAAGCCTTTCTATTTCAGTTTTTGTATTCCTGGCTGGCAGGTAGAATATTTATCTACTTCCCACAAAGCAATCTTAGCATGCTGTGGCAACCGATTACAGAGGAATGCAGGCACTAGGCCAGCATTGCCGGTTTATACTGAAACAGGAGCAAAAGAGGGAGAGCTCTGCTTACAGTGCTGAGATCCGGTATCTCTCCTGGTTTCCTCACTGCTCAGCACTTTTGCAAGGCAGAGGTAATGGGCAATGCCTACTCACAGGCCAATTCCTCAAAACCTAATGTAGAAGGGCTGGGAGAGGTAGACGGAGTTGACTGCACCATCTTATCAGGTTAGAGCTATGATCACAGAACAGCTGGAATGAAGGACAGAAGTCCACAACTACTAATGCTTCCTTGCCTTCATGTTTCTTTCATAATCCTGTAATACACCAGAAGTGTATTTTAAAGTAAACACATCAAAACAAGGACTACTTGAAAACACAATACTATATTTCTAGTTTTGCTTAAGGCTAGTCAATTGACCAAAAGTAAGCAGTACAGCAAATCAATGACAAACCAGCCTTTTTTCCTGGAAATAACTGATCATCATGAGAGCTTTAAAGGGGAAATTATTTTGAAATAGATTCTTTGATGTCATCAAGCTTATTTTACCTTAGCAACCGAATAAAATAGATTAACAACTTGATTTTGAAAGCTATTAGCTAAACCTTTACATAGATCTCTAATTTTTAAGCTTATGCTGTAATCAATAACAAAGGTAATGACCCCTATTCCAGATTGCCTACCCTAAATTACGCCTAAATAAAAATACTCAGCTTAGCTTATTTAATGTTAATTGCTTTCCTAGTGTAAAATGTACCCTGTCATGACCAAGTAAGTGGTCTGCTTGCCCACGAGAGCTTTCTGAATGTGACATCAATATTTACACATGCTGAATGCTCTCAACTGCCACCTGATCTTTGGAATCAAAGTACAAATTCTGACTTACACCACATACACTTTCCTACTATTAAAAAAACTTTGAATTTCACCTAAGCAAGTTTGTCCTTTGCAAAAATGGGGTGGGGATTCAGCTTCAGCATGCACTGCAGATCAACTGCTCAATCTAGCCAAAACTTGCAAGGTATGTAACCTTCAACCGGGTTAAATTCTTGCAGCATGGAGTCCCCCTCTTGAAGCAATATGACAAGAGCAGAAATTCTTTCAAAGTAAAGGCAATTTGCAAGACTAGAAAGAATAATTTGTAGGACAGTTTTGGTGGGCACTGAATGCAATGACAAGCTGGCTGCCTACCCTGAGCCAACAAACACAAAGCAGCCAAAGCGAATTGCAGCAGCATGTTTGGAAGGGAGGTCTTAGAGAACTTCATAGCAGAGCTCTGACTGGGAAGCACTTCAAAACCTCAAGGAAAAATCAAAAAGTGAATGCCTCCTGGTTTATTTCTTATCATATTAATGAAGAAAGAGCTCCCCTTTCCCTAAATTTCCAAGGCATTATATCAGATGATGTTCAAATGTAAAAATAAATCAGAACTAATAAGACTAATTGAATGAGGAACTAAGGCAGGCTCTGAAGAATATAGGGGGTTTCAAGCAGAATAAGCAGAAGACCAGACATAAAAACAAGTACTGGATGAATAAAAGCATAATGGGATGGAACAAAGCAAATGGTAACACAGGTATGACAACCATGCAGAGACTGGAGGAAGAAGAAATTAGATAAGATAGTGAAGGGGAATTACCTGGCATCTTTAAAACAGTGAATGAAGTTTGATCCTGAAGAACTAGATCAATGCCAGGCAAAAAAAAAAAAAAAGTATTTAGGATTTGTACAAATTCCTACTACCACCATTAAAGAAAAAAAAAAGGAAAGAGCTTAAACCATTGATAATTATGAAATAAAAGATGGTGTTAGGGCCATATTTTCTTGGTTTTTTTTGGTTTTTTCTTTTTTTTGGGGGGGGGGTGTGGGTCATAGTTGCTTAGTTTTTTAAATGCCCTTTGAAATTTCAGTATCTTTTGTGGGTTTCCGTTCATAAATGTTAGATAGTATGATTTCATGCTCAGTCTGAAGTGTTTCCTTGACAGGACCTCTTTTTAGTCCCAGTCAATCTCAAACAAAGTTATCTGCACTGCTGAGTGAGGAGTCAGATGCATCTCATTCAACTATCTGGCATTCTCTTACTACTGAATTTGTCACCTTTTCCTCCAACACGACTCAAATTCTTCGTGTACAGTCAGCTAACAGTGACCACATATACACATTAACTTCTGCGCCAGACACGTACTATCACGCTTAAATACAGGTCTTAACTGCATGTTTTACAGATAAAGGTTTGACCTGCCACAGTATAAAATATTCACTTTTAATGCTTCAAGACCGACTCCTCAGCTCCACCTTATCAATATCTCTGGAAGGAGAGGGAAATGAAAACTTCAGAAGAACAAAGATGACAACTCTTTCTGGTGCTATTATTACAACCATCATCACAGACCATACTAATGACTTTCTTCTACCCCAAGCCTTCAGTATACAACAGTTTAGCAAACTATCACCTTTTTATCTCCAAGAAGTTTTTGCTCAATGACCAATATTGAACTGCGAAGGAAAAAACTGGCAACATTGTCAAAGATGTACAAAATTAAACTAGTACTGTAGTGTACTAAGCTTGTAAGAAAGAAATGTGCATTCTTACTCGTGTAGGTTGAATCAGAGGAATCATACTGTAATTTGCTCCAGAAAAAAAAACAAAACTGTTTTTATCAACTAATCAAACACTTGGAAAGCAGAAAGAGCAGAATATCAGTGTGGCTGAAGTAAAATTAAATCCTTATGACACTGTAGCACTTTTTCCTAAATTTAGAAATCCAGCTACTACCAAGTGTTATCAAACCTAAGAAATTCAGTATCAAAATACAACTCTCATTACAAATGCAGTAAAGAAAGGATTTAAAAATTCAAAAACGCAGATTTCAGACAGCTACTTTCCTCTGGTTTTCAGCCATGCAAACCTCCAAAAGAGGTTTGAAAACTGAGCTCAGAAGAGAAGCCTGGCTGTGCTGGGCCCACTGCCACCCCCGAGAGCGTGGCTGCAGGGCCCCCAGCCCGGCACGCCCTGCCCACTCTGCCGCGGTGACACCGTCAAGCCACAGCGCGCTGGGAACACGGACGCCCAAGCTACTCATTAACCAGGGCCGGGCAGGAGGCTGCCAAACCCCGCCCGGAGAGGGGGGTGTTTCCAGAGCACCTGCGAGCCGAGCTAACGCAGCGGGCCCACCGCCCTCCCGCCCGGAACAAACCCAAGGGGAAGCCTGCGCGCTGCCTGCCGCGGGAGAGCGGGATCATTGCTGCCAGCAGGAACGCAAAACCACCGACGCCTCTGTTCTAGGGCTAATCCGCTTGAAGATCTTCTCCCCTCTTCCTTCCCTGCCCTGTCAAGGGGACCTGTCACCTAAATTATAATATTTGTAATTGTGCAAACAGTAGTTAATTATAAATCTAGTTATCCAGAGAAAGGTGACAGCACACCAGTGCCTGGAGCGGCGCTGTTTGAACACGGTCTGTGATGGCTGCAATTATGCTAAGGAGCGATGGAAGAATAAGAAACTTATACATCAAACATCTCTTCTCGAAGGCAAGCACAATGCAAACACCTTGCTGCCCCCTTCAAGAGCAGGTCCTAAAGTGGTTAGGTGCCAGGAAAAAAAAAAAACTAGGGTTGATCTAAATGCAAAGAAAATAAAGACATCAAATAATTTAAATAAGCAAGAAATAAAAGAATAAATCAGTAGCAACACCAGGTAAAAAAAAATACAAAGTTTCCATTTAGAGTAATGCTGACCTTGGAACTGTTTTTCTCCCAGCTTGAAATACTTTTACTAGCTTAATGAAAAAGAAAAAAAAAATTGAAAAGAACCCGAGGAGTCATTATAAAACTTGGCTTGTAAAGTATATCCATATATATGTACTCCTCTTCTACTGCAAAGTTAAGCACTGGAAACAGTATCTAAAACTTGCTAAATAGACTCAAGCCAAATCACAACTAAACCAAGTAGTCCCTACACCTAATTTTGTATGCAAATCAGTCACTGGTTAACATAAAAGGTTTTGAATATTTAAGTATACTTTCCCATGAAGCAGCTTACAGGATTTTGTTATCTCCAGTAAGAGATACTGAAGTTCCTCCCTGAAAGCCAGGTCTAAATTTTTAGGTCTTCTGCAGCACTGTACAGATTTCACAGAGTATACAGACAGACATCACCACAGATCTCAGGGTTATTTCCTGAACCGGTAGACAGTAGAATCACCTCGGCAAAATCTGAAAGGCTAACTTGAAATGCCATACAGGGAATACCAATAGATTACATTGACTTTGTAACAGCTTCTATGATGAACTGCTGGGACAAAACCAAAAAGACTTACACCAGGAAGGCCAACCACTACAGCTGGCCATTTTGGAAAACAGACAGACAAACAAATTTTAAAAAAATTTTAAAAATCCACCAACAAAACTATCCAGAAACCAACTACAAACAGGATATGTCTACTTCAAACTGTTTTGAAACAAATATAGCTCCACCATTTATAAGCTTGTCTTAACATGCTCAATTTGTTCAGCAACAAACATATCAATTTATATGTTATTTTCATATATATACATATACATACACAACATGCAGTCAGCCATAAAATCTTCATTCAGGTATTCATCATTTACATATAACCAATAATAAAGAGGAGAAAGTATTTGCTACTAATAGTCAAATGCTTTCTGATTAGGTTTGAAATGATGTTTTTAAACACTACTCAAGCAGCATGGTGTGCAGCAAGCAATATCCTTATAGAATGCAACCTCACTAAGAGCTCTTTCTGCTCTCATGTAAGTAAAAATAACTGAGTATCAGCATTATAGCTGTTTCTCTAATATAGAACAACAATGTAAACTCTTTTAGTAAGTTTATCATTGAGTACTGGCAACAGTATTGCATTGGTGGACCAATTTCTCACATTTATTTTCAACAGAAAAAACATCCTTTATTTTAGCAAGATTGATGTCATTTTCATTATGCTATCACAAATATTTTAGAAAAACATGGCTATATATGACCTAGATCACAGAATCATAGAAAAATCTAGGTTGAAAGGGACCTCTGGAGATCATCTGGTCTAACCATTCTTGAAAGTAGGGCTTTAAAATAGATTTTCCAAGGTTTCATCAGGTCAAACCTTGAATACTTCCAGCAAGGAAGACTTCAATACTTCTCTCTACATAATCTATTCCCAGAGTTTAATAGTTCTCAAAGCAAATATTACTTTTTCCCCTTATATATAGGCATCTAATAAAAAAAAAAACCCAAACCACAAACAAAATGAAAAAACCAGTAAATCACATAAGCCTCCTGAAGAAAAAGCAGAATAACAGAATTTAATGTCTGCAGAGTATTTATTTTAAGGAACTACAGCTTCATAATAGATATAACTGGTCAAGTCCTATATTTATTATTAAATAACTTGATAATATATCGGTGATCCCTTTTGGTGAGTACCTCTGGCACCATCCACTATCCTAGAGAGTCACACAGGCATGCCAGGATGCCTCTGAGCATGCACCTACTACTACTCTCATCTCTTAGGATTCCAAGCTGCCTACTCTCCAGGCCTGAGCCCTTCCCCTCCTTCTCCCAGATCCCAAGCCTTTGTGAGTCCCACACATTCCTCTGCACTGCCAGTCTTGCCCAGCTGTCAGACAGAAGATGTAGAGAGCACCAGTGTAGGTAGTGACTGAATGTAATTCAAGCACCTGCTCACTCTCTGCCCTGGGGGCAGAGCAATACAGACATCTGCAGAGTCTCACACAGAAGCCCCAGCCCTAGGGCGGGCAGTAACCTCTTTATATAGTTCACAGCTTGATGTCTTTAAGACATTATACATATAAAATGTGTTGAAACTAACCAAGGGAACCGAACATTGCTGGTGCAGAGATGGACAACCAGCACGCTTTTTAAACAGCAAAACTCAGGAGCAGAGTGTTTATTTGACCCAATGTTGCTTGAGGTCAGCTGATAGCACATCAGAGTTAAATGTAATAAGAAACACAAACTTGCACCTCGTTTACTTGTCACACATCAACTGCCAAAAGGGATCTCAATGGATGAAAAAAGAAGGACATTAATAAAGCCAGGCTCCTCATGCTGTCTGACCTTATCTGCTGGTGAGAGGCACATTTGCTGATTGCCCTGCAGTTGCCTCTAATCAATCCAGTAAAACAAGCTTTTTTTATTGCCTATGTTAAGAGTTCAACTTTGCCTTACAGCATGCAGATGGTTGTAAAGCCAGTTTTTCTCCACACTGCCAGAAAAGCAAAGCAGACGTGCTTCACGGAGTGCTGAGAGCCGTCTCTAACCAGGAGAGATCATTTCACAGCTCTGGGTGCTGGCACGTGGCAGCTGAGGACCACTGATACACACAGGACTCCCGCAGTGCTCTGACCATCCACAACAGCTAGGTGACACCTACAGCAACACTTTCTTCAGAGCTTCTGCAACAACAGGCTTAGAATCTACTCTTGTAAAAAGAGTTATAAGAGCAAGTATAGTATCTTGGGCTTAAAATTAATTTTACTTAGTTAAATAAACTAAGCCTTCTAGTCCCGAAAGGGAGACTACCAAAGAGCTGGAGAGGGAATCTTTGACACAAGCATAGCCATAGGACAAGGGGGAATGGCTTTAAACTAAGAGAGAGTAGATTCAGATTAGATATTAGGACAAAATTCTTTCCTGTGCTGGTGGCAAGGAAGCAGATGCCTCATCCATGAAAGTGTTCAAGGCCAGGCTGGATGAAGATTTGAGCAACCTGGTCTAGTGGAAGGTGTCCCTGCACACAACACAGAGGTTGGAACTTGATGATCTTTAAGGTCCCTTCCAACCCAAACCATTCAATGATTCTATGACGATAAGCAGTGGGGAGACAAAACCATGTTTGATTTCTACATTAATGTCTCTGTTTATAGATGTCTGGGGGACAGAAGACAGAGGGACAAATATGGGCCAAAAAAATCTACTTTTGCCTTTGGTAAATGAGGTGATAATAAAGCTGCAGTGCTGAATACTTGGGAGACTAAGCAACGTGCAGATTTATTTCCTTCATGCCCAGTTAACACAGCTTGTAATTGTCTTTGGCTGCTTGCTTTGACACCCAAAAGAGAACTTTTAAGCCAGTTGTTTTATACTGGGAAAGATTTAGTTCCTGGGTAAGCAGTAAAAAAAAAAAAAAAAAAAAAAAAAAAAAAAAAAAAAAAAAAAAAAAAATAAAAAAAAAAAAGCAAAACCAAACAAGGATGACCGTAGTACGCAACGTGACACTGCTCCAAGTCACTCCAACATAGCACACACTGGTTAACAAGTAACAGAGGTTGTAACTGGTAATAGTAACAAAACCCCTTGCTTCTGAGAGTACTTAGCGACAGCTAACTTTAGAACCTAATAAAAGAGATTCCAGAGGCTTACTTTTAAGACCATAATAATTAATCTCTGAAAATTCTATTTTCAGAGCATATTATCCTTCAAAACTTGTTTTAATAAAGGGTCAGAGTCCTCCTTCATAAGCTAAAGAAAATGGGTAACACATCATGAGAAAGGTTGGTTTCCTATACAAAACAATCACAACTCCTCTGCAATCCTTTTGATCCAAGAAGATGGAGGGGTTTTTTTAAAGAAATATTATTTATATCGTGTATTTAGAACCAATAAGTCAACACAAATAACAAGAAGTTATTCTAGTGATGAATTACCGTTATCTGTTCAAAAAAGGCATAAGACAAAAAACCCCCAAAATCCACAAAGCACACAACCCACAACTTCTCCCACTATTAAACACTGAATCACTACCTAGTTACCAAGAACCACTGTGCTCCCCTTAATCCTGGAGCCTTATCAGCTCCCAAGTGCCAAATCACCAGCTTCCTTTAGATAGGTATATTTTCTCCAGGTGTGAATTTTCAGTATGAATAGGAAGCACACTAACCAAAGCTGGAGAATAAACTTGAAAAACACTGACTTTAATGAACGGAAAGCTACAATTAGGATAGCTGCTTTAGTACAAGAGTATTCTGGGGAGTTCTAAAATACATCAGGGATTTTTGGTTTCTTGTCATATCAGTAGTGCTCCCTGAACTGTGTGGTCCCACAGAAATTTCCTCCACTTATTAAACTTTCTGGCAACTACTCCAAAGAAAAACTGCATTGCTAAAGTCAAACAAATCTGAAAGCAAGAAAAATGAAAAACCTCCATCGTGGCTGCAAATATAAAACCCTACACCTATGTGCAGTCTTATTAAAAGCTGTTAATTTAATATACAAAAAGTACAGTAGCACAAATCTTTTCACAAATTAGGAGTTGCCTAATATCTGCACATCTGAATTTTCTCAGTGATACCTCAAATTTCCTATACTTTTGGAGTAAACCAGAAAGTATTGATTCCACCCCCAAGCTGTTCCCCACAATTATAAATTATAAACAAATATTGGATTTTTATCACTGGCTTGCAACATTCTATGAAACAGCCATCAAATGCTGCATACCTCTCCAAGCAGCCTATTCTTTCTCGTCCTACTATTGCATTTTTTAAATTGTTTTATTAAATACACAGAAAACTTCAGCTTTTTAACTAAGTAGTCAAACTCATGCATGGCTAAATTCTTAGCAACCTTTTCAGGCACCACGCAAAATAAACTAGAGAATCACGCTGTGACGATAGAAAGGTTTACAATCATTAAACCAATAAGGTCTTTCTGTAAAAATATTCCCAAAAGACATGATCTCTTTTCAAACTAATTATTAATAGAATAATGAACAAGATGATTTTTAGAGTGGCTTATGCTCTACCCAAAGTCAAGCTCAGCAACGAGTGAAAATTGTGGCATCTTTTCTAGGCATCTTAGAACGTCATAGATGAAAGTGGCAATGGGCAGAACAGATACTGAAATTGCAACCAGGTTTATGCTATTATTGATAGAAGGATTGTTCTAAGAAACAACTGCACTGATTCACAAATGGAGAGAATCAAGACTTAACATTGAGTGAGGCATAGGAAAGGTTAGAAACCTTAATCAAACAGCAGTAGTCTAGGCAACAATGTGTGAAAGAGGAAACTATCAGAGTTCAATAATTCTATCCCCTGAAAGTCTTTTGATAATTAACACAATCCACTGACACACTGAACCCAAAAATAAGAAGCCAGGGACACGGTAAAAGCTTGAACTATACCATAACTATGAACTTAATGCCCTCAGTAGGCAAGGATGTTAGACGAATGCTTTTAAACAAGTTTCCAAAGTGCTTTAATAAATCTTTACTGATATATAGATATATACATATAGCAAGAAGCATGTGCAAAAACTAGAAATTATCTCATCCTACAAGAGCCTCTGAAACGCAATAAGGACAGCTTGTGCTCACTAGGTCGTTCATAGATGCCTTTCTTTCCTACAGTAAACATGGACTTCCATATTCTGAAAGAACAACGTGAAGATAAGGCAAGCTGTACTTTAACATGTGCTAGCTGATCTTCACCAAAGTACAATCTCCTTTATCTACAGGCTCTTAATGTGTTAGTTAGAATATCAGCAACACAGTCAAGAAGACACTCTCTTCCAAACAAACCACTAGCATTGAAACAACCACGGCAAAAAATACTTGCATGTCCTTAACTTCAGGTACATGTTCACATTTGCCTCAGTCAAAAGCTGTGCCTCTATCTACAGCATTATAGTTCCAGAAGCACAGTCCTTCCCCATCTATGTAAGAATACGTAAAAAAAAAAAACCCAAATCACAAAAAATTATGAAAAACATTTAGACTGGCACAGATGTAGAAATAGAATACAACTGCACATACATCCAATACCTGGGATAAAAGCCTTAAGTTAAAAAAAAAAAAAAAAAAACACACCAAAACTGAGTGAAACTGCAGAGATCAGACCTCTGCATACTCGGGCCAATCCCTGGGGAACACCCCATGTTGAACAAGAGGATCCATAGTCACAGAACTGTAGGCAAAAAACACAAGAACAACACTACAGAACAAAATCCCACACGTACACAAGTCACAGCTCAGGCTCCCAGCTTTGATTCATAAAATGCGTCATTCCAGAGAGCGTAACTGTATCACATAACTTGTGAGGGAAATAGCCATGGTTACTCATCACAGCTTGGTGTTATGAACCGCTGGCTTTCCATAACACTGCACACACCAGATTAAAATCTCTCCGGGGGTGGAGTGAGAGGATAGCAGGAAATCAATGAACAAGATGTCAAATCATAACTACTTTCATACTTTAAAGTGCAAATAAAACAGCATTTGACTTAGAAGTGAAATACTTCACTTTTGATTTCAGCTGCTTACAGCTCCTCCTTCTCTAGAACTATTTTTTAAAGTCTTGCTCAGGCTAAGAAAGGAAAAAAGTCTGGTTCAGAGTAAGTAATAAATTACTTGAAAAGAAAAGGGGCTTTTTGCTTCTTGCTATACGAAAATTTGAAAGGTAGCTTTACTTTGTGCACACGCATGTTTAGTTTGACCTTTAAACCATACTGTTGAGGCACAAGCCTTGGTTAGTACCACTGGCACCTGTCAGAATCACCAAAATTAGAGCTACCACCAAAACACTGCAACTGCATTTGCCAGCTACGAAGGCTGAAGCATTTTATGATTTCACACCAATTTTACCATTACTTCTCTTTCAGAAAATATAAAAATGAAGCACATTTTGTATTTTCCACCTTAACATTTCAGAAATTAAATATTTTCGCTTGTTTGAAAGGTTATGTGAACTGAAAGGAAGAGTACACAATTAGTTTTATATTACATTCCAAGAGAAGAACAAAGAGTTGGAATCACTTTCTGTACACCCAGTTTTCTTCTTCTTGCAGAGAACTTAAAAACACACTGATTTTATTTTCAACTTGAATAACAAAAAACCTCTTGAACTCCTTGTAAAACTTTACTTCTCGCTAAGATAACACACGTGTACAGGTTTGAATTGAGGACTGGCTTTTGCTTCACTTTTCATAAATTTCTATGAGCAACATCACTTAATGTTAGTGGGAGAGTTCTAAAAACAAAACCAGTGACTGAACCAAGAACCCTGTGACTAGTAAGTTACTACCTTAGTATTACACAGTATTGACTGAGAATTATTACCTAACCAATTTCAGAGTGCACCGGCCACCAGCTTGAATTAGTAAGATAAAAGCTGGTTTTTGACAAAGATGATAAGAGTAGGTGGCTATGACAAGGGTTACTACATTGCCTCTTGAAACATACTCACTGAAGTGTCAATACGAGCAAGTATGCAACGCATTAGTTTGGCTGCATTTCGACTCTGTGATGCAGGGAAAAGAACCCGTTTCACTTTTCAAGGCAAAACAACACCTTTCAGAAAGTCTAATACTCCTTCTGCTAAAAAAGGGATTGAGATCACTTATCTTGAAGAGTTCCTCTCAACTCCAAATTCTGAAAAATACAGTTTCCTCAGCAGTGTTTTTAGTCATAATTCAAAGCTTGGGACACTCTCTCCCCCTAACATATGTTGCTGTGCTTGTATCAAACCTAAATTTGCCAAGTGAGGGAACTGATGAAATTACAGCCAATATGACAGATTAACATATGTTCATAGCATGCACAAGTTTCACTGCTTCTGGGATTTCTGTTTTATTTGCAAAACTGCATTACTTGTCTAATGTTCTATAATCTTCATATTGAAGAGACATTTGCAGAAGTTTTACAGAGGGAACCTAGTCGGACAGACACGTCAGACTAGACCACTCCTAATGATTTCCATTTTAAACAGAGGCCATTAGGATAATGTGCTGGTTCAGACTTAGGGACCTAGGGCCTGCAGAAATCCACCACATCTCTCATGCAGTGATATGCTCTCCTGTTAAATGAGCGGTGACAGTTCTTGGACAGAAGAACTGCATTTCTTAAAAGGAGAAGTATTGTTATTGGATGGAGATACATGCTGAGAAGGGAGAGTAAGACAATGCGAGACAAGAAGGCTCTCAAACCACAGAAGTGTGACAGACAAAGCCAGAGGAACTCTAAGACTGGTGAAGAGGCAGTTGAAATTCTGCTTGTATCTTTTTAAACTATTTTTCTGAAACTGATTAAAAAATATCTCACATCTTCCTGAGAAGTACCAGATGGATAATCTGTATTCCAAATGTATGCCCACAGCCTATATTTTGCTTGGACATCCCTAACTTGCAATCCAAGAGTACATGAGACTCACCAGGTGAACAACAGTACAGCAGTGCACCAAGAACCTACAAAGTTTTCAAGTCTCTCTTGATTCCTCCTGACCCAGAAGACGGGAACCCTTTGTTACCATTACTCACGTGTAATGTTTGGAAATCTAAAACAAAATCTAGCAGACAGGCATGACCAGATGACTTCAGATGAAGATGACTTCAGCATCACAGTGATCTCAGCACAACTCAAGCAACGTAATTATGTACAGAAGTATCAGTGTTTTCCGCAGGGAGAAGGCTCTTCAAGATTGTGAATGCAGTTTGACAACAGGAAGAAAAATTAAGACCAAAAAAAAAAGTCTTATAAAGCAAGCTATTAGACAATGTTTTCTGCAGTATCTGATTTCGTAGCATTTCATGAACGCAGGGATACGAAAAGAAGAAAAGGAAGGAACACAAAGTCCCATACTGGACACATGACTAAGTTTCATATTACAATGCTAATATTAGAAATTAGGACTACTCGGTGAGGTTCAGTACATGCTGATTGAAGGCAATGGTATCTTAGGGTATGGGGAGATTAGAATAATTTATCTCAAAGTATGTCAGGATGAAACTTGCAGAACATCTGTTACTCCACTCCCACTGCTTGTGTGCCTGCTCTTTCTCCTTAGTAAACACCCCGACAGAAGAATAATTTACTTCCAATTAATTCCCACTTGTCACGGGAAAAGACCACATACACCTTCTGACTTTCAGGCTTCAATAACAAGAAAACACTACAGCTCATGAAAAGCATCCAACTCCAAGACAAAACTGCAGGCAGAGCATGTCTAGATGATACTGACGCTTCCCTAGCCTGGATTAAGTTGCCTAAACTCGGTCTCTCTCTTAAGAGACAACCCCAGTTCAGGGTTACTTGTTGATTGATTCCTATTCAAGTGAGCCATCCCATGCTTCAGCCCAAGGTATGGGATGCTGCCATCAGGGGCTAAAATGCCAGAGCTATGGGTTCTCACCACAAGACAGACACCTGCAAGTGGGATGCACCAGTGCTCATCAGTGTTGTGCCAAATCCCCCTTGCTGATTAACATCATGCACTCAACACCACGGAACAAAATGTACACTGCACTGCTACACACAGGTAGCCAGAAGAGAAACCAGTGCAACAAACATCAGCTAATGCAAGGAGGAAGCAAAATAAATAATTTTTGCTTTGTATACTCAAAGCTGTAGTCTTGGGAAAACAACTGAAAAATGTTGCTTTTTCGTTTTCCTGTGCAAACTTTTCAGTAGATGAGCACACAGTGTTGCCTCTCACAGAAATCAGTTCTCAAGTTCACAGTTATGAAGCTTAGGGAATGTGTTTTTCATTCAAAAAACAAAACAAAAAACCCAACAACTAAAACCAAATCCACACCAAAAGGTTTTTTTAAAACTTACAATGAACATTTACCACATTTAAAACAATGGAACTGGTAACTGTGGTCCTCATCACCACTAAACTACATTTTACTTTTAACTGGTTGGTTTTCAATGAACAAATACCCCTATGCATAGATGCCAGCATGGCAAATATAATTTGTGAATGAAGTGACAAAACAGAAGAACTGCTCACTGGCATTTGGTTCACCTTGGAGAATTTAACATTAATGACTTCTGTGCACAAGTCTTTTGGTGTTGTACCTATGTGAGGTTACTCTTTCAGTGTCTATGTAAAGCTATCATTTACCCATCAGTATAAAAAGTGGGTCACAGCTTAGAAAAGTATGGACAACTGTCTCTGCTATAATACCGACTGCCAAAAAAATGGTCTACCCAAGATCTTCAGAAATCAGCTGATATTTTAGACTTCTGGATTGGATGAAAACAGGATTTATCACGTGGTAAGTCATGAACATATGCAAGAAGATGATGATACTACCACTAGCTTTTTTGTTTCCACTTTTTTGTTGCTTCTGTCTACTGCTTTAAGCGTATTACACCAATAATACAAAATGATTAATTGAGGAGCAGTTCTGGAGATTTGCAATTTAGTAGCATATCACTTAACTATACTTTTATCAGCATCTAAATTTGTACCGAAAGTATTTTGGGAGCAAAGAGTTAAGTATTGTACAGTACAACATGTCACTGTGATATTACCTAAATTTATGTCCTAAAATAATGAACTGTCCCAGTCTTAGAATACGCAAAAAGTTGATAATGGAAACACTAGAAATGCTTAAGTCAGAGAGAGAGATGACAAGTGTTAAGAGTTCTTCCAGGAATCCACTGCCAGCAATATTAGAGTATTTAATGAAACAAAATTAATCTTATCATCACAAGTTGGTTCTTCAAATGAGCTGTTCTGTTAAGTGTACTTAGAACTATGCAAAATATTACATTTCTTCTTATGAACTAGAAAACAAAAATGTATTGGGCATTTGTCACCAACCTATCAAGACTTTTTTGCCACAGGACAATGCCAGAGAACGTCACCATCATAAAAATTTAGCATTTGTATTGCATCAGCAAGCAAGCCTTCCTAGATATGATAACTGAGGAGACCCTTCTTCCCAACAGTTCTGTTTGTTGACTGTTTCCCCTATGATCAAACCCACTCAGGTAATAGGGACAATTTGCTTCTTGTATAACTAGTTTCAGAATTTTTTTTTTTTTTTAAGTGAAAGTGCAACTTTCCTCCAAAGCTAAGTAAGTAGTCTACACATCTACATTCACTTTTTATAAATAATCTTTCAATGCAACACTGTGCAAAATTAATACTTCAGTAATATATGTATTTCTACTATAAAGAAAGTTTGAGATTACCAGAGTAGCAGTATCAACATTCAATAGCATTAAAGAACTAATTTGTTCTGCTTTCTGTTACATAGGTATTAGAGCAGTAGCAATTTGTGTGACAGGCTGCAGAGCGCCACAAGGGAAGCAACCATCCTAGCAGCGAAAACAAAAAATTCCTAACTGTGTATCTTTGAAAGAGAGGAAAGCAAGGAGCAACAGAAGGAGAGACTGACTAATTACTTCGGATAAGTTCAGTCAAGAGAGGAAACGAGAAGTGCTGGAAGATGAATGAGAATTTTATATTACAAGAAGTATCCTATTTTACTGCTGCTGCATCTGTTCCATAACACCAATAAGGCAAATAGTTGTCACACTTCACATATATGGATATATTACATATATCTTAGATTTATTACAGATACATCATATATTGGAGATTTTTCTATCTCCACAGGGCAAGTCAGCACCCAAAATGCTGAAAAGTAACCGCTGTGGAGCCCCGGCAACCTTTGTGGTGGGGCAGCTGCTGCTAACTAGTCTGTCGGTACTGTAGCGCTGTATTCCCGGGCTTTGGGGTTCTGATCCCTCGGCAGACCCCATCCGTCCCTCCGGGCAGGGGCCCGGGCAGGGCCGCTCTGCGCCCGCACCGCTCCTCTCCTAAACGCGCCCGAGGCACTCGGGGCTCGAGAAAACCCTCGGGTCAGGTGCTCTGCCAACGATTTGGGGGGAAAAAACCCGGGAACAGAGAAGGAGCCAAACTCGCCCTATAGTAACAGGCAGCAAAGGCGAGCGCAGAGGAGCCCGGGGACAGGACGGGACCTCCCCCGTGCCCTCCCCCGGTGCCCGGCGCTAAACACACGAGGCGCGGAGCGGAACAGAAAACGGAGGGACAACGAGGAG